>JAIGNY010001138.1:760000-814642 GCA_020152595.1 Chiridota heheva
GTGAGGAAGGGGGGGTGGGTCCGTTTACTGTCCTCAAAGTAGAATTTTTCACCACAAGATCAAATTCTGCACTGTAAATGAATCCACCGTTCTGATTATACCATACTCCGTACAGTTAAACAGTGTATATACACGATTCACCAGTTCAGCAAGCAGTTAAGTATGGCAGGTATATATGCATGGACGGGTGCCACGTAATTACATGGATGGGTAATCTTCTTGTGTTCAATTGTTAACTTCTTTATTTGCCCCTGAATAATAGAATATTTCGACAAAGAAGCGCCTATTTTAACAACTTTCTGTCAATTTTATATTTCAAATCATGCGGAACGTTGCTAGGTTGCACGCAACTCAGTGCCAGCGAAATCTGATACAGTGCAGGGGTGCGGAGCGTTCAAAATATTTGGCGGGGCCGAAGGAGGGAGGGGGAGGGGGGTTAAGCTTAAATTATTGAGGGCTGAAACCCCCACTACTAAATAAAGGGTCACCTCAGGGGACAATATAATATAAATCCTGGTTACAAACGGAAAAATGCAATGCAGAATTATGTTTTCATTAGATGTTAAACATTGCTGCCCATTGGAAACTGTTTTGTTATGAAAGTAATATAGCCCTCTGAGATTTGTTTTTATTTTTGCTATTTATTCATTTTTCTTTTAATAATACCCCAATCTGTTTATAAAAAGTTGAACAGGCCGGATCAATAAGAATAACATCATGTAATCGATCACAATGTAGAATGGAGCATATATCTATGGACGAAAATAGGCGACAAATTTAAGTATAGAAAAAATATCGTTAGATGTTTCCGCGCAGAAAATGAAAACATATTTCCTTTGTCGAGAGGAAATTAGGTATTGGCTATGTCAACAACCAAAACAGGAACCCCATGAAGTATGAGGCAACGTGATAAACAGCTAAATAGCTACTGTGACGTGATGATGGATTGTATTTTGCCGTTCGCATAATATGTCAGAAAACGTCAAAATAATGTTGCTACGCAACTGAGGCTGATCACGTTTCACTATATTCAGTATTCGATACGTACTTGAGGGTTTATTTTCTGGAGAAAAAAACAAACAAACAAAAACTTCCAATCTTACAAAATATATGATATCTGCTAAACTGCTAAAGGTTTCGCAAAGCAATATAAACTGTTTAAAAAAAATGAGTATTTGATGGGCGCGGCTAGAATATTTAGGAGAATCACGTAAAATATGCCCCCAATTCCACTAATGTCGATATCAGGGGCGGATTGGCCAACATCATTCCACCGATCCAGATGCAGGACCGGCCTCCAATTTTGAAGTGAAGACCGACTCACATTACATTTATTTATAACATCGGCTGATCGGGAGGATGGGCCCGTTTAAACGGCCTGCGGCCGGCCTCAACTTCCCTTCGGGAAGCTGGATCGGTCGATCGACGAGCCAGTCCGCTGGTCGGTATGATGCAATTACTCAAGGGTCAGAACAGCTTATAAGAGTAATTCGGATTAGGAAGAGTTTTAGACTTGGACAGTTTAACGAGTCCTGCTGATTTTCTGACGTAGACCGATATAATCAGCTAGTGAGCAGCGCAAATCTGCAAGAAATTATTTGTTGCAATCATAGAATTTAATAGGAGGTATGACAAAGAGTGAAATCCTTTGGTCAGAATTTGTTGAACCCCTGCCATGAATTAGTCTATGACAGACACATTTGTAACAATTTGACTTTACATTACAATATATCAAGGTAACTAACTCATACCAAAGAGCTTCCACACAAGCTCTTTGCTCATTCATCACGAATTAGCATAAATAATTGCAAATTAAACCATGAATCATTTAGCAATTATAGACCTATTAGTCCAGAGGCAATGGAGCTGGAGGTCACCTGGCACCATCGCGTCTGGTTCTAGACAATTTTACGCGCAATTACAAAAAAGGTCATTTAAAAAAGAAAAATAGCTACAGAATTCGAATTCATCTAACGATATCCTTGTAGCTGTAAAGACGTTTGTAATTTGTTTAACTGATAAAAATAAATAATCCAGAATGTCTGAATGTTTCCGTCAATTTCTTTTTCATTCGTTTTAGATGTCTATGGCTTACTTTGGATAATCATCCGATGTTTTGCAGCCAAGTAACGCAGGATTTCTTTCTAACTAAACCGTAAATCAAAATAGAGACGTATGAGTTTACCCTATCCATTGTCCATGCTGTTATGATGAAAATTATTACGTACGTACGTATTATTATCACGTACGTAATACCTCATTACATACGTATGTGATATTATTATTACGTACGTACGTATTAATATTACGTAGGTATGTTTTATTATCACGTACGTACGTGATGATATTACGTACGTACGTATTATTATCACGTACTTACGTGATACTTCATTGCGTACGTACGTGATATTATTACGTACGTACGTATTATTATCACGTAGGTATGTAATAAAGTTATATTTCACCAGGTTCCCTCTCAGCCTCTGCTTCGTAGAAAAAGGCTTACGAGTGCCACAGAAAAAACATTTTTATTTCTTGCAAAATGAAACGGGTATATATCTGTATTTACAGCAATGATATGCGCAAAGGCCTACAGTATATCAGTAAATCAAACATTTTACAAAGGTGGCAGAATCATAACCCAGCTTACATTCATGTTCGAAATAAATATGTCAAACATACATAGGGGAGTATGATCTGATGATTAGTAGTAAATGTTGTATCGTACTTCATGTTAGCGTTGATTGTATTTCGGAAGTTACAAATATCAAATGAAACATACAACCATTCTTCTTTTTTTATTTTTAACAGTTTAAAGGACTAGTTCAGTGGTCAAGCATTCATCTTATATGAAAGAGGACTTCAAAAGAAACAAAATGGTACAGAAAGCATTGCAAAATCTTATTCCGTTAAGGAGATATTCAAGTTTAAAGTTTAGTATGATTCCTGTAGAAAGGACTGAAATCAGACTAGTTGTGATGTCACAACCTCAGATTCCTCAAAGTCTTTATGCATTTTAAAGAAAGTTTATTTGATTTTGTCACTATTCATTAATTTCCTTCAAACTTTCTTCAGGTGGTATATTATAAATACCCTTCCTAGATTCAGTTTTACTGCTTTTTTGACATATCTCATGATTTTTAAGCCACAAAATCGCAGGACAAAATATGATATAATACATAAAAACTTTGAGCAATCTGATGCTATGACATCACAAGTAGTCTGATTTCAGACGTTTCTACAAAAATGATACCAAACCTTAAACTTGAATATATATCTCCTTAACGAAATAAGATTTTTTAAATGCTTTCTTCATCATTATGATTCTTTTAAAGTCCTCTCTAATATAAGATGGACTTGTTTGACCACTGGTCCTTTAACAGTCCGGCAGCATGCCTATTTATGGGGAACATAAATGTTCCCATTAACGGGAACATTTTGCCACATGGAAGCCGCCATTTTGTGATATTTCCCATGCATAATCCTTTGCTATTCTAACGTTAAAGCCTTAAGCAATATTACATTTTTAAAATTTGAAATACGTCTGGGAAAAATATCTTTGCTTTGGGAAACTTAAAACTTCTGAAAATACCTTCATTACTGTCATGGCTAAAATTTTCCCACTCCCATTTAATGTTTTCACCACGCCGTTTTTAAAATATTAGAAATAATAGACAAAAGAGGCTTTTAGGCGCAAAACAGCCATTTTGAAAATTCAAAAGTTTTCAAATCGGTGATTTGTAATATTTAAAGTACATCAATTAGAAGCTTTTTCCATTTATCGCAACATCTGAACAGTGGCTGCGTGACTTCAATATTCTTGTGTGTTATACATGTTCCTATTAACAGGCACGCTTCCGGACTGTTTAAGGATCAACTTAAAAGTAAGGCCTCTTTTGATACAATTCGAGGTTCATGCTCTTTGATTCATCATAGCTTAGTTCAGTAGTTAGCTTGTATCTAAATCCGGCACTGAATGTGTCTCAGCAGGCATGCAGAAATGACGGTTAATCTTCTGGATAGGCTGATAGTTTGTTATAAAAGCTTCAATAAATTTGATGTGATTATCCCTTTTGTCATAGTATAATGTATCAACAGTATTTAGTATCTATATAAATAGGAACGTTATCAATGGTAACAAAGGAGCCTCTTAAGGGTTCTCATGAACACTCGAATATCAAGGGACGCACCGAAATAGTGTCCTGAAACATTTTATCGTTAAAATCTTGAGTAAGCTTCCAACCTGCTGATAGCAAACCTGCTAAGATACTCAATCTCTCAGTGGCTTTTCAATTCAGAGGTAATTGAAATACGCACAGTCCGGTAGCATGCCTATTAATGGGCACATAAATGCTCTATTATTGGAAACATTTTGCTACATAGAAGGCGCCATTTTGTGATATTTCCCATGATCCTTTGCTATCCTAACGTTAAAGTCTTATGCAATGTTACAATTTTCAAATTTGAAATACGTCTGGGAAAAATATCTTTGCTAGGGGAAACTTAAAACTTATGAAAATACCTTCATTACTGTCATGGCTACAACTGTTCCACTCCCATTTGATATGTTCACCACGTTTTCGAAATATAAAAAAAAAAATAGACAATAGAGCTAGGATTTTAGGCGCGAAACGGCCATTTTGAAAATTCAATTTTTTTAACACAATGATTTTAATATTTTAAGTACATGAATTAGAAACTTTGACATTTTATCGCAACATCTGAACAATATGGTCTGCTAAACACTTCACCTTCTTAAAATATTGTACGGGGAGGGTACCGGCGTCCGGCAGATGAATGTTTGGGGAAAGGGCCAACCAGGGGAGTAGAAAGGGTCACCTCTCAGGAAAAAAAAAACACACCAAATTTTCTTGGTGACAAGTGGGAAAAGTGCAATGATAATTATTTCCATCAAAAGTTGCTGCTAATCAGGAAATCCACATCAATTTTCTTTCATTTTCGTTTTCAGAAATTTCCCTTTATTTTCGGAAAATTTTGGCCACTTTTCAGGAAATTTTCTTCAATTTTGGGACATTTTGGCCAACTTTGAAGAAACTTTGGCCATTTTCCGGAAAGTTTTGTCCAGTTTTGGGGAAAATTCGATCAGTTTTTGGAAAATTTTGGTCAGTTTTTGGGAAATTTTGGTCAGTTTTCGGGAAATTTTGCCCAGTTTTCGGGAAATTTTGCCCAGTTTTCGGGAAACTTTGCCCAGTTTTGGGGAAATGTTGCCCAGTTTTCGGGAAATTTTTCCCAGTTTTGGGGAAATTTGGGTCAGTTTTCAGGAAATTTTGGTCAGTTTTCGGGAAATTTTAGACAGCTTTCAGATTATTTTGGTTACGAATTTTGCAGCGCCGTTGACCGGGAAAGAAATGGCAAGACCGGAAAAGCAAAACCCCGTCAGGGGAGGGGGAGATGAATCAGCTTGCCCCTGCCCCCCGCTTCCTACGCCACTGGGGTCAACCCCTCTTGTTGGAAGCATCTAACTTCCGTTAGGAAAAACTGTTTCAAAACGACAATATTTTAAACGGGTACATAAAATAGCGATGAATTTGCGGTTGTCAAATTATCATAAAATGTTACCCCATTTCTCATAAGACAGGAAACACCCGATGGAAGGAGAGTCTATAACTGAAATATTGATCCATGCTCACAATATGAATTTATGCCACCAAGGTACTTAGCCAAGGAGGGAAGCTTAGGCTGTTACAGGCAAGCGGACCCCATTTATTTTACAAAAATATTAAGGAAAAAAGACTTCATATTTATACTAGATATACAGACGTTTGTTTGAAACTTCCATTAAATTTGTAGACTTTTTCAGTGATCTGGGAAAGTTTGACCCGCAATGAAATTAGTGAAATTAACTATAGTGTTTTAGTAATGTTTAGATATTAATGATTCAGAGTTGTAATTGGTTTTTCACCAGCCCCTCGACACAGGAAATGATTATTGTTCAAACATCCAATTATCTATAGGCAGGCCCCTATACTGATTTGTAATGAATATAACTTCAATGATATACGGTGCGAATGTTTAAAAAGTGCACCCCTGTTCCTCGGAATCGCCGCTTATGCGCCCACGCGATCAGGGTCAGGGTTATAACTCGGGGTGACAGGGAGACTTGTCCTCCCGAAATCCAGTCAGGCAGAATTAAAAGAGTCTTTGCCAGTTTGAAAGAAATATCTTCACCACTTGGTGGAGGAAATGTATGGCCCATGCTGCCCGTCCCCTCCCACTTTGGGAAGAACAGCAACGGTCCCGGAATAATGCTTTTTTTTCCCGGTTGGAAGCTAAAGAATGGGAATTGTCACAATACAATAAAAATGGTCAAGTTGAAGGAAAATTACTCAGCAAACGGTACATCTCAGAAGGTAAGGTCTACTGTGTTAACAGGAGATTCACGATGAGCAATAACGTTTAATGGAAACACAATATGCCAAATTTTCCCGCTTGTGTACCCGTGATTTTGTTGGTTCTTTTCCCTAAAAGGTAACCCTTCCTACGCCCCGTGTTGACACACGCGTCTTTGCAGGCAGAGAACTTGACTGAAGAATATCTCTACTTACCATGTAGTATTTAGGTGATAATCCCAGTATAAATTTCCGTTAGACCGATTATAACAACCACAAGTCGATGACATCATCGAGGTATTAAATCCGTTTTGTAGTCTCCAGCAGTTTAGCCCTTGTCAAAGCCTCGCCGTGGAAATTACAACGTCATCACTAATGGGCATAACGGTCAATTATATTTCAAATCATTGTAGAAATCCTGCTCAGCCAGTGAGTGTAATCCATAATTATTTGGGGTTAGGCTATCATCTTACTGATAACCTGTTTAAAACACGTAGCCTACTGATAATAGATATTGTGAAAACTTGTGAAAAACGCAGATTGAAACTTTACCAAAACTATGATTTGGTTGATTCCTGTATTGTGGTACTGGAGTTGAGTGAACTAATGTGCATATATCGGAGAAGCTATATCTGTATATGAACACTCCAAGGTTCTCTTAAACAGTTGAAGTAACTTCCAAGAAAAGTTCTGGAAATGAGCCCAACGAATCTAGCATAAACAATTGTGATTAGCTCCAAAATAGTTACAGTGCCAATTTACACTAACGTATATACAATACAAAATGCCGAAAAAATAAATACTCACCGTGTAGAATGTATTATATGATATGTTGTACGAGCTCATCGAAGCATTATTTGACTGTTTTTGTTTCGTTCCTGAAAGTAAGTTTTACCTTCAAACTGCCAGTTTGCGGCGTGATTTTTTTTCATGGTCTACGAAAGAATGATAGTAGGCCTACAGAACCTACAACAATTGTGTCTGAGGTTACATGGGAATACAATAGAGTTCAGACCTTTAATAGGATTGGATAGTAAATGTAGATTATAGTTTTCTTATCCTACTTACTTAAATATAAAGAAAGGCTCAGACTCTCCAGAATGATTTTCGACAGCAAAATAAACATTCCTCCAAGTTTAGATCTCATGTTTGAAATCTTCCTGGCATTGCAAAGAGAATCCTGAATAAAATTGTACAAACTCGCACTTAGTTGCTGCCTCTTAAAAACTGCGGGACAATATGAAACACCTGGATAGGTTCAAAAGGAAGACTTGTGGGATCAAATGATTGAAAAGTTCTTTGTGCAGTTGTGTGATGATTTCTTAGAAAAATGGGTCGCGCGAAGTGGGTAAAGGTTTTTCAGACGAAATCAAAACGTGTTTAAAGATATGGATTCAGGAAAGAGCCAAATCAACGGCTAAATTGGAAACTTGTTTCCCAATAGCGATTGGATAGTTCAAACAGGGAGATTATGGGGTCAAAGTCAGAAGTGTGTGTGTGTGTGGGGGATCAGGGGGGATCAGGGACTGGGGTAAGGGGCTGGGGATTAGGGGCTGGCGGATCAGGGGCTGGCGGATCAGGGGTTGGAGGTTCAGGGGCTGGGGGATCAGTGGCTGGGGGATCAGCGGCTGGGGATCAGGGGCTGGAGGTCAGGGGCTGGGGAATCAGGGGCTGGCGTTCAGGGGCTGGGATCAGTGGCTGGGGATACAAAAATCACCATAAAAATACAAATTCGGAAAAATAAAAGTGGGAGGAAATTCCCCTTGCTCGGCCCCAAATACCGCCCATAACTGCAGGTTAATGATAAAAAGGATATATCAAGGAACAAAAAAAAAATGAAATAAACTATAAGAAAGAACTAAAGAAGATAAAAAAATAATGAAAAAACTATAAGAAAGAACATGAAGAAGATAATATCTACTAAATGAAACCCAGTAGGCATATCTGTAATCTTTTCAAATAAGGTTACATCTGTACAGGTTATAGGTCTAAGATAGATAAGAGTCTTAAAGATAAAGGCTTTATGACTGTGTGATTTCAGCTTCGTTTTGCATTTTACACGGGGATTTTCTTCTTCGTTCCATCTTTATGATCGAATGGCTTTAAAAAAGTTAATTCTTTATTGAAATGCCCAAAGAATACTCCGGTGCGTAATCTTGTATTTTATCCTCTTTGATCGGTAAGCTAGATCGGAGAATGATTTTACAGTTCCTATTCCACGCATTCCGCACTTGGCAAAGTGTGAACCTATACATCTGTATACAGGTATAAATGCTTATGCACGTGGATAAGTTCAGTGGTCAAGCAAGATTATCTTTTATGAAAGAAGACTTTAAAAGAAACAAAATGGTAAAGAAACCGTTCAAAAAAACTTTTTCCGTTAAGGAGATATTCAAGTTTAAAGTTCTGTCTTACATGTCTCACCTTTCTAGAAATGACTGGTGTAATACAGTAGTAAGTCTACTATGAGAGGTTGCCGCCCATATCCACACATCCTTAACAATTGTTAATGTATTTCAAAGAAAATGTATTCAACTTTTTTCCTATTTCATTTATTTTCCCTCAAACTTTCTTCAGGTGGTAAATTATGATTATTCTTACAAGATTCTGTTTTGCTACTTTCCTGACATAAACCACAAAATTGTAAAACAAAATATGATAGAATACATTAAGACTTTGAGGAATCTGAGGCAGTGACATCACAACTAGTCTGAATTCAGTCGTTTCTACATAAGTGATACCAAGCTTAAAACCTAAATATCTACGAAACGGAATAAGATTTTTGAATGCTTTCTCCGCCATTTTGTTTCCTCTGAAGTCTTCTTTCATATAACATGGACTTGCTTGACCACTGAAGTAATCCTGTGAAAGTCATCAACCTTTCATGATACGTGAACATGTTGCAAACTGTGTACAGATATGTTCCTTAGGATTAGATGATATTCTTATGATTTGTATACACCCTATAACAATTCTGATTGTTTTTGAGAAATTGTCGCCGAACTCCAAAAAAGAAGTGACGTTTACAGACAACTTTCGTTTACCAGTTTACAAACGACTGGAAGTATTTTTTAAAGATCTGGGTCCTTAAAATGGTGTACTGTAGCACTGAGAACCTGAGAACGGTTTAGAGCATTCGTGCTCATCCATATACTTCAGTGCTTGGGAAGCAGACCTATAGCCTAACATGGAGCCAGCCCACGCCAATGGGTGCTTTTTCGCGCATTATGAAGGGAGGATTTCGGTCCAGTCAGCGATGTCGGAACCACTTTCATAGAACCAATATGGATGCGGTAAGCTAAGCAATGAGAGGAACAATGTGCCTAAAAACTTCTGCAAATTATCTCCTCATTTCCCTATACCTTATTTAGATTATGGGTATCTCTCTTATTATGCACGATTCAAAGAAACATACTTGTGGCTCAGCTGCCAATCCTATCTTCACTTTGTCTCTTTGTTAATGTTTTCGCTTGGGTTTATAACTGTTTAATGCAGTTGTGTTTTACTTGGTTTTCTGAATTTGCTAAGTTTGGTTGTATCTGTTTGTGATTTTGAGTTAAAAACATGATTTAAAAATTTACAATGTTTGCTGTCTTTATCATTAAAATGTACTATCCCTTGTAGCTCTCCACCCGAACCTCCACCCTGACAATGTGGAGTGTGAGGGCCTACGCGTATGCGTATGCGTTAGCGTATGTGTATGCGTAAACGTATAGTGTCTGTTTCCATGTGTCCGTGGTAACTGCGCGGAAGTAATACGTAAACCACCCAAAATTTATTAAATGGCGTTTCCATAAAATCGGGGCTACATAGCCAGGACAAACTTCCGGTGTATACCTTGTCACAGACGTGCCCTCCTCCACCCTCTGTACGAAGTTATAAAGAATTAGATCAGTCTGTCAGTGGTCAAGCAAGTTTATCTTGTATCTGTATGTTTACAGAAATAAAACTTATAGTCTGTTATTGTTCACAAGTCTCCTAATCTTCTTGTTGACAGATTGTAGAAAGTTGTTATGTGCAAGCTACCCAAACAGTGGCACCTTGATCAGTGGCGCCGCCAGGGTTTAATTTTAGGGGCACAAACCCTTTCGGCATGGGATCAAGGGGCTCGACTTATGACCCCATGTGGGGTCAAGAGGGAAAGCCTCGGTGGGGGTACAGGGGACGAAGACCCCGGGGAACCTCGAATTTTCCAAGTTTTAGATGCCCCCAAAATTATTTGAATATGTGCAATACACGGATGTTTAAAACTAAATTATGATGATTACGAAAGATCTAGTATAGCAGCATACAATTTTGCAATGATATAGACTACCCCGCCTCCCCTATTCCCCCATTAAAAAGGTTAAAAATAGCCATTTTGGACAACCATTAAAAAAGGTCCGGGCTCGATATTGGGGAACAAACCTTTTTGGCATGGCCCCTTGTCGGGTCCAGGGGCAAAGCCCAGGTGGGGGCCTGTGGCGAAGCCCTCGGAAAACCTCACGCATTTTACAAGATTTAAATACTTTTAAAAGACTCTGAGTATGTGCAATACATGGCTTTTAAAAACTAAATTAGGATGATTACGAACGATCTAATATAACTGCATATAATTTTGCAATGATACATGCTACCCCCCCCCCCCCTCTCCCTCCCTCCATTAGAAAAGGTCAAAAATAGCCATTTTCGACAAAATAAATTTTTAGACTATTTTGGACATTGGGCAGTCCGTTCCACGCTCCCGAACGGGAGATCTCCCGATTGGGAGATTTTTTGTCATTATAATCCACAATGCATCTTTCCGAATTTAAATCGCTCTAAAGAAATACATAATGGTTAAATAGGTTTAAGCCAAAAGTAGAGAAAATGCATACGAAATTTTCAAATTTTATTTGTGTAACTTCCGACACCTCTGCGTACAGGCGTATGCGTAACTTCACGCACCGAATCACTACATGTAGCGATTATTTTTTTTATTTTACTCTTACGGACACATGGAAATAGTCCTTACTGAAATTGGACAGAACTTGAGCGATTTTTGTCTTTCGCAGACGCTAACGCATACAGATACGCGCACATGGAAATACAGCTTAAACTCATTTGAATGTTTGATAGCAAAAAATTGCTTATGATGATTTTTATTGTATCAAATCTAAGGCTAAGCCCTGGTAGAGGCCCAGGGGCCCAAAGCCCCCGGAAGCTCTGCGTTTCTTGTGATTTGATAACAACAAATTGCCCAAAATTGTGTCAAACCTAGGGGCGAAGCTCACGGAAGCTCTGCATTTTTGGTAGCAAATGATTGTTTTAAATTTGTGTCAAATCATACATTCGCGCCCTTATTATACATGTTATACATCCCGACATCAGCGATATGTTCTGATGCGGAAAAGTTCAGATGTACAATCATATAAACACTGTACATACATACGTGCGGAGTTTATTTCGGGAATATTTTAAGCGTGACGCAGCGTGTATACTGTTGAATAAATATTGAGTGAGGGCGCGGAGAGTAGCAATGTCGTAGATGTCGGGGCACAATATTAGCATGACAGGATGAGGGGCAAAGAGCTATTCGTTTCAAGTGATTTTCTCGCGATTTTGATAGAAGAAAATTGCTTAATATTGTGTCAAATCCAGCTGTCCAGGGTCGAAGTCTTAAGAGGTGCCCAGGGGTGAATGGGTGAAGCCTCTGAAAGCTTAGCGTTGTTTTTTTTAAGCTTTTTTTTTTTACGTGATCTTGGTATCAGAAAATTACTTCAAATTTCACACTCGATATACTTATAACAAATCTTCAAATCCCATTGACTATTCATTATTGTGTATTTAGTTGGGGTCCAGAGATGATTTTCATATTTCTAATGTATAGATGTAAGAATAAAGCTTTAAGAGAAAACATTTACAAAGTTTGTCTTTTAAATGAGTACAAATTGCAGAAGTTGAGAATAAAAATTATATAACCCTTTGGCCCCGTGCCACTACGCCACTGGCATGACTGGTCCCAGACCAAGATTATTACAATGTCTGTGTTTGATAATCGATGTATAATGAGCTGGGTCACGTTTATCTTGTTCTTGTATTCGCCCAGTCGAAGGAGAGCATGCCTGTATGAGTATATCTTCCTTACCTCCTCTCTAACTTCACATAAACCCACGCAAAATTAGAACACTTTACTATCCAAAATCACCGTCCCCTTTCCCCATCCCAAACAGTGATGGGTATCTAATGCCAACTCCTCGGGTATACCAAAGTGCAAATAGTTGTTAACAATTATGACAATTATTGCTTCCATCAGCAATTTCACTCATTCCAACCAAATGCAACGGTTTAGAAATTAAACTGTAATAATCTTCTAGTTCATATACCAATAAAATCAGTCAATCAGTCACAATGTGCCATTCTCAAGCTGGGCAAGGTTGAAGGACTATAACGTATAACTGTTGAACTGTATAATCTGTTAATGTGATCTGGTTTAATCAGGTTGCAGGCACGTAAAATGTCAAGCAGGGTCGGATATTAATAATTGTCCGCCACGGTTGAGTGGCGTAACTAACGGGGTGCAGGGGGAATCGTCCCCTTCCTCCCCCACACCACCCCCACCAAGCCTCAGTGATAGTTTGTCGGAAATTTCAAAATAATTATGAACCGTAGATCAGAAGAAGCAACTGGTATATTTTGCAGATTTCCCGAAAACGTAGAAAAATTCCCGAAAAGTTAAGAAAATTTCCCGAAAATTGACTCTGAAGGAAATTTTCCGAAAATTGACTCTCAAGCAAATTTTCTGAAAATGAAGGACATTTCCCAAAAAGGAATTTCCCACAAATTAAAGAAAAGTTTCCGAAAAGAAAAAAAACGTTCGAGAAAGGGAGATTTCCCCAAAAAAGATTTCCTAATTTACCAGTGCAATGTTTCCGCCCTTAATCGGGAAATTGTTGGGGTTTTGACCCCTTTTCTCCCCCCGAAAGGCTGCGAGCGGATACCTTTCCTGCGACCCTGGTGCCTAATTACAGCTTCCTTAACTGCTTAAGCAATTGTCTGTTATCGAAATCACGAGAAAGGCAGGACTTCAAGCTCCTGGGGCCCTTAACGCGTAACAAGACTTCAACCTTGAAGATGAGAAAATATAATTTTCTGCTCTCCAAATTGCAAGAAATGCAAGGCTTGCAACCTTCCAGGGATTTGTCCACAGATTTGACACAGTTTTGAGCAATTTTCTGCAACCAAAAGTATCAGAATTACAAGGCTTATACAGTGGATTTGACAGAGTATTCAGCAATATTCTGCTATCAAAATCATGAGAAGCGCAGGGCTTCCGGGGCTTCGCTCCTAGATTTGATACAATTTTAAGCAATTTTCTTCTATCAATTTACAAGAAACGTATGGCTTCCGGTTCCGGGGGTACCAGGGTTTTGCCTTAGACTGTTAGATTTGACACAATTGTAAGCCATTTGTTGATGATCCAACAGTTAAAAGCTGGATTTGACACAAGTTTAAGCATTTTTCTGTTATCAGAATAAGGAGAAAGTTGCCTAACAGGGCTTCAACTTTGAAGTTGGAAAAATATCAAACATTTTACTGCTCTCAAAATTGTCAGATCGTGAGAAGTGCTGGATTTCCAGCCTTGATTTTATACAATTTGAAGCAATTTTCTACCAAAAGTACGAGAAGCGCAAGGCTTAGACCCTGGATTTGACACAATATTAAGCAATAGTATGCAATCAAATCACGTGAAACACAGGACTTCGCCCGCTGGACCCCTACCAGGCTGCCCAGCCAGGGCTTCGCTCCCTGGATCCATACCAGGGCTTTGCCCATAGATTTGAAACACTGATTATACAGTTATAAGCAATTTCCTACTACCAGACTACCAAAATCATGAGAAATGTTGGGCTTCGCTTTTGGATGTAATACAATTTTAAGAAATTTTCTTCTACCAAAATAACGAGAAACAAAGGGCTTCCTGGGCCTCTATAATTGCTACCTATATAAGGGAAATCATGAATTTACTATCTTCAGCTTATCAACTTAATGAAATTATCTGACATCTAAACGCTGCATGCCAATTAAGATCTTTGTGTCCTTGCATCTGTGCATGGGATGTTTTACTCTCATGAACATTTTTTGTTGGAGGGGGGGGGGGAGCGCCAAAATGCCGTTTCCCCCAGCGAAACATGACCCACCACGCCACTGTCTGGGTGTAAAAATCTCTATTTTATTTTGGGTGGTAGTTATGTCACGTATTTCAGCTGATCAATGAAAAAATGTGCATTATTGGATAGCACTGCATGTCTTCCATGATGAGATAGCAAAGAAAATTGGAAGAACATTTCCATTTTTGTAAACGTTGAGATCAAATTGCAGTATACAATCCAATGATTCTGATGGGTCAAAATATCTACGCAATTCTGACAAGCCAATCAATTACCGCCGCGGAAGTGACATTCTAGAATGTGGCGGACTTGAGACGAGGCGAGATTCTCTCTTTAATTGAATACTTGACCTATATATATGTGCTGGTGTGCGTTTTCATTCTATTGAATAAATAGGTTTACACTTTCAGTATTTTCCCCATTCAGTGATTGTTGAAGCTTGTGGCTGTTTTGATTTTCCTACTAGAAAACAAGATGATAGGGATATAATATACCTCATTGTGTCATTATTTGTTTGAGAAACTCATTAAAGATCCCGTTTACCAGTTTACTTCAATCAGTTTTATTTGTCTGCCTAAAGGAGCCCTCTTATCTGCTTATAGTTTTCTAAAAGATTTTCACTGAAAAGTATTCGCTTGTTTTCCAATACAAGCTAACTTGCATGACTTTTAACCACAATATTCTCGCTTTGGAATTTTTCCTGTGAAGTCAAATACTGTACATTATTTCCCCGTCAATTCATAAGCTGTAATTGCCTATTATACAGGAAGCGGCTCGTATAATAGAAAACGGCCGGTATAATAGAATTTAACTAGTGCCCTATGCTCTGCACCTTATTGAATTCATTGGCATTTGCAACAAAAAAGATTATCACTCCGGTATACCTCTTAGCTTTAGTTAAATTGCAATTATTTCAAGAGTTTAAACGGAGTAGGCTTTTGTCCTTTGGAATTCACAGGCTTCATATCACTGGTAACAATGACTGAATGAAGAGCCTACTGACTGACTGAAGAGGTGTCAAATTCCGCTCTGTGGCTACTTTGTCCTCCTTTAGCAGGTTAGATGCGAACTGAGGAGAAACTGGAAAGGCTAATTGAATTTCTCTGTCTGTATTGATGTACCAAATTCATTCTTAAACTTTAACTTTAAGGCCAGATATCGTGTTAACGTGTAGATAAACATATCACTACAATCTAACATTTGGTCGAATTATCTGCACAATCACCAACAAACCACCGCGGAAGTGACGTACTAGTATGTATCAATTTATTGAGAACAGATTCTCGCTTTAATTCAACCAACAAATCGCAAAACACTGGGTCTTATGATTGTAACTTTGTAATTACAACTTTGAAAGAGTCGTAGGGAGGAGGGTTGCAAACATAGAGAGAAGTTTATATTCCTGGTTGCAAGCTTTATTCCCGGTTGGAGGTTAAATTTGTGGAATTATTATTATACAATTTAAAAAATGATAAAAGTGAGAAAAATTACTCAGAAAGCGGTAAACCTGAGAGGAAGTCAATCTGTTTAACATGAGATTTCTGACTGCTCGATGATCAGCAATGTTTGATGGTAATGTGATCATATAGCATATAGCATAGCATTATTTGGGCTTCTTTCCCCTTAAAAGTCGGCCCGGAATCTCACAATTTTGGACCTTGTGTTGTAATTTCGAATTTAAACTATATGAAGTGGAGAAGAATCTGGTTCCATCTTAGGTGAAATTACTACATCCGCGGCCATAGGTCATAGGTCATAGCAGAATGATCAGATTAAGCACGGTAACATTGATTGAAAACGATGCGGACATCACCAGATCTCCTGCAATTTTAAGGCCTCCCAAAATTTTAGATTCAGATTGGTGTCAATATTCAGATATTGGAATTGGCAAATTTATTCTGCTGAATGGTAAAAAGATGTAAGAATTTGAACTAACTTCAAGTGATTTCCAACTTCACAAACTATTCATTAAACATCTTAAAACATATTGCAATCTGCAGACACGGCTCGTAGTCTGATGGTTATCCACCTTGCTGCGTTACGTCGGTCGTGGGTTTGATTCCCAGTGTCAGATTCTACCTCTCTATTGACTCGTTATTCTCGGCAGCAGGTAAGACCACCGTAAAACCCTGAGCAATGTTACACCGCATAGACCGATAGAGATCTGGCACATCTTTGATCGAAGTACTGATGTCGGCTTGAGCGTCATGGTGTTTCTTTTCCTAATCCTAGCATATGTTTGATTGTTGAGAAGGAAATCTGGTTGCGGAGCCGTATTTCAGCCTGTTAATTTTTTAAAGGACTAATAGTAACTCGGGGGTCAAACAATTTCATCTTGAAAGGGGACAACAAAGATTAGGTTTATCATTTAGGTGTAGGTCTACTCTGCAAGATCAACATATCTGACCGCTCAGCTAATCCTTTAAAGGAAAGGTATCGTCTCATAGATGCATTCATAAGTGAGCGCCGCCGTGCTTGCAACGTCACATCTGGTTTTCAATTTATCCTATTGATCGCGATAAATATGCGATGTTATCGATCACACATCCGCCGGACTGAGCATAGGAGCCTACATTTGTTATCGGAAACATGATAGATTGTAATCAATAAGTAAAATTGAAAACCGGAAGTGACGTTATCAGCACGGCGGCGTTCACTTCTGAATTTATTTATTGGACGATACTGTTCCTTTAATGCCTGCAAAGACATAATGTCCAACTACTAATCTATTCATTAGGAATCTTGTTAATAGATCTTTCTTTTTTCAATTTGTTTTTCAATCAATAAGGAAAATTGGAAACCGGAAGTGACGTTATCAGCACGGCTGCGTTCACTTCTAAATTTATTTATTAGACGATACTGTTCCTTTAATGTCTGCAAAGATATAATGTCCAACTACTTATTTATTCATTAGAAATCTTCTAAATAGATCTGTCTTTTTCCAATTTTGGCCGGACTTCAAATGGTGGCTGAACATCTTATATTGCAGTATTGTGTTTTGAATAACGGTCATTCATCTATTTTTCCGTATATTTCTCGCGTGGTGCGTCAAGGATGCCAGTAAGCCCGTATATACATTTCTCTTGTGTGCTGAATTTTTTCTATTAAGATTAGAAACTGCAATTCTATTCATGGTGTCAATATTTTGAATAATGAGTTGAAAATTTCACAATATGCAGACGATACAGTTCTTTTTCTTGATGGTACGTCTGAATCACTGTTTGCGTCTCTTGACGTCATTAGTGCTATTCGCTCCGCTTCTGGCCTTGAAGGTAACATTGATAACTCTTTTTATCAAATCATTACTCCTTTCTAACTTGCAGACTTGGTACATGTTTTCCGTTCTCCCGAAACCCCCGCAAATAATTTCATTTCTGATGTTGAAAAGTTGCTCTATAAGTTTGTAACGGGAAAATGGATAAGGTTAAACATTACACGCTCTACTTTAATCAATGATTATGTGAAATGGTGGTCTAAGAATGCCACAGTTGAAGTCTTTTATTAACTCTTTAAAACTTTCTTGGTTTAAAAATTTTTTTTTGACCCAACTCCAAAGCATTGGAAGTTATTTTTTGATATTAATCTAAAGCAATTTGGTGGGCGTATATTGTTTTTGAAAGGGAATGTCTGTTTGAATGACATTAAGATTGATTGTAATTTTATATCTGACAGTCTGATGTTTGTAAAGCCTGGAGTGCTCGTACCTTTCATTGCCCTGTTGCCGACTTTGGTAGCCAGTTGATTTGGAATAACAGCTTTACCCATATTCATGATAATCCTATTTTTCATATGCAACTGTCAGAAAATTGTATTTGTTATGTTAAGGGTCTTTTTGATAACGATAATACAGCTATAATGATTTTCTAAATGCATATGATATTACCAATCTCCCTTTTACTAGTTACTTTGGCTAAATTCATGCAATCCCATCTCAATGGTAAAATTCTGGTTGTGGCATTCCAGTTCCCATTGTAATCAAGAAAAGTTGATCCATATTTTCCCAACAGGACTAACATTCGATTGGTCTAAAATATTAAATATAGCACATTTTACGGTTCGTGAACCAAAGATACGATACTTCCAATTTCGTTTTGGGTATAGGATTATTTCAACAAACAGTTATCTACATAAAATTGGATATGTTGATACTTCCCTGTGTTCTTTTTGCAAAATCCATAATGAAAATATGCGCCATCTTTTTTGGGAATGTCAGTTTTGACAAATTTTCTGGGATGATGTGCAGCCTATCATTTTATTAAAGCAAACTTTTATTCGTCTATTCGTGAACTTGATGTTTTGTTTGACTTTTTGGAAAAAGACTATACAACATTTACAACATTTTGATTTTTCATGCAAAGTATTTTATCTTTCGCTGTAAAATCCAAGATCTTAAACCACGCATTTCTCATTTTCTTTAAATTTTTCAGTCAAGTTGTCTTTTCGAGTTGAAAAAGATTTATCTTTCAATAGCAATACGACAAGTTTATTGATCTTATTGATAGTATGGCAGCCTATATCAACGTACTGTAAAAATATTATAAGCTTGTGCAATTTCAAGTTCTGTGTTTTTCAATACTATAAAACTAAAATGGCATAGCCTTCTTCTGTGTAAATTGTTATAAAAATGAGTTTGTTGTATTCGTGTATAAATAAGCTGTTTTGTTAGTTAAAAAAAAAGCACAAATAAATATTTAGAAGAAAAAAAAACAACAAAGTTTTATTCAGCTACAACTTCTTGGCAATACGATTTACCCATGCCCTTGCGTCATCCCATTCTTGAATAAATGACCACTGGGAACTTGTATAGGCCCCTCATATATTATTATGCACCTAAATATTTTGATTCTAGCGAAAACTATTAAAATTTGGACAGAGAGAGAGAGATTTAAACACACAATTACAATGACGGGGTCGTCGCCTGCGTATTCGGTTATGATAGTAACAATGCTATCACGAAACGCTTAATACGACCCGGACGAGAACACAGGTACGACGTACGGACAGACATAACATCGACAACCAAGTCAATGTCCACGGCCTTTGATAACCAGTTGTTGTGCACTGGCGTGTCTACCCACCCCAGGCTTGAACCCAGGGCCTCGTGGTCTGTAGACAGGTATGATAACCGCTACACCACAGTTGGTAGAAAAAATTTGGTCACATACAGCTATGCCTTTATAACGGCCTCAAGCTGTCAAGAATTCCTTAAGCCGTCTCACTTATGTCTCAACATTTGATAGCAGATCCCTAGTTGAAGTGAAGTTTGTGTCCAGTCCAAACCTTTCATGCGGCCCTAGCTTTTTAAGTGTGGGGAATATTTGCTGACAAGTTTGCTTACGTACTATACATGTGTATTATGAAGGAAAGGTTGTATTCACCTAGTATACTGCTATCTTTAGGGGTGTTTTCTATGCACTAATTGTGTTTGCTTTAAAGCCATTATTCTGTGTTCTGTAGAAGTTTCAGTGAATGGGATTATGTCATTGTAAATTTGCATTTGTTAAACTGCAGTTTAAACCTCATTGTTTTAATAGGGCTTGGTCAGATTGGTGTTACGGCCAGGGGTGTAGGAAGCCTTCGAAAAGTGTGTGTGTGTGTGTGTGGGGAATGATGGGGAGGGGGGGTGGACGACATACGAGAGGGCATTTTTCAAGTCATATAGGTAGAAGAAGTGAGCCCAAAACAACAAAACAAAATAAACGGGGCACTTTGTAGAAAGGGGAACTTTTCCAATGCCATGGGGACACATGACACTGACAAAAGTCGCCAGTTTCCTACTATTGGGTCAGTAGTAATTGAGGGGCACTTTTACATATGCGGGACTTGAGGGGACGGGGGGCACTTTTGTATGGTGATTTCTTGAATGCGATTTTGTTGACTTTTCCCCCCACTTTTGGTCGCCAAATTCCCACCCATGCACTTTTCATTTTCAAAAGAAGCATTTTTATCATTTTTCGGAAAAGTGGGGGAGGGGTACATGCTTCCAGTGCCCCGTTGCCTACACCAATGGCTACGGCAGATAACATTCGTGATGACGCGTAATTGATTGCGGTCAGGTCGGAGAAAATTTCAGTAGCCGTTGTCTTTACTGTCAGTGATGGAAGACGCGTATATAGATGGCGTCACATTATTTTTGGGCCATAGTCATACTCGTGGGGCAAAGCTCAAGTGTGACTTAAAAACAAACTACAACAGGGAAATAAGGTGCGAAGGAGGAGGGAGGGGGGGGGGGGGTGCACAGTTGATTAAATGGCAGGGGAGAACTGTCCCCATTGCTCCCCTGGATATTTCACTGTGAGGCAGACAGTACGTGACAGTGTCGTCATGCCATGGTTCTTGTGTTAGACATTTGGTTAGATCCAAGCTATATCTCTTCATGTAACCATCATATAACTCTTGAGTTGATTTTTGTGACGAAACTTGCCGACATATTGCGTCGAAGTTTGTCTTATGCTAGTAAATGTTGGAACAGCCGACTGGGCAAACATAGGCGTATATTCGCATGGTCATACTCTATTCAGTAAGAAAACAAGGAAATTAAAACTGCTCCTCTCGAAGTTAATGTGGCCCCATGATATAAACTCCCGCGCTCCATCATTGGCGTAGCCAGGTTTACACTCGGGGTGGGGAAGGGGGAGAAGGGGGGGGGGAGGGGGGGGAGGGGGCTGATCCATATAATATTTCCATTTCCTTTTTCTTCCTTTTTATTTTTTGCTTTATTTTTGGTATTGATGGTGGGGGCCAATGCCCCCTCTGGCTACGCTAATGCGCCCCATCACAATCGTCTATAACATTTTTTTTTAAAACAAGGGTTCCGAGCAAAAGACAAAAAAAAAAGAGGAAAATATCTGCTTCAAATTACTTTTTTTGACGTTAACTTATTTCGAGTCCAATACCTAGTTTTTGGTTTACAAGGTTTTTAACTAACATGAACAAGCGAAGAAAATTAACTTTTTAGAAAACTATTTGGATTAGCGATCTGTCGACATGCAAATTGCGAAATGGCTATTATGACAATTTGATATTATATCATTTCGGTCTCTTAATCCTCCTTATATTGGAACTAATCACCATCGAATAACTGAGAAATATCCAGAGCAGCGAGAAGCTGTGTTATTTCAGAGGGTGTGGTTATTTACCGGAGGTGGTTTCTAGTCGTAAAGTTTGCAGTACATACACAACAACAGCACTTTAGTAGCAAACGGTCCCCTATATCAAAAACGGGGACGCTATGTAACTTCTTTTTCTTTTAGATTAGAGAAACTAAAATAATCATCGCAACTGTTTCAAATTGTTGCGCAAATGTGAAGTGTTAAAAATGTTTTTCAAATTAGCAAGAAAATTTCGCTGAAATATATGTATATATATATATATATATATATATATATATATATATATATATATATATATATATATATATATATATATATATATATATATACACACACATATATATATATATATATATGTATATATATATATATATATATATATATATATATATATATATATATATATATATATATATATATATATATACATATATATATGTGTGTATATATATATATATATATATATATATATATATATATATATATATATATATATATATATATATATATATATATATATATATATATATATATATATATATATATATATATATATATATATATATATATATATATATATATATATATATATATATATATATATATATATATATATATATATATATATATATATATATATATATATATATATATATATATATATATATATATATATATATATATATATATATATATATATATATATATATATATATATATATATATATATATATATATATTATATTAAAGAAAGTATTTTATGAATTAATATTACTATTTAGATGATTTTTTTCTCAAACTTTCTTCAGGTGGTATATTATAAATAACCTTCCTAGATTCAGTTTTACAATTTTTTTTGACATATCTCTTGGTTAGTAAACCATAAAATCGCAGGACAAAATCTGATAGAATACATAAAAACTTTGAGGACTCTGAGGCTATGACTTCACAAGTAGTTTGATTTTAGTCGTTTTTACACAAATAGTACCAAGCTTTAAATTTAAATATCTCCTTAACGGAATAAGACTTTTGAATGCTTTCTTCACCATTTTGTTTCTTTTGAAGTCCTCTTCAAATAAGATACACGTGCGTGACCACTGAACTAATCCTTTAACCGTTGTGATCGCTTTGGGAATATTGAATTCAATTGTTTATCGTGTGATGTACGGACCTGATGATAGATTCATAATTTAGTGTATTCTTGTTAGTTTGATGATAGTTTTCGCAAATTTTATTGAAAAGTAACTGAAATTATTACTATCATTCAATGATTATGAAAAACCTGCAAAATAACATATCACTATCAGTTTGAAATGAATGATATTAAATATGAAATTACAAACAAGAAATGAGGTCATTTTTTCCCTTTTCCTGAGGTGCCTGGGGAGTTTATATAAATGTCCTTAGCATGTTCTTAAATGTGTTTCCTCTTCATCTTTATATCCACACATTCCTTTCCTTTATATCAAATTATGCCACTTTAGTTGCATTTTTAGTAAGTTCATCTTGGACGTCCTAAGTTGTTTTGCTTTGTTGAACTGGTGTTTTATGTTTATTTCAGTTATGTCATGTGTTTTAAATTATCTAGTCAAAGGTGTAAGAACACATTTTTTCATAGGGGGGCTCAAAGTTTATTCACCACGAATCTCAACCCCCCTCCTCATTCAAAAGTCTCATTTTTGTCCCATTTATTTTCACGATTGTGGAAGGTTTATAATTATTTTTAAACAAAGAAGAATTGGCAATGAAGATAGTATAAGCCACATTCATCTATTATTATGCTAACATGTAAAATCAATTGGCATAGGCGTAGGAAACTGTTGTATACGTATACTAATTGCATGCTGTATGTTACACATACGGAGGCGCTACGTCGGTGTTTACGATGTAATGCTACATTTTACGGCCAAGTGTGGTCAATTCAAATGATTATAATTGGGGAAATGATTATAATTGGGGAAACTAAAATCGGATTCGGGATCGGACCAAGGTATTATAAATTATAATCGAATAAATCAGAAGGACAAGCGCCGAAGTGGTTGATATGTTTCTCAGAGGGTACAAATAAGCCTAATAAGGGGTTATCTTCCCTGAAAAGTGAGGGACGGAAGCATACTTCTACCCCCACTTTTTTGACTGGGGAGAGGGGGTAAATCCCCAGCCCGCCGCTTCCTACGCCCTTGTATCCAGTTATGTTTGAGGTTATACTTCTATATAAATAAGGTACTGGCATTGTATCATGATGCTGGGGTTCTGAGTTAAAGTTAGTTTGAGCTGTTGGCTGAGACTTCATGTTCTAGTTAAATAAAGCTAAAGCAGTTACCAACATCGTGTCCAACTTTCATTATTGATATACTTAGCTACATGCAGGGGCGTAGCGACCGGGGGTATGGGGTGCGGGGGTGTCACATCCCAACAGCGAATTTGTTAGGAAAATGGTGACTTTGTCAGAAAATTTCAACCGATCTTCCCTAACGAGATGAACAATCGGAAATGAAAGCCATGCCAAAAAATAGTTGTCGAGGAAATTTGAACTCTTTCGAGAAAATTATTTAAAACCTTAAAAACAAACTTCAACAACTCATTTTCATCGCTAATCAATGCACATTTACATTTCTTTGTTCTCAATTTACAGAGCAAAAAAAAAAATATTCACATGATTAAACGCAAGAACTAACTCCTTGTCAATACATCTTGTTTTCAACTTGTTGAATTGAATCACATTTATAGCTATCGTTTCAACCAGTTTTATAATATAAGAGATCAGAAACGCCCTCGTCCCTTATAACCATGACAACTTGTGGCTGCTGCAAGTTGGTAGAGGATCTCCAGAGTCCCACTTTTCATCAACTACGTAAATTTCGTTTATTCGAATGGTATAATCTTAAGAAATCCCTGGTATACCATTTATGAGAAAGCAAGTTTTGTCACGGTCAGGATAGAGAAAAAATGCAAAAAACCTGTCAGAACTATACAGTCACAATGTGGACTGTGTAATTGACAATTTGATGATGACTATCAGAAAATCCATACTGTGAAATATCATAAGATCTATTTTCAAAAGGAGTGCATATACCATTTGAAACTGTCAATGCCCCAGTTAATACGTTTGTGGCAGCCGCAGCTGCATCAAGATTTGGAAAGAGTGCGAAAGTTACGGAAGTCAGAACCGATTAAGCTCATCATTTACCAGTGTAGGTCTACCAAGTACCAGCGGGACCCGGAATGGGGATGCTGAGGCAGAAATCCATACTGCAGGAAGAGAGGATCCTCCCAGAAAGTCTGAAACTGATGTTGGTAATGAGGTGTTGCTATCATTTGATTAAGATTTTCCTAAACCAATGGCTTCCATCATCAATTGTGAATTGACTGGTACAAAAGTAAGTTAACAAGAGTGTTTGTAGAGATAAAACATGGTAATACGAAGCAAAATATTTGTGGGTCAATAGTGATGAGAAAAACAATTGACAAAAAATGTATTTTGTGGTTTTTTCTTCTTCTGTAGTTCAAAACAAATGGTACCCAAATGAACGCTGGTGTTTCAGTTGTAAAACAAAAAGACCCCATGAAAAATGGAAACGTATAGGGGCCTAAATAGTAAAGTTTCCATGCTGTTTTAGGGTGATATTGACGTGTAAATCTGTGTTGATTTTAGATTAAATATCAGCCATAAAATGCCTAAAATAGCAGAGCTCCCGTTGGCCTCGCCGCCTGGACCCCTACCGAGGTCGCCCCTGATCCCACTAGGGGCCCTAAGGCGTGCCCCTAGACCCCACGCCGTTTTGGCTACCGCTTCGCGCTAGCATTGACGCCTTAGGCGTTTAACATTTTGTCGGGAAATATTCCTTCACACCCCCAATTAAATTGTTTAGCTAGGCCCCTGGCTACATGCAAGTAAAGGACCCGCCTATCTGGCCCGTACTATGTTAATATTGCCACATTTCTCATAATGTTCAACACCTTGGTTAGCCTGCAATAAATCCTACATTAATAATTGATAGTCTTTCAGACAGTCATACACGTACAATTCGTCTAATGAACATTTCTGATATTTATGATCACACAAGCTTTTTTATTTTCTTCCACTAATCTGTCAAAATTACACGAACTTATTAGCCCTAACAGTGCTATTTTAACTTTCAGAAGCATTTACGGTAACTAATTCAACTATTTTAAATCGTACTTTACTGAAAACAATCAAATATACTCTTACAATACAAGGCAGCACGCAGTAACTACCTCTTGAAATAAAATCATAAAAAAATAAAAACAATTATTCAATTGAGGGATTTCACCACGTGACTCTAACTTATCTGAAAGCTATTTTAAGGGGAAGCGTCGTTGAATTTCACAGCAAGATTCCGGCAGAATTATCTTACAAAAATAATTGTATATAACAATATGCATACGT
Organism: Chiridota heheva; assembly: GCA_020152595.1. Lineage (NCBI taxonomy): Eukaryota > Metazoa > Echinodermata > Holothuroidea > Apodida > Chiridotidae > Chiridota > Chiridota heheva. The sequence continues at coordinate 786,003 of JAIGNY010001138.1, forward strand.
TTGTAAGTAATTACGTTTGTAATTAAGTGTACAGCAAAGGACAGTGTTCTTTACCGACAAAATGGCGATGTAAACAAAGTCGAGTGACCTCATAATGCCAGCTGAAACACCCTTATTCAATAAACATCTCACGACATTCGATCCTATTGATTTTTTACGCAGGCGTTAGTTTTTCGCCGGCGTTTGTTTGTTTGTCTGTCTGTTTATTTGTCTGGTTGTCTGCCATTAACATATCTTAAGAACTGAGGATTGGATTTTTATCAAATTTGGTGTGTGGTTTTGTTAAGGAAGAAGTGATTATAATTTGGGACGTATTGGTTGAAAGAACTGGTAGAAATGGAGGGTGGGGATGTTAGGGTGAGGTCTGTCAAGACTAAGTTGAAACTTGCCAATGGAAATCCAAACAAACAATTTTTTGGACTGAAAGAAATTTAAATTAAGAGGTGTCTGTTATCAAAGAAAGTTAAAACAATTGGTTTAATTCTGCAGTGAATGGAAACTAATGCAACGTTATTTTGACTAAAAGGGTATCCTGAATAGATTTAAAAACAATGATATGGCTATAGAAGAAGGCAGTCAGAAGATTATCCCCAAGCGTTGAGAATGTAAATGATCAATACAGATCAAAACTGCGGCGATGAATCTTGGTGAATCCAGGATTTCTGAGGTAGATTGTATTTGGGTATGGGATCTAATGAACTCTAAAAATATTCTAAGCAAGTTGAAATTGCAGCGGGGCGGAGGTATGAGTGCTGAGATTCTAGTTTGTCAATAATGTGTTAAAGGGTTTTCCTTTTACTCAGGGTGGGTGTGGAGTGGGTGTCAGTCAGTCAGTGGAGGCAGGGCCGCCGACATGGGGGTGAAAGTGGCAATGCCCCCGGGCCCGGGTTCCAAGGGAACCCGGGTTATAAGGGACCGTACAAATTATATGGAGGCCCGGTTTTTTCCCTGCAGACCACCGGAGTGGGCATTTTTTCCTGGCCCCGTGATTCCTTTCGACAGAACTGAGTGGAGAGTTCAGATATCTGGCCTCTAATCACTTGTTGGAATGATTTATTGGTTCGGTATGGGCAGTGGTAAATTGCTCTAATTTACATTTATTAATATTTAAGAATATATAGGCAGTGCTTTACTAATTATTCTCTCCTGAGTTTTGTTGAAGCTTGTCCATTCACAACAGCCATTGTAAATATAAACTTGTTACTTTCGTTTTATTTGAAATTGTTTACTTTCAGTCATTGATTTATTTGCTTGTTTTGTATATATTGATGTTGTGAAGAAACATATACATGAAATGAAATAAAACCTTCATAAGCAAGTTTTCATTTCTATTTGTCATTTTACGATCATCTTCAATTTTGCAAAATGTGCAATTGAATTTTCATGACGTACTTTACAGCATGATTTTGACTAGTATCATGTCATATTCTTGTGATGTTTTTAGGACCCTCTTCGTGGTCCGAAATTCTACAATTTTTACCGAGGAAACTTTAATCACTTGACCATGGATGTTTCTTATTTGATGGGCGGGGCACATTCAGCAGATGTGACCCTAAAATGTCCCATCTGGTGCAAGGAATTTCTGAAAAACAGGTTACATGCCTTAAAGTTACCAATGATCAAGCGAGGAATATGGGCTCAAAATACATCAATATTAGATTGGGGTATAACATAAATCCAAACAATTAGGATAATTATCCTCCCCAATACCCACAATTGCTCAGGTGTGACAATGAAGAGTCCCGGCAGCATGCCGGGACTGTCACAAGACTGATACAGTCCGGGAGCAACCCGAAAAACTGGATACTTTAAAATACCAAAAAATTCGGTACTTTGATGTATTACGTCATCGCATGAGCCTACACATTTGACTAACCTACACTAAACATATGGGGTTTCTCATTTTCCGCTCCGGATTGTCTAAAATTTTACTGGATATCCTGAAGTTGTGGAGACAGATAGTAAATAAATATTCAAAACATTTTGCCGCTGCTTTTGAAATTCATCGTCGCATTGTTTAGAAAATGAACAATACAGATTATGGGCAGTCTGTTTTGTTCATTTATTAAAAAAGGCGACGGTGAATTTCATAAAGCAGCAGCAAAAACTTTTAAATATTTATTTAACTATCCGTCTCCCTAATTTCAAGTTATCCTTTGAAATTTTGGACAATCCCGAGTGGAAAATGAGAAACTCCATATGTTTAGTGTAGGCTAGTCAAATATGTTGGCTCATGCGATGACGTAACACATAAAAGTACCCATTTGTTTGGGTATTTCGATGTACTCAGTCTTTTAGATTGCTCCTGAATTGTGTGCATTTCTAACACACGAGAACTTTGAAGTATTGCAGCCATATTGTTTAGATGTAGATATAAAATGTTATACTTTTTAATTTATTTACTTGAAGTATTAAAAATCATTGTGTTGAAAAACATTGAATTTGCAAAATGGCCACAAAAAAAAAAAGCCTAGCTGCATTGTCTATTATTTATAATACTTCGAAAACGGCGTGGTGAACATATCAAATGGGAGTGGAAAAGTTTTACCCATGACAGTAATGCATGTATTTTTATGAGTTTTAAGTTTCCCTAGTAAAGATATTTTTCCCAGAGGTATTTCAAATTTGAAATTTGTAACATTACATATTAAGTTTTAACGTTAGGATATAGCAAAGAATCATGGGAAATATCACAAAATGGCTTTCATACGTTGCAAAATGTTCCCATTTATAGGAACATTTATGTTCCCATTGATAGGCATGCTGCCGGACTAATGTAATAATTTTGGCAGTTTCTGATATGGAGTGACACAGCGATTATCCGTCTGCCGTGTATTCCCCAAATTATAAAGTAAAGGCTGAAAGGTAACTTAAGACATTTCTGACTGGTAGACAATTGTGAAATGGAATTTCAATGACTGATTTTTGCAACTGTGACTGACAAACAATCCCGCCGCAGGGTTCATACCTTACATGGATCACTATCGCCCGTATACAAGACGTGTTGCTGCACCCCTCCCACAATACAACGCCTCGGCATAATTAAGCTCAATTTTGGGTAATTAAACCCTTTCCAAAGTTATAACGCTGATTGCCTGTCTTCACACTTCATAACATCACGTGGTGAACTTTTTATTTGACCAACAACGGTCTGACGGTACGCTGTCACGAAATGACTTTTTTTTAAATTTATTACAGTACAGTGCCAAAGTGGCTCGTATTCGAACGACGACGACGACGACGAGTGAACACACAATTACAATGACGGGGTCGTTGCCTGCGTATTCGGTTATGATAGTAACAATACTATCACGAAACGCTTAATGCGACCCGGACGAGAACAGAGGTACGACGTACGGACAGACATAACATCGACAACCAAGTCAATGTCCACGGCCTTTGATAACCAGTTGTGGTACACTGGCGTGTCTACCCAACCCAGGCTTGAACCCAGGGCCTCGTGGTCTGTAGACAGGTACGATAACCGCAACACCACAGTAGGTAGATTATTCGAACGGTAACGTCTCTCTGGTAATAAGTCACCTTTTCAATGTTACGACCTTAGAAACGCCAAACAGTCGCTCCGGGGGGCTAAGTAAAGAGATTAAACAAAGTTTAAAAAAAAGAAAAAAAGGTTGATATAGATGAATTGGTACACGTCGATATGCAATGAACGGAATAAGATTTTTAAATGCTTTTTGCAGCATTTTGTTTCTTTTAAAGTCCTCTTTCATATAAGATGAACCTAATGCTTGACCACTGAAGTAATCTTTAAAGCGAATACACTTATTTTATGATAGCACAGACCAATGACACAGACCAATGACATAGTCAGCATTAGAAAAGTGAGTGAGTCTGAGAAGGTCCTAGACACCCTCCCATGACGACGTGTTCAAATTCAGCCCACTTTTGAGAGCAATTTTTCTTTTTAAGCAAACAAATATATGAATTCCAAAAGACAAGTTTATCCCAATTTTGGAAAAATTCCCTAAAAATGTGTGGGTGGCTACGCCACTGGTACAGCCTCAATTCTGAATTTCAAAATTAATGAGGTGGAAGTTCAACATTTGCTATTAAGTACACTAATACCCTTATGCAAGAAAATTACTGTTAAACGCATTATGTTTCAACATAAAGGAAACAGCAGGAAAGTTATTATTCAATAAGCAGATTAACTAGAAGTGTTAAAACTATATTGACGAATTATATAACGGAGGATTAGGTCACTATGCCCACGTGATATTAGTCAGTTAAACATCTGGCCGTAGTATACGCTATAGCCATTACATGACTGCGAATACTGTAATGTATTTAGGCCTAGTGCGTAGCATGTAGGGCATACAGAGAGAGATGTTATCTCACTAACGTGATATGGGCATGGACGATTCGTGTTATTATAGCCTACCCGATAGTGACATACATACCTCACTAAGTAGGCACTACTTGCAAAGCAATACTTCCATAGCAGCCATGTAGGCCCTAGTGACTATAGCGTTAGTGAAATAAACACCTTACTCAGTGGGCACTTGCAAGTCAATAATTGCATACTGAGTGAGACAACACACAACACACTTGTAACGTTAAAAACCACTCGGACAGCAACAAAAGACATAAAATGAAAACCTTCTCAAAACTGACAAAAGTACTTACGAGCTATGATTTTGATTTCATTAGCGTCGTTAAACTTTAAAGTATCTTTCAAACTAAATTACAAATGAAATGATGAACACTTTGTACGTTGAAAAAAAAAAGCATCTAAATTACGGAAGACATGACATTCTGACCACTTTGTACTTCCCTTACTTTTGGAAACGTGTACACAATTAGTGCGCGTATCACCTGAGTGAGCTGGCAACTGCTGTTTGAAAATGTTTGTCAGCGAATGCGCGCAGTGTTCGATTTAATGCTATACGCACGTTGACTTCACCGACGCCCAGTTTGATAACTTTTCAATTATTTAACCTTTCCAGCTTACGAAATAGGCCGCGCCCAACATAGCAACGCGGAAACCAGGTGGGGCAAACAAACCTCAAATCGGCAATCATGCATGACCAATACATTGACATTTAGACTTTCATTCGGCCTTAGGCAAGTTTTGATCCATTTATGGCACTTCTCCGGATCTTTTGAATTTTTCGCGAAAGGAATAAAGGAATTTCCGTTTCCTAACCGGTCTGGATAACGGGAATCAGGTTAATAAAGCCCGTAGTGGGCCCATAAGCGCAATTTTTGTTCACCATTTTGCCGTCACTCAGCCTATTTGTGAAATTTGTTTGGTATAGTATATGCATTGACAACATGAGCGTGCACCGCTAGCTAGCTAGCTAGCTGTACTGTACCAGTACCGCGTAGGATGTTTGCTTCACTTAGCTGCGTACATTTTGTTGCTAGGCAAATTCGTGCGGTAATTGGTTAAAACAAGCTGTCAATCATCAAATCCAGAGGTTAAATAGGTACATCACCCAAGGCGTTGTTCGAAAAATAAGTCGGTAGCTAAGGATCTCGCACAAAATGTTAAAATAAACAATACCACTTAATACTTTTAATTAATTTTTGTCAATATTTAATCGCCCAATGAAAAGATTTTGATTTTGATACTACTAAGACAAATGACTGAAAGTACTTCTTTTCGCAATAAAGCTCCTTAAGTAGTAACGATTAGCTAATTGAACTCATTTTTAATTTTAGCATGACATAATTAATTGGCAAATGGACTTTGTACTTACAAAGTTCATTAACCAATTAATTATGTCACACTCACATTAGGATGTTTTATTTGGGTGTTTTATTTTGCGGTATAGACCTACTTACAAAGAAAGATAGACAATCAAAAGTCAGGAAGTAACTGATCCAAATAAAATGATAATTTAGAAGCGCGAACCATTAATATTATAACCAATAGGCGTATATTAGAGGGCTTTTACCTTGTAGTTTAATTACTTAATATGTTTTGTTTTCACGTAAGAGTTGAATTTGGTTTTACAATCTATCCACGAACGTAGCACAGTGACTGTAATGTTTGCCATCTGGGTATGCAAAGGCATAGTGTAACTGATTACAGATACAGTGGCTATGGGCTCCTTTGATATATTTTGTGATGAAATTATACTAAAACGGGATCATAACTTTAACAATACATGATTTCAACTGATTCCATTTTGAATACATCATGGTGACAAGATAGCGTGTATCTCTGTCACCAAGCCATATTCCTGGAAAGTGACTCACACAGTGCTTTGGTATTGATCACAGACAAAAGACTCTTGACTCCTCTGAATATGTTTTTGTGGTATCACCAGAGCACCAAGGCAGGTCACCTCCAACAAATAGGGCACAATAGAATTATACATGGGGGAATAAAAGAAATAATAATAATACACTTATGCTACACTACTAATCACCAGTACCGACTTAGAATTACATACGTGCTGTAAGATGAAGATATCAAATTGCGTAGTCAAGGGTCATGGTGAGTTCGGACCACGCCACTATCTCCCACTTAGAAATAACGTTACCACCGTAAAAAATGACACCAGTCGTGGTTGGACGCCAGTCCATATATTTCCGCTATAGCTACATACTTGCAACATATACTGGGTCTTTTGTCAATTAGCATCGATGCTTATTGTAGATGTTAATGTAAGAAGGGAACAATTTCTTATGTAGGCCTATAATTGTTTAACGGCATGAGATATTGTTTCCATTCAAAATCGTTCGCTGCAAATTCAAGTGTTCAAGAATTTAACACTACTTGAACACCAAAACTGTAACTGTTTTAGAACGCATCTTGGTGTTCTGAACACTTGTGTTTTAATAAATAAACACTATGTGTTCTACTTCTGAAACCAATCGTCCAATTGTGAACACATAGACGTGTTCTATTTGTGAACACTTTTACATGTAATTGGCATGTAACAGAAAGAGAACACATAGACGTGTATTTGAACACTTGGTGTTCTGTGACCTAAACAAGTTGAGTGAGATATATACAGGTACATTACCGATTAATGTTATCCTGAAATTATAGTATTTGTATTTTGCTGTTGTATTGCATCTAAATAGGCATCATTAAAATTGATAAGCAGACGAAACTGGGTACAGATTGTGTTTAGCACTCTTAATTTCAAATTCAGTCACAATAGTCTAGCCTAAACTAGCCTAACGTTAAGCCTAACAATTAACCCTAAACCTAACTATAACCCGGGCTAGCCTATAACGTTAGGCTAGGTCAACTGTTATAATTCAATTAAAATTGAGAATGTTAAACACAATCTGTTCCCAGTTCTGTCTGCTTATAAATTTGAATGATGCTTATTTAAATGCAAATACTATAATTTCAGGATAAGATTAATCGGTAATTTACCAGTTATGTGTGTCCATACAAAGCAAAGTCCCGGTTTAAAAGTTTGTTAAAAACGCTGAAGAGCCACTCTGGTTTTTCACACACTTAACGTAACACACTGTAAATCCACTGTTTAAATAAAGTTCAGTTTACAAGTGCTTGTGTACGAATTTCAATCAGCGCTGTGTAATTATTATCAAGTTGGTTAAAAAATGGGCTGTGTAAAAAATGGTTGTATAAAATGTAATTGTTAATTGTAAATCAACAATGAATATAGATTTTGCCAATTCGGTGCTTTGAATAATAAATAATGAATAACAGACTACGGGTGTGAGGTCTAGATCAGCAGTTCATTAACAATTTCAAGATTAAGTGGACAATATTTTAATCGCTTCGGTTAATAAATATTACTTTGATAATTAACTGGATGTGATTTCAGTCACCCGCGAGGATAACATAAACCTGGGATATTAACAAATCTGACTATAGGGCCTCCCTTTCACCTGGCTCCGCCCCTGCCCATCTTATATCTATACACGTACAACCCTTGCCACGACAAGTTTTGTCAATTGCCCATCGGGGGAAAAGGAAAACTGTAACAGGCCTATTTGAAAATTATTGTGAGGAGTGGGGGTAAGGCAAGGGGGGGGGGGAGTGCATGGCCCTGATATTAAAAACTAAAAATCTTCCTGGGATTCGCCCCTAGTGGCTGGATCCTACCAGAGCTGTGTCCATAAACCTTACAATTTCTCTTCGGCCAGTTTAGAAATGGTAACCCAAAATGCTTATCTGAATAGATTTCAACGTTGTAAAATTTAAATGTTCTTCTTTTCATCAATTACATTTTGGATTTTTGTGTTGAATTGAAGCCACTTTTGAGCAAAAAAGCAAGAAATCTTTAGACCAAGGCTTCAATGCTTCACCCATGAAAACCTTCACAATTTTTCCCGAAGTTTCTCAATTTTCAGGAGAACGTTCTTCCGAACGTTTAGAAACGGTAACCCTGCAGCCCTGCTTATCTGAGTAAATTGAACATGATAATTTTAAATTATCTTTTTATCGTTTCTTAAATTTTCCGAATTTTTGTCAGTTTGTTTTAATTTTCAGCCAATTTTAGGCATCAAAGACAATTTGACAATAAATCTTCAGAGCTTCCGCGGCTTCGCTCCCCGTACATGCACCCTTAAGCGGGACTTATTCCCCTGTGTCCCTACTCTTGCTTCGCACCAGCTAGGACCCCACAAATTGTCATTAACGCTTTGGAAATTTCTGTTGTTTTAAAATCATTTTGGCATTTGGGACATCCAAAACCATGAATTTTCAGACCAAGGCTTCATCATGCACAATTTTCTTCGAATTTTCAGGAGTAATTTCTCTTCTGTTTGTTTAGAAATGGAAATCAGATAATGTTTATCAGAATTTAATGAATTTGCAACATTTTTGTCAGTTTGTGTTGATTATCTCATTCACATAAACTTACAAGCGCATGCCACCACCCCCACCCCTCCCCCGCCCTGCGCATTTTTGGATATTGACTGGGGTGTCAAGGTCTACTACTCCCCTTATACCCTAGCACTAGTTGAGGGGGAAAAGGAGGACTGATGGCGCTCGCCAAGGCAGAAGAGCCCTAATTGTGAATCTGCCCTGTACCTGTACTTGATAAAGGAGGTGTTTAGCACTAGCATGAAAGCCTGCCGCATGTAGGTCCAAATTTCTTGTGAATTTTCGAATAAATATTTCATTTTTAGATTGCTTGATTAGTGAAGCGTTTCTTCAGCGACCAATAGAAATTTGATATTCATCAGAAAAAAACAACTTAAAATCAAAAACAAATAATTCTTGCAAATTGCAACATGTTTTTCTCAATTTTCAGACGAAATTTCTCTTCTGCCTGTTTATAAGTGATAACCTACTATAGGTATTAACATGAGGATTTGAAATTGAATTTTTCTTCATTTCATCACTTAAATGTTGTTAGTTTGTGTTGATTTTCAGTCATTCTCGTGAACCCCCTCCCCACAAAAAAGAAGAAAATTTCCAGAGCTTCTGGAGCTTCGCCGAGACAACGCCAAGGGCCCTTAACACAGCACCAATATAGCTGTTTTGGTGCCTGAAACATTGACTGATGCATGTTTGCTTGAAGTTTTTGGTGAACAGTTACATCTTAAATACCAAGTTTACGAAAGTTTTATGAACATCTGAACATGCTGACTTGAAATTCAAATGGGGTCTCACTGGGGGCTCTAACTGATTAACAAAATGAAATTAAGCAGATTTCAATATCCTCAGATGTTGATTATAATGTAAGGATTGACATTTAATTAGAAGTCCATAAATAACGTTATTATTCCATCTGCACTACAACAAACTTCTTAAAAAATAGAGCATCGGAAACCACACAAACTTTTGGTTTCTGGTTTACTACTAAAGTCACGAGAAGCGCAGGGCTTACAGGAGCTTAGCCAGTGATTGGACACAATCTAAAGCAATTTCCTACCATCAAAATCACGTGAAACGTATGGCTTTGGGGACTTTTCCCCCTGGCTCTTATCAGGATTTCTCCCCTAGATTTGACACAATTTTAAGCAATGTCAGTTTTGCTACCAAAAGTAGCACGTTTGAATTGAGGGGGCCAAAACCGATGTTGTCAATTGCCAATCAGATATGTTGAAAAAAGGCCTATTTGAAAACCATTGCTTTAAAAATTATTAGGGGCCATGCCATCCCCCCTCCCCGGTGTCGGGGCCCTGTGCAGGCATGAATTTGACACGAGTTTAAACAAATTTCTGTTATCAACTTCCCGAGAACCGCAGGACTTCTAAGACATCGCCCCTTTTAACATGGCCCCTAACATGGTTTCAACCTTGGCTCCAGAGTTGACACAGTATTAATCAGTTTTCTGTTCTCAAAATTGCGAGAAATACAAGGCTTCTATCCTTCCAAGAGCTTCATTCCTAGGTTTGCCATCGATTTAAGCAATGTCAGTTACCAAAATTATGAGAAACACAAGGCTTAGACCCTAGATTTGACACAATATTAAGCAATATTTTGCAATCCAAATCATGTGCAGCGCGGGGCTTCCTGCGTGGGGTTTCGCTCCTGGTCTATATATCAGGACTTTGCTCATCTAACAGTCAAAATGGTGCATGCAATTTAGATATATGTCCCCAACTTATAAATCTTATGAGCATTTTATGAAAGAGGGGGCGTGAAATCCCTGCCCGCCGCTCCCCACAGTAAAGCAATACCTACCAAGCCAATAATCCGACTTGGCTCAGTTGAGTTTTTAATGGAAATTTCACTGGGTGACCACAATTACCTCTATAGGGCATGATAATGGCGCGAATAAAATTTGAGCATCTTCATAATGTCATATTTGATTTTGTTTTTAAAGTATTAGGTAGTTTGAGAAATATGATTCATTCGGGGTATTAAAACACCATGCAATGTTCTATACTTGAAAGGTACTTTTCTACTGACGTATTTTAAAACCATGTACGACAGCTGTAGCTTTGTGATATCCCCCACGCCCTTCCACCCTCTTCAATTTGTTTTCTAGCCTATCAAAATTCCGAGTGGACCAAAATTTAGGGAAATAAGCAACTTTTACACGAAAATCTATATACAAAAATTTGAAAATTTATAGGTCATAAGTGTTTAAATCGGAAAGATATCGATCATGCTTAGTCAACTATACCTGTTTACTGATCATCATTCAGAATAATAAATATCCTAAACCATGCGAAAAGTAAATAAATAGGTCCTGAGACTAATGATTTAAAAAATCAATTAAAGGAATAGTTTAGTGTTATTGGTTTTCTGATTTATTTGAAAGAGCATAATTTTAGAGCCAATTTGGTACAGAAATCAAGTTAATATCATATTCCGTTCAGGAGATATGGATTTGTAAAGATTTTCCAATTGTAAAGTTTTTGTACAGTATGATGAATTCGTGTTTGAAGATGTCATATAGCTGTATAGACAATTCTATTGCAAATGTTTATGTATTTCTTTAAACGTTAATCTGTTGATTGGTTGTTTCTGTATAATTAGAAACAAATTTCCAAAAGTTATTGAAATTGGGTAAAATTGGCAATGTATACAGATATATCTACCTTTCATCAATTCATTTTTTTAGCAGGTTTTACTAAATAAAAAAGGATTTAATGAAATACATCAACTTTGTGAGCGAATGTGTTGCTGTAATGTCATACTGAGCCTTCTTCTATTTGTTTATGAGCATTTTTCATGAACTTAAAAATTTGAATATATCCCGGTAAGAATAACATGTCAACATGAGTTTTGTACTAAGTGTTTCTAAAAAATTCTCTTTCTTATGAAATGTTACAAAAACACATGGGAATATTCCTTCAGGTCAGAATATATTACAAAAAATACTCCAAATTTACAATCCAGTATTCAGCAAGTCAGTGACTATAGTGATCCCGCATAAAAGGTGCCCCACTATTGAAATATGGGCTGATCGGCCATAGCAAATATATGTGCTACTTGATTTAATCTGACAATACAAAGACAAGCCTGTTGTTTTAATATTTGACAGAACATTCAAGTTTCCTATCCGTAAAAGGGCACTTTTTGAACTTTGCAAAATAGATGGGGGACGATAAGGGCCCGAGTCCTGTATTGTAAGTTTTGCCTCGAGCCCAATTTCATTAATAAAATTTGTGATGGTTTACACATTTCTGATAAGGTCCTATTTTAAAACTTTTTACACTTTATGATTGGAGAAAGTAAAGGTAGGCAGATGTAACTGATTTTTCAGTATAGAAAAAGATCCAATGTAGAGTTCTTGGGCCCCCAACATCGTGTTTGGGAAAATTGATGAAAAGATTATAAAATTTCACAATTTTAGTTTCTTTTAGGGCAATACTGTGTTACATTCTTCAACAGTGAAATGCAAATAGCATACATATAGCCTAAAGGAGAATGTTTTTCAATGTTTGAACAGTTAAAGGGCACATTCCTTTTCTGAAAAAGGGCACTTCTCCCCCTCAGACAGTCGGAAGGGCACTTTTTGCTATGAAAAAGGGCACTTTTTAAATTGTTGACAAAATTGGGGGAGATGACTTGCCCTATGTGATCTCAAGTTTCCGCCGCCTATGCCCCCACCTATCTTAATCTTAATTTACTCATGACAAATTAGAATATTAGTATAAGAAATAACGACAACAGGTCTGGTTTTCTAAAAGTTTGTAATTTGTTTTTACTAAACAAGATTCGTTTTTAACAAAAAAAAAGGTAGCATAAATAAATTAAGGTTTATAATATTTCATTGGAATGAATAGTATTGCAGTTGATAAAGTAATTACACAGGTATGATTTTATGAATATCGAAAAGATCTGTATGTATTGATTAATTGATTATAAAAACAAGATATTAATGATTTTAAGGTTTCGAAGAAATCCAGCTGTGATAAGGTGTTTTACAAAAAAAGTTGAGAAACACGATATTTATGCTGTTCCCAGTTAAAACGACAAAAAGTAGTAAACTGCACAAACAGTTCCCCTTTATTCAGCTTTTAGCAGTTTAATATTTGGATTGAAGTCTGAGGTGAAAACAGTTTTTGAGATTTAACCTAATTGCTTTCAATTTCTTCTCGATTAATTTGTAATGGATGCACGAAATGACCGTCTGTGGTATAACGACCAGCGTGCCATTTTTTTTTTATCCTCGGGACATGCTCTCGTAGATTTCGGATTCCAGTAGCAGAATCACTTGATCTAATGTTATTCGAGCAGCAGGGTCTGTGGTCATGCAATCAGCGCCAAGTTTATCTTAAAAGTAAGATTCAGTGAAGAACCCAAGTTCTTTCATTAGATAGCAGAGTGAATACATTTCTGAGCTTGGTGTATGAGAAGATTGTCCCTCTATGATCTCTGGGGCAAGCTGCATGCTGTACCCGTATAGATCGCACTTCTTCTCGTACCCATACTGAATAACATTTGGAACTGAGTCAAGCCGACAAGCCTTTCCAAAGTTGATCAACTTCATGGTCCAAAGACTGTCCTCAAGCCATGACGTCATTGATGGGTCAGTGGCGATTCGGTCCACTAAGATGTTGTCCATCTTAATATCCCCATCAATCCAGCCCATGTTGGTCAATGTTTTCAGAGCGCAGCGCAGGTCACGAGTTATCGACAGCCAATCATCTACGGTAAAGCTGATTGGAGCGTCGGTGGAAGTAAGAGAGCCGCCGCCATTGTGAGGGATTTCCGCCATTGAGTATTTCCAATGAATTCTTGGACTATTCCAGGAACGGGGTAGTGTGACGTTACTCCAAGTAGCCTTGGGAATCCATCAGTACCGCTAAAGGCTTGCAGGGCTTTAACCTCAGCAATTAAATTCTGCTGAGGATAACAAGATAACGGAGAAGTAAAATAACTGTAAAAAAGAGTAACATATAAGAATGAATTAATGTCAAGGATAAGTTAATGGTAAACTGACATGTACATTGTATGAATGAGGAAAATGAGCAGAGTAAAAATAGGGAATTATCCAAAAATAGTTCTCAATTGAGGGGGTGTTTAAGTTTAATCGGGTTTTTTTTCTCTTCAGATTTGAGCAGAAATAAGACCAGACTCTACTGCTTGTAAGAGCCGTTACACTGAATATATGCTAGGAATGTAATTTTCAATCAACAAAGAACGCCAAATTAATTTTCCATCAAATACCTAAACATTGTTAAGAAAGCGAGGGTTTTACGTCACTCACATCTAACTACTTTTCAAATGTTCTCCACGGATTACTTGCTGTTACTAATTTCCTAAAATAATGTTACTAAGCATACAAATGACATTTTGTATTAAAGTTGGTCAATTGGTCAAGTGGCTGACAGATGTTTACAAGAAAGATTACAAAAAAGATGGGTACATTTCGTTGACAGCGAGCTAAGTATAAGGTAGCATGCACTGTAGCATTTGAAAGGATAAGATATAAGACTGTTCTCCAACCATCCCAACTTATTCGCTAGTTTGACTCTCCCCCACCCCCACCCCCACTTCCGGTGGTTAAACTTCTTATGGGGAGCATATCCAGCCAAACGGCGATTTGCTCCACTTCCCATTAGCAGGGGCGTTCTTCCTATTTTAATGGGTCTTAATACCAGTGGCGTGATGGGTCATGTTTCACTGGGGGAAAGGCCATTTTGGTGCCTCCTTCCCCCCCCTCCCTTCCATTTTTTTTTCAATTACATTAAGAATAAAACGTTGGGCACATTGACTGATAGATCTAAATTGGTAGCAACGTTTAAGAAATTAATTAAAACCAATGTAGAGGCAAAGGTCATGGGAGCAAAAATTTAAAGGGTAAAATTAAAGAAAAATTTCCCGAAAAGGAGAGAATTCTCCCGAAAATGAAGGATATTACCTAAAAATTGAAGAAAACTACCCAAAATTTAAAGACAATTTACCCAAATGACAGAAATTTCCTAAACATTGAAGCAAGTTTAACTGACGAAAATTAAAAAAAATCCTAAAAATTGAACTTGAAAAATACGAAAATTCAAGCAAAGTTCACGAAAATGAAAAAAAATCCGAATATTAAAGAAAAATTCACAAAATTTGGAGAAAATTTTCACAAAATGAAAGGAAATTTCACGAAAATTTAAGCAAAGTTAACAAAAATGAAAAAAATTACAATTGTTTTTTTGAAAAATGAAGGAAATTTTCCGAAAATGTAAAAAAACTTTCAGCAAAATAAAGGAAACTTCAAGAAAATCGAAGGAAATTTCAAGAAAATGAAGCTTAAAAAATTGCTTAAAATCGTGTCATTTCCACACTAAAGTTAGTTTAGAGGTTTCTCTTAATTTAGATTTCTCAACAAATTTTTTAATGTACGATCCCATCGACTACAATATGTGTCTTTAGTTGGGTTTAGTAATGATTTTGATGTTTTGGATGTGAAAATAAAGCTTTGAGAGAAAACATTTACAACATTTGGTTTGTAAATGATAGAAATTACAGAAGTTGAGAATAAAAAGTATAAACAAATACACAAATATATTCTCATGGCAATTTTTTCGCCCCCGTAAGTATTCGGCGCCCTCTCAGAAAGCTTCACGGGGAGGCGGGGGGGGGGGGGCAGTTGCCCCTGGTCCCCTGTCACCGCGCTACTGCTTGATACCTTACCTTACTGACTTGGATTTGGTAAAAATAATTGTTCAAGTGTATGTCACAAGCTTTTAGAGGTCAGTTAACCTTTTAACGTGGAGATAATTTGAGCAGTTAAGATTAGACTCATTATACAAAATTGGAGAAACTGCTCTTAAAAGGAAAGATAAATATTGTCTATTCCTTGTTCTAATACCCGTTGTGTTGTCTTGGTTGTGGACAGCATATAACAATTGAAGAGCGGAGCCCCTTGGGTCAAAATGTAGCTCTCTACACCTCTGAAGATCATTCATGATATCATCAATTGCATCTTCTTCTTTTTTCCCTTTTGTGTTCTGGACTATGAATGGCAATTTATAACTTTCTTTTATAATTACCTCTGCTTTACGGTTTCGATCATCTCCAAACAATGTTTTCACAGCAACAAACTGGTCTGCCTTTGAAGGATCAGTCATTTTCATCAGTTCCGTAAGGCAATACTTTCCCCGTCCAAGACATGTTCTTTTGCCATGTTCGCCATTAGCCTTCCAAACATAGTGTAAATATTTGGATGTGAAAATATAAAGACCTTATTTCTGGATGGCGAACAAAAGATCCCACGAAATGTCATCCTTGGAATAAGCCACTGCGCTTAATATTTCGTTCCTGCATGAATGAAAATGAAAACTTAATAATTGAAAAATTACACATTAAATTTTCTTAAAAACTTTAGACCGAAGAAAGGTTTTACAATTAAAAATGTAAGCCCTACCACATGAATACACAATTGGCAATCTAAACACTTTACCCTCCCCCTCCCTTCCCACCCCCCGCCACCCCACCTACAACCTTGAAAAATAAAGGCGTTGCTAGTCTTTGATGATTCAAACTATCAACAATAGTCACTGATGAAAATGTCATTTTCTATTTGCCGCAAAACGAGTGAGGAATTTCATTAGTAAGCAGGTAAGGTTCAACTGATAACCAGATTACATTCTGCCAGTATTTTCTCTTAAATCATATTATTCTTCTTTACTACGAAATCATTTTGAGACGTATTTAAAGTTTCTTTCATCTGTTAGTTATCAATGGCTTTTAGCAGAAAGAACTGCAGAAAGAACTGTAAGTTTTGCAATGGCTATAAAAAAAAAAAAACTCAAAGTAAACTTACAAATTAAGGTGATTTGACGAATTCACATCAAGCACCTCTGGATCCAACCAGTTGCGGTAAAGATCATTGACAACCCTTGGTATTTCCCACAGATCATCAGCCGTTAGCTCATCTACCGCAGGTCCTCTACAGCCCTCCTCTTTAGGACCAACATCAACTTCGTTTGATGTTAACTGGCTTTGCAATGAGTTTGGCTGCTGATGAAGTTGGGATTGCAATTCAAGACCGGGTTGATCTTGAGGGGTATAGTCTCCCTCTTTTCTGATGGAGGTGACCGACAGCATTTCAAAACAGCAAAGCGACGCCTGTTTATCAAATAGAAATATTGAGATCAAGAATGATGTAAAAGTTCAGAAGATCAATGGACGTGTATAGTAGCAACATGAACTTAACTGGTATAAAGAAAAACTATCTATAAATCATAAAAGCAGCAGAAAGTGTCATCAAAATCGGTTAAGTATTGACCATTTTACAGCATTTTGAATTTGAAGACCTTATTGTAATAACTTATGCAAGTTTTATTCAATTTTGTGACATCTAAAAGAAAACCTATGAATTTCTCTGTGTTATTGTATGTAAATCCATCATGAGCGTTATTTGAATTAGAAAAATTGGATGATTATACGGTTTTAAATCGCTATTGTACCAGGAATCAAAATTTAGGAGAAGACAGTCAGATTATTTATAGTGACTGAAATTTAGGATATGAATTTAAATGATATTATACAGATTAAACTGTCTTATCTTTCATAAAGGATACAATCTTCCTATTCGGCGAACCATGCTTTTGACTATTATATGAATCAGTTCTATTAAAATCTCTATTACCTGTCCATTAAAATCAACAAACTTTGTAAGCGAAGACGATGAAGGTATAGTAACTGTATACTTGTCCACACTTTTAAGTACAACTGTTACAGTAAACGTGTAGCAAAAGGGAAAGAAAATGAATAGTACCTAAACAAGCAATTTTGTGTTGTCATAGTTTGATATAAACAATTATTAAAAAAATAAAGCACATACATGTATATTCAGAATGAAAGAAGACATTCCAAAGAATATTCTCTTGAAAATAACCGCAATATTTCTGTAAAAATAGGTGGCGAAGTTAGCCCCTGCTTCCCACCAAGATGCAAATCTTAAATCAAAGTGTTTTTTTCATAATGCCCCAGGGCCTATACAAATTCCTTATGGATCCAGAGAAAATCATTGTGTAATTAGAAGATATAGATTCATGCATGTAGTGCGTATTTGTTATTAACCACTGATGATCTGTTAGGCCTATCTTCTCAAGTCCAGTTTTATATAGTCTCTATACGCCTAAATTAAGAGGTAAATTATCAAGCGTTTTAATTGAAAATCAGAGGTAAACATTACCTGCTGCAATCCGGCTTGTTCTTCGTCACTCTCCTTGAGAACAATTTTCCCATTGTACAAATAATATAATGCTTTATAAAGAATTTTCGAAAGTAATCTTAAATATGCGTCTTAAGATATGCACATGAAGATAAAGTTCTGTCGATCTTTTGTAGCAACGCTGTAACCATATCATGAGTAACTTAACACGCGCACAAACACGAAATAAAGCAAAAGGAGGCGATTGGTTGACAGAATTGGTTGACAAAAAGGAACAAGAACGCAATGTTCTCTTCGTCATAAACACAAGTTACGTCTTCAAGAAAATGCGCATTTTCACACGATTTTTAGTGCATTTGCTACACGCACGATGTAAGTTCTCGAAGTTGTTGGCAAAGCAGTGAGCAGTTTGGTACGCGCTGATTACTTGGACGTGCGTGGTGCACATAAACGTACAAAACACACGCATTTAAACTGCGCGTATTCTACTTATTATTTTACTTTACGTATCTTACATTCTATGAGCTCCGAGTTATCAGTGTAGGAAATTATCCAATCACTGATCAAGGAATAGTAAACAAACCACAAGCGCGGAAAAAAATGCGCACTCGTCTTCGCTTCCCGGCATCGTTCAGTTAACAAGGAGCACATCTAAAGGAAAAGCATTTATTTGTGGTTTGCTTGTGTTGAGGTATCCCTCCCCCTCCCTTACACACTTATCAGCACACACACACACACGTTTTATACATCGCTGCTTTTCTATGCATGTCTAAATCGTTTATTTCGATTTTGTGTTTGTTCTCTACCCGTGTAAGTAGTTTAGTTATAATAATGTTTCCCACTCACCTAAAACCTTGAAACAACAACTTCTACATTAGACCTACGTCTAATAAAAACTAGTTTCGTACATTCTTCAGTACGAAACTACGAATAGTCGAAATCAAGATACAGGTCCTTGTTTTTGGTGTACTGTTCTTCTATGACTACACAAAAGGCGTGGAAGACTTGATTGTGCACCATCGCCTCAAACCTTTTCTCCGGTGTCATTTGTGTGCCCTCTCCTTCTTCGTCTGGCATCTTTTTCGTCGCCGTATGTGCCTTTCATCTGTTCACCGGCATTCTGTCTTGAATTTGGATATCTTTATTATTCAGACGCTTGGACACAATCACAATTAATAGATCTGTCTTAGCCCTTACAGTATCAAAACCCCTCTTATATAATCGTCGAGCTTCTTTGAATGTTTGACGTGACGACCACAAAAGATTGGGCTTTAATTAGATCAAGTCTTGTCGTCTACAGGTACTGTGACAATAAAAACTAGTTTCGTACATTCTTTAGTACGGAACTACGAATAGTCTTTCGCTTTGTGCATGTCTTTTTAGACAAGAAAATATCCGTCTCTTAGGCAAGAAAGTATCAATGATGGAAAAATGCTTATGCGTTTATCTCCGTTTTCCAATTCCTTCTCCCCTCTCGATCAAATGCACACGTTCTCATGAGGTCAATCAAGTTTTAAACACAACTGGGGAAAAGTTTCACCAGCCATTGAATAGGGGAGGGGGAGGAATGCTGACCAATTGTTGACAAAACTTTCTATTATCGGATTTGGACGAATTAAAAATGGCAGTGGGAGGGACGAGCCCTCCCTGTAATCCACACCTGCAGTTCATACTTGCCCCGTGAAAACCATTACATTTCATCCGTTGACAAACTCGATATAAAAAAAAACGTGGAATATGCCATCGCCAATTTTTTGTTATTGTGAAAAGGCATCGCCAATTCATCATTTGTCCTACCTTAGAACCTCCCGAATTAAAGGTAAAACCGATCGTAGGCCATAAAATCGGGCCCAGCAGCCTTCCGAAGGCAGATCGAGGCAGATCAAAGGTTGTCAAATTGGACTCAGGGGCCAGCCTCTGGGGCTGCGGCAGCCGGCCCAATGGCTGTCGGTAGCGAGAAGGCCTACAATTGGATTATAGGTGTTTAGGGAATATGGATTTCTTGAGGAAAATTTATCAATCAATGTAGAAGTACAGTTAATTTCAGAGCTAAATTTACTGATATAGGGCCTCTTACCATAAAGGGCCATCTTACCATCGTAATGTTACGCACACGTCCTTAGTCTGGTAGTGGCTAATATCACGGGCGTCGTCGTTCAAGCCAGCAATTTATTCTCGTTATTAAACTTAATGGCCAAGCTTTTCAGGGAGTCATATAAGCGGATGGAAGTATGCGAAGGACAGGGAACGTCGGGCAAGCGACTACAGCTGATTGGAAATACGAGGTGGTAGGCTAAAAGCCGCGCCTATACAAATGGTCTTTTACATTTTTGATCATTCAAAGGATGCCTTGTATGTTGAAGATGTTCAAGTGATGCTGATGGTGTATAATGATACATCCATGCCAGCACATTTCTGTTAGTCTATTTCCATGCCAAAGATTTGCTGGAATAGCTAATCAGTTATACGAGACCATCTTAACATCGTTCGTTTTCATGCGTGTCTTCAAGGAGACAACATCATTGTCACAGTACCTGCAGACGACAGGACTTGATCTAATCAAAGCCCAATCTTTTGTGGTCGTTACGTTAAAGAAGCTCGACGCTTATTAGAGGAGTTTTGATGCTGTAAGGGCTAAGGCAGATACATGTATTGCGATTGCGTCTGAGCGACTGAATAATAATCAGATAATGACATCCAAATTCAAGACAGAATGCCGGTGAACAGATGAAAGGCATATACGGCGACGAAAAAATGTCAGGCGAAGAAGGAGAAATGACACCAGAGAAAAGGTTTGAGGCGATGGTGCACAATCAAGTCTTCGACACCTTCTGTGAAGCCATAGAAGAACAGTACGCCAAAAACAAGCCCCTGAATTTAACATAATTTTCTGCTATCAAATTCACGTGAAATGTAAGGCTTCCGGGGGCTTCACCCCCTCGGTTCCTACAAAGACTTTGCCCATAGATTTGACACAATTTTAAGCAATGTTTTGTTACCAAAATTAACAAAACCGCAGGACTTCCGACGTCTTACGTGGGTTTGATACTAGTTTAAACAATTTTCTGTTATTAAAATCACTGAGAACAGTAGGACTTCCGGAGCTTCGTGATATGCGTTCTATACTGCGCATGACGCGTGCCAAACTGAGGAAACAAGAACGTGCATTTTAACGCGCTTATCATTTGACTGTGTGCGTATACTACTGATTAAACAGAACCTACCAAAAGCTTTCACCGTGCGCTTATGACAAATGCGTGCTGTCTCTATAAAGTATAATTTATTAGAAGAAAACATTTGCGCACAACAACGCAAGGTAAGCATCCACCGGACCCCAACTTTCATAAGTAGGCGTGCTCTGACATCGAATTTGCTGATCGCTTTCACTTACGTGCTGTTTTCCTCTTATTTGCGTTCGACCAGATGCTGTTGAGCCCGAAGCCGAAGTTGCCACGTGTTTGCAAAAATGCTAAACTTGCCAAGAAGAATAGAACATTCTGGTTCCGACTATGGCAAACATGGCAAAAGAAGATCTCAGATCTGAAGGTAGGAATGATATATATCAACTGTCAATGTTATACATATCTGACTGAAAGATCTTAATATTTGTTTTTGATAATCATCATTTTTGTTATTTTTGTGCGATTGCACCAACTTGAAAAGTTTTCGTGTAAATGATTTATTTCCAAATTGCTGACAAATATCATCTAAGAAATCATTTACGGTAGATGATATCTCGTTATTTCAATTTGGATGACACGTGAGCTGCTATAACGTGACGAATTTAGAAACATGGGACAAAACAATCAAAACAGTCTTAGACAAAACAGTCATTAAACTTGAAGATGTTGCGTGTTTCTTACAATTTTACCATGAAGAACACAACGGTACATCGATGAGCATGCATGAATAAAACTTCAAATGGTAGCATTTAATCTTAGTAGTTTGGCTGGTTGGAATAATCTACGTTACTTACAAAAGTAGCACAAGGTCTGTTCTCCATGTGTTGAAACAAACTCCACCTGGTTATCGAGTCTCTGATCAATCAGCAATTACCGTAATAAATGATTATGAATTTCCTTTGAAAGTGTGCATTTGGCTAATGAGTATCGGTTATTCATTAGCTTTGTAGACACAAATTAGAGGTAGGGTGTGGGTCATGCATTGAACACTTACTTGAGCAGACAATAGAGATGTAAACCACAAATGAAAACGTGCCTCTCCGCTCATGGTGCAGAGTAGCAACAACATCTGTAAGGAAATGGAATTTTCATAGAAATGTTGACATTTAAGTTTTATTTCATTTCAAGTATTGTATTTTACAAGAAATATTCACTCTATGAAAGAAATGAAACAAAATGACAGAAGCAATTTTGATGTTAAGGCATATATTTTCCTAGCCCAACATGAAACTTAGTCATTAAAAATTCAGAAAACAACAATCTTAAACACATTTACATAAAATATGAATTTTTATCAAAAATTAAACAGAATGACAACTATTTTATTCTTATTGCCCAACGTTTATTGTATAAAGTAAGGAAATGATTTCGTGGATGAATTTTCTCACATATTTTCAACATAATTTCCATTTTTTCAAGTAAAATAACTTTCTCACAGTCAAAGTACAATATTCATTGGTAATATTTAGCTTTACCCATTAACAACAACAACAACATCAGTAACAGAAATTGGCAAAATTAAGGTGATGCTACTTAAAACTTTATATTGAACCAAAGAAATTTTAAAACTTGTTTGACAAATGACGAGGGCGTACCAGTACGCCCTCCAAGAGAGTGTTAAGTTACCTTCAGGATAATTTTTTGCAGAAGTAGGGCTTGTTTTTAAGAACTGAAGTTGTATCGCTTTCATCAAGTATGGATGGGGCGTATCAGTACGCCCCGTACTTTGTTGTAACTATGTTTTTTGAACTAAAGTTTTATCACTTTTATAAAGTATGGATGGGGCATATCAGTACACCCTGGACTTTGTTGTAAGGATGTTTTTCGAATTGAAGTTTTATCGTTTTCATCAGGTATGGACGGGGCTTATCAGTACGCCCTGGAATTTGTTGTAAAGATGTTTTTTGAACTGAATTTGTGTCGCTTTCATCAGGTATGGACGGGGCGTATTGGTACGCCTGGACTTTGTTGTAAAGATGTTTTTAGATCTAAAGTTGTATCGCTTTCGACAGTTATGGATGTGCCATACTATCGGTATGCCCCAGACTAAGTGGTAAAGATACTACAAATGATTTTAAAACTGAAGTTACCTTTTTTCATCAGGTATGAATAGGGCGTATCAATACGCCCTAGACTTAGTGGTTAAGAAAGTACAGATGGTTTTTTTTAACTTAAGTTGTATTGCTTTTATCATTTATGGGGCGTATTGGTACGCCCTTAGTCATTTGTCAAAATATACTTTTAAAGCCCCTGATTCCATTCATAGGACGTATTGGTACGCCCCTAGTCAATTATAGTTCAAATTAAAAAAATCAATTCAAGGGGCATTTTGGTACACCAAACATCAAAATATTCTTTTAAAACACTTGCTTAATTTGTGGGCCGTATTGGTACGCCCTCAGTCATTTGTCATAACACTCTTTAAAAGCCCTTGTTTCAATTAATTTTTTTCAAGCCCTTGGCTCAATTTATTTATATTTTTCAATTTAATTTCTTCAAGTCCTGAGGGCTTTTTCAAAATTATTAACTTTAAAGCCATTAGGGGCGTACCGATATGCCCCATGAATTGAACCGAGGGCCTTAAAAGAATATTTTGACATATGGTTTCACAAATGACTAAAAGTGTACCAATACGCACAATACGCACAATGCGAAATAAGTTAATATAACTTATGGTGAAATTGCTGTACAAAGGAGGCATATTACTGTGCAACATACATTAGGATTTTTTTTCCAAATGACTATTGCGAACCTGTACGTCCTTCAAGAGAAGATAAGTTATATCCAGGATTCTACTTCAAGGCACTGGTTAAAAGCAAGAAATTTGTAATTTATACCACTGTGCCACACAAAATAAAGCAAGTTTTGAAATGATGTTTTGACAAATGATTGAGGACCTTTCTTCTTTGTAGTAGTATTGGATTATATCATGAGACATGCACTGAGAAATATCCAAAAGGACACAGGCATTGTGCACGAAGAAAGAAGAAGCAGATGCACCCAAAGATTCGACTCATTGATTTGGACTTTTGCAATGATATAAGCCATTCAGTCAAAATCACATTACCTCACCGGAAATGTTACTGCAGAGTTTAGAGGGTGTGCCTAAAATTGTGTCTGTCTGCATCTCAATGCAGCAGAAACCAAGATCCTCCTTGTAAATATTCCTTCTTCCACTTCCAATTTCTAAACTCGTAATGGTATTAATCTGGAAAATGCTTTCGATTTCAAATAGAATTCCCATCAAGTTGACAAAAAAAAAGCAAAGCGGCTTCAAACGGTTCTTGAAAGCCCATGCAAGACTGCAAGATGGGAGCTAACCAATCATTAACATTCAAGTGGTGGATGATCTCATCTACTTCAATTGCAGGTGTATAACTGGTTTTGATGACGTGCTTGAGATCTGCAACGAAATGATAAAAATTAAGTAAAACACTAAATTGTGTGCAAATTTTCTCGAAATGACAAATTATGTACTTATATGGCACTGAAAGCAATATACTCAGTAAGAAATTGTGAATTATATTAATACTACGGTATTAAGAAAGTTAAATCATGCATGTTGAATGCTGATTTGATATAATCAAGTCTGCAGTGTACAACTATTTTAACAATTATGCTGCACAAATACATGAAAATTTTCTCTTAAAAAAAAGGTTAAGTGCTTCCGATGCGTTTTTCACAAACTGATTGGTTTGGAAAATTTGTATTAAGTATCATTTTATTGCATATCATGAAATATTTGTTCCATGATAATCATTCATAAGCCAACCCACCATGCAGATGAATAATTTTTTTAACAACATTAGCATTTGCTATACATTTAATTACATTGTTGTAGCAAGTATGATGTAAAAAAGGTTGCTCATTTATCATATTTCAAGGGTTTGTCAGTCAGCCCCGCCTATTCATGACATCACTACCACAGTATCGGAACATATGTACAGACCATGACCCATCTGTTTACCACATATAACATAAATCTGATGAGGCACAGTATGGTGTTTACATCATTCAGCATGTTCACATTAAGCCACGCCCACCATGCATATTATGGCATCTGCTGATAAAATAAGCATGTACACAATAACCTAAAAAATTGTCATGCCAATATAAGGCAAAATAGTTGCTCATTTATCACATTTTCAAAATTTTTACATTTAGCCCGCCTACTAATTAATATGCAAAACATCACCACCAAAAACAATAGGGACATCTACGAAACATGGGCTATCTTGTATCAAATATGACATGAATCCAGTTTATCGTTCTTAAGATACTGTGCTTACAGCTCTTTTCAGCAAAATCATATTAAGTCCCGCCCACTCTGCATATTAATGAAATTCAAAAAAATTATATGTGAAATAAATCAAAATCTTGAATTCTTTTGAAATTGAAAGCAGAATGGTATGTAAATTTTGCAAAAGGCATCATTGCTGAGTTATCTAAATAAGAATTATCAAAGCTTTAGGAATTCTTCATTTCCATACAATCAATATTGACATGATTATGATTGTAAAACTACTAGATTTTACTGATAATCAATTGTTTTCGAAATTAGTGGCGGTCCAGGATTTTTCGAAGGGGGGTTGGGGGTTGGAAGTGGGGTGGGGGGGGGGGGGTGGGAGTGGGGTGGAAGTGGGGGCAGGGTGCCCCGGATTTTAAACTTTGGACCAATAACCTTTTTTTGCTTTTTTTTTAAATACATGAACAAATATTAAGGAGCCAAAAGTGGGGCCCGAACCTGTTGGGCCCATGCTTGGATCTGCCACTGAAAATTGCCTTTACCTAAATACAATAGAGGCATGGATCCAGCTATTGTATATATATGGCTGTAAATGCTGGACAATTACCAGTAACATCAAAAAAAGATTAAAAGCTACGGAAATGTGGTTCATTAGGAGAATGTTGAAAATATCTTGGACAGAAAGGAAAACAAATGAAGATGTCCTGATAGCTTCAGGCATGGACAGGTCCCTACTCAATGCCATCAGAATCAGACAGATGGAATTTTCGGGCATGTTTAGCTTGCAGTATGTGGGAAAATTGAGGGCAAAAGAAGCAGAGGAAGGCAGCGAGTTAAATATGTCCAAAGCTTAAACAACTGGGCAACCAACAAGAGCCTAAGTAACAATAAGTTTATGCATTTAGCTCTAAACAGAAGTGACTGGAGGGCCATGATCGCCAATGTCTGTTCCAGACTCGGCACCTAGAGAGAAAGAGAGAGAGAGTATACATAAGTGACGTGAATGATTGTATGCAATTTGGAGAAACTTATTTAACTTGAAGACATTTATGATGTGTAAAGCAAATTTAACCAACAGATATTGCTCTCATTTAATATTTTTAATATTGTTTAGTATTTCAATAGTTTGTTAAAGGAAATCACTCGGTTAAAAAAATTGAACTGGATACACACAACTCAAGTAGATATTGTTCAGTTCTTTAGATATCATTACATATCATTATTAATTTGATTTTTTTGACGGAAAATTCTGTTTGAACTGCATTGGATAATTATTCAAACTTCTTTTTTAGTCTGAATTTATAACTTTGGAGAGAATTAAAAAAAAGTTAGATACATTAAATATTTGTGTTTACATAGTGAGAACAAAGAGTGACACAAGGGCCCCATACCGGGGCTTTGCTCTTGGACCCCACGCCATTGACTTTAACCTACAAACCACCCCCCATTTTTACATGGATTTACGGCACTGAATCAAATGATTTCATTGAAAGTATATGGTCATATACATTGGCAAATAGGTCTGCGAGAGAATTCCATATAACATCAACAACTTTAAAAAAAAAAATGACTTTTTCTTCTCCTGGCTTGAGTCAGGTGGGGTCGCCGGTGTGGATCAGCCTCCTTCATCTCCCTCAGTCTGTCTTTTGCATCAACTTCTTTTACACCGACAAGTCCCATATCCTCCTTGACACAATCCCTCCATCTCCTCTTTGGTCTACCTTTTCTCCTTTTCCCAACAGTCATCTGCTCGACCCTCTTGTCAACATACTCCTCTTCCCTTCTGAACACATGTCCTTTTCACTGCAGCCCTCGCTCACGAACCTTGCCACTAAACTCACCCACTTGCAGATTTTCTTTCACCACCTCGTTTCTAATCTGGTCCATTTTGGTCCCACGAACCTCAGCATTTTCATCTCCGCAACTTCCATCTTATGATCCTCCTTCTTTGTGAGGGGTACTGACTCCATCCCATACAGAATCGCTGGTCTCACCATGGTCTTTTAAAGCCCCCGTTAAACTTGCACTGGTGCTTTCCTATCGCACAGTATGCCTGTGATTTTCCTCCAGCTGCTCCAGCCGGCCTGTATTTTCCAAAATTTGCACATTAAAAATTGTTTGAATTCATTTTTCTTTCAGTCCTGCTAAATAATACCCGAAAAGAATTGTATGAGTTGATGAGACAGTACAAATGTCTTTATTAAAAATCACTTGAGATACATTTTCGGTAGCCTACATGTTGCATAAAACAGTCAAGATGTTTCTATTGGGGTTTTGCACAATATTCTATATCTTTTTCTTTTGTTTTAATCCTGTGCTAAATAATTGTGTTCTCTAACAAATATTCCAAAAAGTTTTTTGTTTGTGAGTTCATTTTCCAAGGTACTGTTGTCATTCAAACATCCCGTTTCTGTGATAGAATTTAAGATTCAATAGTTCAGAACTTACACTTATTGATACTGCTTTCTTATTGACACTTGTAAAGTAGAAGCAAAACAGGGTTGAAATGACTGACACACACTATCCTGCTGGGTGACTGTAAAACAAAGACTCAAGACCTGTGAAACGAAGACCTGTAAAACGAAGACCTGTAAAACGAAGACCTGTAAAACGAAGACCTGTAAAACGAAGACCTGTAAAACGAAGACCTGTAAAACGAAGACCTGTAAAACGAAGACCTGTAAAACGAAGACCTGTAAAACGAAGACCGGCAGACCGGTGAAACGAAGACCTGTATAACGAAGACCTGTAAAAGGAAAACCTGTGCAACAAAGACATGTAAAACGAAAACCTGTAAAGCGAAGACAGGTAAAACGAAGACCTGTAAAACGAAGACCTGTAAAACGAAGACCTGTAAAACAAAGACCTGTAAAACGAATACCTGTAAAACGAAGAGCTGTAAAATGAAGACATGTAAAACGAAGACCTGTAAAACGAAGACCTGTAAAATCAAATTGTAGAGTAAAGAGGAAGGTACTTTCTCAGTAAAAGGATTTCTTTCGATTGGGAAATTTGGAAATTTATCAACAAAAAAATGAAGAAATTTTCCTGATTAAGTGATGTATTTTTTGGAAAATCAAAGAAAAATTGCCCCCAAAATGAAGGAAAATTTCGAAAAATTGAAAGAGATATATCACAAACATTGAAGGAAATTTTCCAACAATTGAATTTTTTACTAAAAATCAAAGAAACATTGGCCCAAAATAAAAAGAAATTTCTGAAAATTTTACGAAA
>JAIGNY010001134.1:0-28964 GCA_020152595.1 Chiridota heheva
AACAACAATCAAATGAAATCATTTCCTACAAGGATATAATTTAATGAAAAACAGTTGCACACAAATTCATGCTAGAATTTTCAAACAAGCTCCAACGCGAGATGCAACCTGGTAGATATGCCAACCATTTTGGTTGGCATTCTGTAATTCATTTAATAATGATGACTTACCACAGCCTTCATGCATCTTTTACCCTTGGTGTTCTGAAGGTTTAGTTGTTTCTCTTTTACTTTAAGTGCTAAAAAGCACTCATCCTCTAAGGAGAATACCTGTCTCTTTCGTTTTGGCTGAAAAAGGTAAGATCAAAGAGTGAAATTAACAAAAAATGTTTTTAGTGTAACTAAATTTTCTAAAAGACATTGGTACTCCAGAAGACAATTCAACAGATTTCAGTCAACTTTGTGGAGTAAGTTATCAATGTACCATAGATGCAGAGATTTGCAGTCAATTCATCTTACAAATTTGCAATGGTTGAATTATTTGCAAATCAGATCAAATATTACATGGGAATAAAAATCCAAGTCTAGGTTTGAGTTTGAGTATAATGACTATAGATAGGTCAAATAGTCTCAATGCAGAAACTTTAAGATTAAACGAAAATTTATAAAAATGACTTTACATCCAAATAATTGCCAATCATGAAAATGAACCAAGAATAAAAATTGATTATTTAAAACAAATCTTACTTGTGAGACAGGGATTAAAGGTAAAGAAAACAAATCCTCTGAAAAGTTGCTTCCTACTTCTTCATCCTGTTTGTAAGAATACATACAAATTTGGCATCAGTTTTATGAAACAGAATACACTATTTTCAATATAAATCTTGAATTTAAATTGGGTTGTTAATGCAATTAAGAAACAAACTGCAATTGTGAGCCCATTGTTGAGTTTTAACAAAAAAGAACAATTATGAAAATTAACCTTTTTATCAATGAATAATTGGACACTAGTTTCAAGCTTGTAATCTTAAATCACTCGCCCTCCAGAACAATCGTAAAGTGATGTCACAAATGAGGGTTATGTACCCTCTAGTTGAAAGAGTCCCACCCTGCCCAATGGGACCCTAAATACAAATTTGGTAATTATCACATTTGCTCCCTATCATCATGTGCCAAGATAATTAGACAAATATTTGAGCAATTGCTTACCAAATCATCCTCGTTCGTGTTTTCATCATCATCATTCTGAAATTTAATAATGAAAATGTTATCGGTTTGTTGTGACAGAATAATCAAACTCCACAATGTTTTTTTTATTATCAATTTTAAAAACCAAGATTGCTAACATTTGTAATTCAGAATTCCTTTTTGAAACATGATTGTTGATGCATACCAAGTTTAAGGTATCTTACCTGCAATTCAGACATAGCTTCAACAGTTGCAGAGGGTGTTCTTGCTGCTACACCACTGCTAGAAGGCTATAAAAATATAAAAGGGTAATATATCATATTCACTGTATCATACAAACTGTCCTGCGGCAATTACACACTGCTACCAACTTGTGTAGGATGCCAACAAAGCCAAGGATAAGAGGACTAAAGATGGCAGGACACTGCCAGGAAATAAAATAAAACTGCCTGCAAAGTTCCTCTTTAGCAACCTTAACATGGAAAGAGGGTCATCTATGAAAAACCACATCAACCTCCTTGAAGCAGTTGCATAGGCAGGACATCAAAAACCGCCTGCTTAACAATGGGGTATGGAAAGCCATCACATAGGCAGGACATCAAAAACCACCTGCTGAATAATGGGATATGCAAAGCTATCACAAAATTCTGAACTTCTGAACTGGCCATAAGCAAGTAGCTTAGATGATTTGTGAGAAACAGGGCAGGTATGAAAGTAATTTAAAAGAATTAAATACTAAAGATACTTGCAATCCTAAAACCAAAATGTCTTGTATGTATCAGACACAAGATTGGTAAAATATTAATCTGGAAAGTTTCTGTCATGATCTAGATTTAATATATAATCACAGAACGTACAAATGTGAAGACGGGATTAAATTAAATTTGATGAATGTAAAATTAATGAGTTGTAAATAAAATTAAATGACTTTGCTTATGTGCTTATCTGCTCATTGATACCAAATTCAGTCTAAAACAGTTGTTGTTGTTGTTTGTTGAGGATTTAATGGCAATGGGACAGCAACTGTGCCAAGTGGGTATTAAAAGGGTACAAGAAAATCATGTTTAATGGCAATGGGACAGAAAACTGTGCCAAGTGGGTATTAAGAGGGTACAAGAAAATCATGGTGCTAAAATGATGAAAATGCATTTCATATAAGTGGAATGAGAAGGATTGAGAGAAGGGGCAAGAAATGGTAAAGAGAGGAGGAAGGGTCTAAAACAGAAAATGATTTACTACCTGGATGAGGAGTGACTTGACCAGGAGGGATGCATCAACCGCAGTTGAATGCATTTGTGCAGCAGTGTAATACTGCTGTTGTGTGGCCTCCTGGTGGCACATAAAGTCCGCAACCATACGCTTCTGCAAGCCTGGCAGTGATTCCCTTGCCTGTGTAATTCAAGCAGAGATAAAAGTCTATGGTTAGTTGCTGATAATTATCCTTTCCCCTTTCTTCAATGTACATCCAGTTTAGTATTTGAATTTTTCAAAATGTTAATAACATACACATTTGCCCATATATGGACATGTAGAGGGAGTAATAGCTACACCTTTAAATTATAATGAAAAACAATGCATTTAAAAGAACAAAAAACATGGGGCTGCCATTTTGTCTAATCTTGTATTAGTATTTGTTTTATTAATCTTGTATTATGTATTACAGAGCGACCATGTCATTTTTTTTTAGAAATCCTTTGTTTTTATGTCTTTCAGAATTTGTTGAAGAGGATTATCAAGTTTTTGTCTTTATCATAACACCATTCAATTTTTAGGAGTAAAACACTTTTGCAACATTTTCAATGACTGAGATACAGAAAAAAAATGTAAAGAATTACAAAGAAATGTTGAGCTGTCTGTATAGTCATACGTCACAAATTTATCCAAATGTGATCAGCCATACTCAAAAACTAAACAAGCTTTAACTGCCCATGCAGATAGTAATTACCAACTTAACCAATATAGAAATTACTCAATTTCCATCACCTTTACAGGAGACAAAGTCTGGGTTTTCATTCATTTAATATAAATAATTATACAAGTAATTTGAAGAAATTACATATTGTATAAAAACAATTAAGCTTATATTTTCTTATTTCTGCAAACATGAATTTTGTCAATATAAACCTACAGAAATTTCACATTGTACAAAACAATTAAGCATATATTTCCTAATTTAAAAAATATAATTCTGTCAACATAAACATACATAGGAGCGGCCATTTTGTTCATATGCCCCCTTAAAATGATGTCATACACCCAGTACAGATTATAATATTATTACATTTCTTTGTAATCTATTTACAACTTTTTGACTTCTATGAAATTATGTCCTTTCTATTACTAATGATTCAAGCCCTCAGAACTTCATGTTAATGCATTTTGGTTTGGTTTGGTTTGCTGATGTTTAACGGCACCACGACAGTCAGAGTCAAATGTGCCAAGAGGGTGTTAATAAATAATGGTGTAAGAGTGAGGATAGTAAGAAGATGGAAGGTTTGTAAGGGAGATAAAGGGGAAAGCTGAATAAGGGAGAAACATTTAGGTGAAAAGAATGAGGTGTGTAAGATTAGGTGTAGAAGGGGAGGAGATTATATGTGGTGGAAGAAGTTGTTGTTGCAGATAAACTTGATGATCTTTGAGGAAGAGGAAGGGCCAGAGCATGTTGAGGATGCCAGTGAAGACGGATTTAGAGTCAGAAAAGATGACAAAATGGGGGCGGAAAGAGAGTTTTATGAAGTTTGGCTAGGACGATGGCCTTCGCCTCGGCAGATAAGATAGCGGTGCCATCGGGTGACCTTGAAAAGAGGGTGAGGTTAGGACAGGCCGTGGAGGCTGCAAAGAAGCCTTCCCACGTGGAGCCGTAGGTGAAGAGGAAGGAGTAGTCATGGAAATGTCTACTGAGTTGACAGTATTTAGAGTGGAAGAAGGCTGGGTTGTAGGGAGCTTTTGTGAAGAAAGAAAGACCAAGGTAAACCTAGGAGGTAGGAGAGGGGGGTGGGGAGGGGGAGTGAATAGTTCAGGTGTGTAGGTGGGATGGTGTGTCTGGCAAACAAGAAAATGTTGATGTTGGCTTTAGAGAAGTGGGGGTCAATCCGGATCCCAAAAGGTGGGAAATGCGTTTGTTGAGATTGAAGAGGTTGGTGAAGGAGGAAGAGCAGATAAAATAGAAGCAAGGGTTTCGTGAATCGGTGAGGATGCGGAGAGCAAAGGAGAGGCCGGCCTTTATGCACCGGAGGTCAAAGGGGAGTTTGTTGGCTTTGACGTCGAGACTGGTGATAGGGGAGGTAAAGCCTTAGGGCAGTGTTCTCAGTGACCTCCAGGTGTTTCAAGTAAAATTTGCGGGCGGAGGCAAAGAAGAAATTGCCATAATCCAACCTGGATCTGAGGAGGGAGCTGTATAAGGTGAGCTGGGTGCATTTGGGAAAGAAAATTTAAGAGAATTCAAAAGAAATACATTTTGTGCTAGCACATAGGGCAACTTATGACATCACTGAATGGCAGCATCCATGTTACAACTTCAAACTTGGATAACTCAAGTTGAGAATGGAATAAGATTTTATGATAATGCTTTTGGTAGTTAGTTATTTTGTTGTGCTCTATCATATATCAAGCTAGAGTATTTAATTATATGTCTCCTTTGATAAATGCAAAGGAGAATTAGCATTAAATTCAAACTAAGAAGATGGAGGTGGATTGGGCATATATTAAGAATGAAAGAGGGCAGCCACTGCATGACAGCATTGACATGGAAGCCAGAAGGGAGAAGGAAAGTAGGACGCCCAAGAATGACATGGAGAGGAATGGTATTGAAAGAAAGAGAGGAGCTAGGATGGAATTCTTGGAATAAAGCCAGACACGTTGCCAGAGACAGGATATGTTGGTGAGAGATGCACTGCAGCCTATGGGGCACATGGCCCGAAGAGGACAGTTAGTGAGTGAATAAATGCAATATGCAAAAGAGCACACAACAAAAATGTATAAAGTTACTTAAATTCCCCCCTGTGGTTTTTATATTTTTTTCAAAATCATTTTCTTTCCTAGTTTTGTTGTTGTTATGTATTGCTACTTCTCATTTGCTCTAATTAAAATAAGTTTTTTTTCTGTTCATAAAAGCAACTTAAATTTTGAATAATCAATGATCTGTAGAAAATGTGACAGGTTGTTGACTAAAAGCCTGACAGCAGCACAAAGAAAAAAGGATACAGAATGCTGAAGGTATAATAATTTGATGAAAAGCCCCGACCTTCTTACCTTTGTTCCTGCAGTACAGCGAAATCTGTTTGGGGAAATCTTCTGCTGAAACCCCATTTTCATCCAAAGTCGCTGAAGGACCTGCGAGATCCGTTCAACTTTCTTTCCCCCTCCATCCAAGAAGAAGGGGGAAGAAGGATCGCTCAGGTCAACCCCTTTGATGTTTGGGGTCAGGCTCCTGCAGTACATATCATATAATTTGGAGATTCGATGCGTCTCCTCTGTCATGACAATCTTCGCCGGCCCATAACAAGCTGCTGTCTTGTGTTTTCGAACCTGTTGGATTAATGTTATTTTTCATTATCTGGTTCAGATCATTAAATAAGCTATAGCAATTATGATAGATGCCTTTAGCTCACAAACTAATGGGACACATACTGTATATGACAAACATATCAATGTTATACTGTCTCTTCCTCTATAGAAATTGAACATGAATTAAACCTTATATGCAAACCTTGCTAAAGATAATATGATGTCGAATTAACGTATGTTGAGCTTAGATTAAATTGAAGATGACTGGAAATAGGACAGGATGCAGTTGGTAATCATGGTGTACTTAAGAGCCTTTGTAATCACGGTGTACTTAAGAGCCTTTGTAATCACGGTGTACTTAAGAGCCTTTGTAATCACGGTGTACTTAAGAGCCTTTGTAATGACAGTGTACATAAGAGCCTTTGTAATCATGGTGTACTTAAGAGCCTTTGTAATTACGGTGTACTTAAAGCCTTTGTAATCTGGTGTACTTAAGAGCCTTTGTAATCACGGTGTACTTAAAAGCCTTGTAATCACGGTGTACTTAAAGCCTTTGTAATCTGGTGTACTTAAGAGCCTTTGTAATTACGGTGTACTTAAAGCCTTTGTAATCTGGTGTACTTAAGAGCCTTTGTAATCACGGTGTACTTAAGAGCCTTGTAATCACGGTGTACTTAAAGCCTTTGTAATCTGGTGTACTTAAGAGCCTTTGTAATTACGGTGTACTTAACCCTTACTCTACCACGCGGCGATATTATCGCCGTTTTGGGTGCCCCGTCTTTGGCCCCGCCTCCCGAGCGCATTTTCAGAAAAGTGCTGGTAGAGTAAGGGTTAATCAACCCGCGACATATGCGCCAACCCGAAAATATAGGCAGCATGATCCCGGTGGGCGGCCCAGCGGGTCCCGAAAGCGGAAGGGGCCCGACTTTTCTGCCTGGAAGACAGAGGACCCTTCAATAATCACGCCTTGATTAACCCTTACTCTACCACGCAGCGATATTATCGCCGTTTTGGGTGCCCCGTCTTTGGCCCCGCCTCCCGAGCGCATTTTCAGAAAAGTGCTGGTAGAGTAAGGGTTAAGAGCCTTTGTAATCTTGGTGTACTTAAAAGCCTTTGTAATCACGGTGTACTTAAGAGCCTTTGTAATCACGGTGTACTTAAGAGCCTTTGTAATCAGTGTACTTAAGAGCTTAATGTGGCCCACATCATGTTGCTGGGTCCAACTCAATTTTCCGTTAAACTATTTCTTGTTGAACCAGTTTCCTCTGCATAAGCTAGAATACATGCACCTGAATACATGCACCTGGTTTGGCACATTACTCAAAATGGTACGGCCATTGATTCATACTAACAGCTATTTGGAGCCACAAATACAATAATTGGGCAATTGCATCATCAAATTTCTCCTGTTTTTCTCCAACTTTTCTATGCACAAAGTCCATTTACATCTCTTATCCATCAAACAATACTCAGTCTCACTTCTTGTCAAAAACAATATTTCTGTTGGAATTATTGTTCTTATTTCTATTTTGCATTCCTTAATATTTTGAGTTACTTACAGGTCATAAGTGCATTGAATCAATTTCCACACGAAGGTAATCATTGCTGTATTTGCTATTCCTGTCAGGAGCTTATTATTATCAGGTTTACCATGTGCCTCAATCATATATGAGTCCAACCTCTGCCCCCATTCTCCCCTTGATAATATACTCACACAAACCATGTGCCTCAATCATATATAAGTCTAACCTCGGCCCCCATTCTCCCCTCAATAATATACTCACACACCATGTGCCTCAATCATATATGAGTCTAACCTCTGTCCCCATTCTCCCCTCAATAATATACTCACACACCATGTGCCTCAATCATATATGAGTCTAACCTCTGTCCCCATTCTCCCCTCAATAATATACTCACACAAACCATGTGCCTCAATCATATATGAGTCTAACCTCTGTCCCCATTCTCCCCTCAATAATATACTCACACACCATGTGCCTCAATCATATATGAATCTAACCTCTGTCCCCATTCTCCCCTCAATAATATACTCACACACCATGTGCCTCAATCATATATGAGTCTAACCTCTGTCCCCATTCTCCCCTCAATAATATACTCACACACCATGTGCCTCAATCATATATGAGTCTAACCTCTGTCCCCATTCTCCCCTCAATAATATACTCACACAAACCATGTGCCTCATTTATATATGAGTCTAACCTGTCCCCATTCTCCCCTCAATAATATACTCACACAAACAACCCAGAATGTATTCCCATCGTTCAGCTGCTTGACAGCTTCCCTCATCTCCTGGAGCGTCAAGTTGGCAACAACTCCCGGTCGAGGAGCCCCAGCCAAAAGAATTTCTAGAATGAGGTGATTCCTCACCAGTAGCACGTTTTCCAGGCAATCGTGTTTATTGGCAGCTGTCCTTCAAGTATGAGAGAGATCCAATTATTGATCAGCAAGCTTTTATCAATTGCGGTAATGATAAGAACTGGTAGTGTAATACAAAAGGTACAAACAGTATCCTCTGATGGCATAGTGACGCTTAAAAGATTGTGGAAGACAAAATCATAATTCTGTCCACATGGGAACAATGAATTATTTGTTATAACAATGAGTTCAATCCTACGCCTTCCATTAATGAACATATGAAGGTCAGTATACACCAAAGGTGAAATCATTATCATGACTCAGCTAATGAACACATGATGGTCAGCACACCAAAGGTGAAATCATTATCATGACTCAGCTAATGAACACATGATGGTCAGCACACCACAGGTGAAATCATTATCATGACTCAGCTAATGAACACATGATGGTCAGCACACCAAAGGTGAAATCATTATCATGACTCAGCTAATGAACACATGATGGTCAGCACACCAAAGGTGAAATCATTATCATGACTCAGCATTATTAGCATACAAAAAATAACGCATTACCTTATAAACTTTGATTTTTTTTCTTTTATTGTAGTGTCACGTCATAGCGCCATAAAGTATAAATACAAATACGTTTTCTTGTCACCAAGTTTATTTTTTTACTTGTAAATAGTAAAAGAGACAATACTGTATGTGGTATACTAACTAATGACTGGTATGGCTTCTTGCTGCACCAAGAACCTGAATTTTCTCAATTGGGCAGGGTCAAGCACCTTATCTGTGAGGGAAACAATTTAATTACAATGATATTGATGCAGAGGAAGACCACGGAAACTGATCCAATCAAACAAGGGACAGGAAAGTCTTTCATCTAGATATAAGCCCTGGTTCACAAACGTCAACAATGGAGAAGATTTGTGTTCAGCTTGCTGACATGGCATCCCAACAACTCTTCTAGGAGCTAAGAAATTAAGAAAAGGCATGGTACTTGAAGGTTTGAATAAAAACAAATTCAATTAGTATACTAAAAAATTAACCAAAATTTATCAGAATACAATTTTTGTTAACTTTTCTTCGGAAATCCCCTTTCATATAAAAAGAGCTTCCTTGACTACTGAACTAATACTCTAAACATTGATTTAATATCATTTATCAAAAGCTTTTGTGAAAGTCAACTAATTGCTTCTCTAAAAGGTCTTTGTAATATTTTGTTTATATTAACTCATTTTAAAGCAAGTAGCCCCCTTGACAATAATTCTTTCTATTCAATAACTTGACTTGCCTCATTAAGACCAACAAATGTTTTTGTCACCTCTGTCTGCTCTGAATATTCAATTGTTTTCAAAAAGAGTATCATTAATATTTAAGGCTTCGAAGCATTTAAATGCAAAATGTGAGCTCAAGGTTTCATACATACTGTAAACCCACTGAGTATATAAATTGCCATCACAAAATACATATTTCACCTGATGAATTTTATCGTAACTTATATGCGCAAAACATTATTTCAGGAATTTGAAACAAAAGTAAAAACATTTGCCTAATTTCCAGGTAATACAAAACTGAATGGCATTTTATTGATACATTTCTACAAAAATAAAAGAAATGAATTAGATGATAGTACCGTACCTCTTATTTGAGTTTTGAGGAATACCTCTCTCAAGTTTGCCTCTTTATTAACGCCAATGCTGACGTCCTCCATGAGGGATTGTAGTTTAATTATTTTTGCATCGGTGATGCACAGGTTGGCAGCATCAGGTTCGGTTTGAAGTAAGTACCCCAGAATCTTTTTTACAGCTAAGACATATTTGCCCACAGTCTTAGGGGCATACTTGCCCTTGAGTTCTTGTATTATTCTGCATAGGAAGATTCACAATCAATGAAATGTGTGGAAGAAAAGGTAAAGAAACCCAATGCAAACCATCTACTAATGCAAGTTTACACCGCTTATGTTTTCAGTGCCAACATTGTATTAAAATCATATTTTCTGATTTTGAAACCAATATCATTGATGTTATGGATAACATAACTTACGCCTTAATTTTTAAGCTGAATAACAGCTCCTTCAGTGTTCCGGCCATGTCTCTCAAACGTTGTAGGTACATGAATAGTTCATCTTGGCAATTACGCATGGCTTTGAAGTGATGGAATATCCTCTGAAGTATAGCATCATCTAAAAGAATGATAAATGATTAGGTCTTTGTATTATCTCAGAAAATAACATTTTATATCAATCTACAATCATGGACAAAATTGTTGGAACACTTACTGCTGAAAAATTGTACAAACATAAACACAAAAAAATCGGAGAGAACCATGTCCCCGCTCAAGGTTAAGAGCTGAAAGTTGGGCATCCATGGTCTTTAGGATGCCCTTTCGATCAGTTTTCCCTCAGATTGAAAGAAAAAGGGGAGGTTTTCACGTCAGCAGGGGGTACGTAAGGGTAGGTGTTTGTTATGGTTTTTCAATGATGGTGACATATTTCTTTCCATTTTCTGTTGTTGCAAGTTGAAATATGATTAGACCTACGAATACGACCTGGTTTTTGTCCAGTGCCGTTGCTAAAAATTAGTGTGAAATGTGTGGTGTCCAATGATTTCTGTCCAAGATTGTAGCCTCCTATGTTTTCACTGGCATGGATGTATCCAAATAAAAAGTTTTAAGCACCTTACAATAACTCTCTTACAATGTTCATTTGCTGGCTGTTTGAAATGATATCTTAATTCAAATTTCCACACAGTTAACATGTATCATTAACTCACTGAATATCATTGAGCACTCTAATAATTATTTCTGGCCTTGTTGCTTTTCATCAGTTCTTAAATTTGTGTAATATTCTTGCACATGGTTATCCTTTAACTTTCCCATCTTATAGCTTCTTCTTGCCCATGGTTATCCTTCAACTTTCCCATCTTATAGCTTCTTCTTGCTCATGGTTATCTTTCAACTTTCCCATCTTATAGCTTCTTCTTGCACATGGTTATCCTTCAACTTTCCCATCTTATAGCTTCTGAATGCACATGGTTATCCTTCAACTTTCCCATCTTATAGCTTCTTCTTGCTCATGGTTATCCTTCAACTTTCCCATCTTATAGCTTCTGAATGCACATGCTTATCTTTCAACTTTCCCATCTTATGGCTTCTTCTTGCACATGCTTATCCATCAACTTTCCCATCTTATAGCTTCTGAATGCACATGCTTATCTTTCAACTTTCCCATCTTATGGCTTCTTCTTGCACATGCTTATCCATCAACTTTCCCATCTTATGGCTTCTTCTTGCACATGGTTATCCTTCAACTTTCCCATCTTATACCTTCTTCTTACTCATGGTTATCCTTCAACTTTCCCATCTTATAGCTTCTTCTTGCACATGGTTATCCTTCAACTTTCCCATCTTATAGCTTCTGAATGCACATGGTTATCCTTCAACTTTCCCATCTTATAGCTTCTGAATGCACATGCTTATCCTTCAACTTTCCCATCTTATAGCTTCTTCTTGCCCATGGTTATCCCTCAACTTTCCCATCTTATAGCTTCCTCTTGCTCATGGTTATCTTTCAACTTTCCCATCTTATAGCTTCTTCTTGCACATGGTTATCCTTCAACTTTCCCATCTTATAGCTTCTTCTTGCTTATGGTTATCTTTCAACTTTCCCATCTTATAGCTTCTTCTTGCTCATGGTTATCTTTCAACTTTCCCATCTTATGGCTTCTTCTTGCACATGGTTATCCTTCAACTTTCTTATCTTATAGCTTCTTCTTGCACATGGTTATCCTTCAACTTTCCCATCTTATAGCTTCTGAATGCACATGCTTATCCTTCAACTTTCCCATCTTATAGCTTCTGAATGCACATGGTTATCCTTCAAATTTCCCATC
Source organism: Chiridota heheva (assembly GCA_020152595.1). Classification (NCBI taxonomy): domain Eukaryota; kingdom Metazoa; phylum Echinodermata; class Holothuroidea; order Apodida; family Chiridotidae; genus Chiridota; species Chiridota heheva. The sequence continues at coordinate 11,914 of JAIGNY010001134.1, forward strand.
TTATAGCTTCTTCTTGCATATGGCTGTTCTTCAACTTTCCCATCTTACAGCTTCTGAATGCCATGTCCCTTGGAACCATTCCTATCATTTTTGTATATTTTCTTCCTCAGAATTCTTCCCAAGTTTCTTTCACTTTTTGCATCAGTAAGGCATGGAGCTTTTATTATCTATCTCTCTATTGAAATCATACAAGTGAGAGTACAGGAATGCAGAATGCACATCAGTGAGAGGCAAGGGATTTTAACCCTCAGAGTACAACATGAACTAATTGTTGGTTGTACTATTGGAATAAATTGACACAATCTAATCAGATAATGTTGACACCTTTAAAATATGGTTCACAGCAGTGAAGAGAAGACTATATTTTCTTCTACAAAAATCCCCCCTTACATAAATAATGATTTTGCTATTGTTTCAGTATATGTACAGCCCAGCACAGGCTAGTTGAAGAAACCAGTTAATACCCCATCAAATTGCACTCTCTATTGTGAATACTTTAAAGGATAAGTTCAGTGGTCAATTAAAGAGGACTTCAAAAAACATCAAATAGTAAGAAAGCATTACAAAATCTTATTCTGTTAAGGAGGTATTTAAGTTTAAAGCTCTGCTTTATCTTTGCATATATGACTGATGTGATAAGTCTACTAGGGAAAGTTAGCGTCTTCATCCTCACATTCCTAACAATTGTTAATGTATTCTAAGGAAAACTTATTTACTCTTTTTTACTATTTGAATTATTTTCCTCAAATTCTCTTCAGGTGATACTCTTTTTTTTTACACATCCCATGAATTTTAAGCCACAAAATCGTAGGACAAAAAATGGTACAATACATAAAGACTTTGATGAATCTAAGGCTATGATACCACAACTACTCTGATTTCAGTCGTTTCTACACAAATGATGCCAAACCTCAAACTTAGATACCTTCTACAGATAAGATTTTTGAACGATTTCTTCACTATAAGATAGACTTGCTTGACCCCTGAACTAATCCTTTAAAAAGACTTTACACCTGTTTTTTTTCTCAGGTCTCCCTCTTTCAGTAACATCTTATAGTGAAGTATTTCAAACTGTATCATTGCATTTCTGAAAACTAAAATCATTCTGACATAATTGAACACCCAACAGGTTTTACAAACCAGTGGCATCATCGAATCCGGGTGTGGCAATGGCAATCGACTGATTGCTCATTGGTTGCTGGCTGCTGGTAACACTTGTTTTACCTTGCTCTAGATACGAAAGGTAATCCAAGCTACCTCTCTGAAAAGAAAAAATAATGAATGCGAATAAACTAATCTTGGAACAATTTGTATTGTTTCACTATATATATAAATATATATATATATATACATATATATATATACGTATATATATATATATATATATATATATATATATATATATATATATATATATATATATATATCTATCTATATATATGTATCTCTATATATATGTATATAAATATGTATATGTATATATATATGTATATATATATATATGTATATATATATGTATATATATATGTATATATATATATATATATATATATATATATATATATATATATATATATATATATACATATATATATATATATATATATATATATATATATAGAGAGAGATATATCTATATATATCTATATATATATATATATATATATATATATATATATATATATATATATATATATATAAGCATATATATATATATATATATATATATATATATATATATATATATATATATATATATATATATATATATATATATATGAACATACATATATATATATATATATATATATATATATATATATATATATATATATATATATATATATATATATATATATACATACATATATATATATATATACATATATATATATATATATATATATATATATATATTTATATATATTTATATATATAGATATATATATAGATATATCTCTCTCTCTCTCTCTCTCTCTATATATATATATATATATATATATATATATATATATATATATATATATATATAATAATAGTAATGCTTATATAGCGCTTTATACTGTCCTAGACTGTCTCAAAGCGCTTTACAATTATGTAATATATATATATATATATATATGTATATATATATATATATATATATATATATATATATATATATATATATATATATATATATATATATATATGTGTATATATATATATATATGTGTGTATATATATATATATATATATATATATATATATATATATATACATATATATATACATATATATATATATATATATATATATATACGTATATATATTTATATACATATAAATAGAGAGACTTATATATAGATATATATATATATATATATATATATATATATAGAGAGAGAGAGACTTATATAGATATATATATATATATATATATACATATATAAAATATATATATATATATATATATATATTTTTATATATGTTTACGTTAAAGCAACCAAAATAGCTTGAACATTAATTCAGGTACCATAGCACAAAAATAAAACATGGCCAAGTTTAGTTTTGTCCGTGTGTGGAATCCATCCACCTTGTTCTAGCTCCCACAGTAAACGCTTTTTGGTCAAATCTTTTTATCTCTCCAAAAGCAAAATGTTGCTATTATTAAAACAGTTATGTTTCTTTAATGAAAGAAACTAAACATCTACTTTCTCATCCATGTGTATGAGCACGACAAGTACTCTTGTATCATAACCTTTTGTAAATTTTCAACGTAAATATTTTGCAAAGTAACATTGTTTATCTCCTTGTTTTGGACACCACTTTTTTCATTAACAATTGCATGGTTCTTTCCTGCCCGGTTCAGGGAAGAAAAAACTTTAATCAATCATTCTAATTATTACAAAGGATGAAGTCTTAACTACAAAAGTAAATTCAGTTTACCTTCCTAAACTAAATGTGAAAACCTTTTCAATTTTCTGTCAACAAAAAAGTAATGTCCGAAACAATTTTAAGTTGTCATTTGCTTGTTTGTTTGATGAGGGCTTAACAACACCACTACAGCAAGAATCAAATTGTGCCTGAGAGGTTAGATTATTCCAGAGGTAGAAAGAAAAGAGAATAGGGGTCCGAGAAATGTTGTTGGTTTGTATGTTCGAGATGAAACGGAATAGGAGTCTGAGAAAAGTACAGGGACTAACAGCCGAGAAGAACTGCAGAGATGTAAAAAAAATGTGAAAGTAGATAGAGGGGATTGGGAGAGGAGGACTAAATATGGTTGTAGAGGAAAGCATGATGAAGGAAGGAGATAATTTTATCTAGAGGGTTTGTCTGGAAAAGCTTGGCTATGGAGTTGCAAGGGAAGCTCTGGGAAGGTTGTACAAGGGGCAAGCAAGGAGGCTGTGGTGGACTGTAAGGGGGCAACGGCAATTGTTGCAAAGGGATGGGGGAGCAGTGATAAGAGCAGGCATGGTATATGCGTATTATAGGCTGTCAACCTTTAAATCCAATAGGCATAGTAAAATATTTTTCTACTGGGAAATGTTTACCATATGAAGCACTCAGAAATTGTCTGAGGAAAATAAAACCTGGGATAATCGCTCACTTTCTGTTTGTGCTTATTAATAAGATGGTTTTCCAACCGTGCTAAGTTGGAAGCCGGGCATCCTGGATATGGGCATGCTCTCCTCTTGCGCTGTTGGGTGCTCTTCCTTGTAATTGGTTCCCTGTAACAAAATAAAAATATTTGTACCTTTTTACAAATCATCAGAAACAATGTTGTATTCCTAACTGACAAATTTCAATATGTATATTTAAGGAATGTTTCAAATGCGATTTAGTGCACAGCTAAAATGTTGAATAACCCAGGCGTGAATACAAAAAATACCATTTTATACCAAAAGCACATGACAAAATGAAGCCAGTTTTCTAAGTACATTATTGTTTTAATTCAAAAAGAAGGTTTGGCTGAAAGAAGGTGACAATGCATCAGGTGAACATGATGGTTATGACTCCCTTCTAAACATGTAGGGCTGGTTCATCAACTTTGTAACACATACAAGCTTATGAAGCCGATGTTGGGTGGCAAGGCTGATGAGCACTCATTGAATCTTCATTTACTTGTCATACTTTTTAAGATATGAAAATAAGCTGCAAGTTTCATGATGACGGTGCTAGTGAGGAATGGTCGTTATACATATTTCCATTACAATGAGAATTACAGATAGACAGTCACATGTTTGCTTTCTGTCTTTCTTACAGAGCATAATAGCACAGTCTATCTATTCTGAAATAACATTTTCAATAATGTAAAGTTATGGTGAAATTTAAACAAGTGTACAATGCATGTAACATTGGTTATTTTCAAAACAATTATGCAAATATGTCTTAAACCTTCCTTAAAGGAGAAAAGAAAGTCTGACATAATCCTTATTTTATCTAACAGAAATAAAAAATCGACTGACCAAGGTCCATACCTCCGGAAGCAATGCAGCACATTTTTTGTAGTTTTTAACAATTTTAATGCTACTACTAAATAGTACTATGGGAGCTGTCGTTTCATTTCAAACATGCAGATTATGATGTCATCAGCCCAGCAGGATGTTGGAATGCTTTGTACTTCTTTATAATTTACCTCAAGTTTTCTAGCTGATGAAAAATTGTTTTTCTTTTGTAAGGGTCAAGGACATTTTTGTGTACGCATGAAATTATCAAAACATGCGTTAAAACTTTAGTCACATTTATAAAGAAATAATTATGACATCATGCACAATATTTTAATACAGAATTAAACAGAATGGCAGCCCTCATTTGTCTACTTCAAAAATGAATACCTTGAGATAGGAATAAGAATTTAACTTGCTATTTGTTGGTATTTGGTTAAGATTTTAATCCTCTATCATATCCAATGATGATTTTATCAGGCTTCATGTCTCATTTATTCTTAATCATGAAAAGTAATGGGAAGTCTACATGGTTAGTATTTCATACCTTTTAACCATGCAGAATCAGTTAAACTACATCAAATAATTGTGGCGAAGAAAGAACACAATAAATCTGCTTCAGAATGTAGAGTTTCTAAAAATTTAAAAGACCTCCATACACTTTAATATGTGTGAAAAGCTGTAAAAATTGAAAAATGATAACAAATCTTGATGTTCTTTAAAAAAAAAAAGTATGTTCTGTTTTATTGCCATTTAATACCACATAGCCAAGTCTCGCACATATACCTTGATGAAGTCTCAAAAATGGGGAATTAAAGATCTTTGAAATGTTTATTGGTGCTACTGATGAAGAAGCATCTAAAGCTGTAGATAAAGATATTGAACATCAACATATGCAATATACTGCAGACTGGTAGAACATTTACAATACAATACCAGTTCATGAATATGCAACATACTGCAGACTGGTAGAACATTTACGATACAATACCAGTTCATGAATATGCAACATACTGCAGACTGGTAGAACATTTACGATACAATACCAGTTTATGAATATGCGATATACTGCAGACTGGTAGAACATTTACGCTACAATACCAGTTCATTGATATGTGCTGACATAATATGGTAAATGCAAGTTTGAATTCCACCTGTAAAAAGCATCAAAAGAAAGATTTGAGTTTAGCAAGTAGCGAATCTATCATTCATTCCTGGAATAAGCTTGAAATAGAAGACATTAGTGAGATTAACTTCAACAAAATTAACATTAGCATTAGTAACAGGATGTTATTAGGCATTGTAATTTGAAGATAAGATGGAAGATTGAATAAACACAAAAATACTTAACAAACACAAAAGGCCTTCGTCACACAATACTAACAACACAAATATATGAAAAAGGATTACACTTACTGTAACATTGACAAAAAGGACATACAGAAGCAAAAAAAAAAAAAATTATATAATAGTAATTAATCTAAATTAATCACAATGATAAATCTTAATGAGTAAATATGCAGTCAACATAAAAGGAAACACTTCAAACAATTCATTTTGTCACATACCATTTTCAAAGGACTGTCTCCTGAAAACACACCTCATAATCGGATTATAGCAGGACAGTCAGCATTTTGCAATAATCTTTCTGTCCAAAATGATTAAATCAATGTCTTCCAAGAGTCATTATTATGAGTTACACAGCTAGCAAGGTAGATCCTTTTTTGAGAGTTGACACGAAACGAAGACCACAATATCTTTTATGTTAACTGGATGATGGAACTTACATGTAACAGGCACTTATACATCCCACATCTGGAGCCACGCCTCCACTTTTTTTAGATTGCATCTACCATCATGACAAAATCAATCATGATTAAAACTACAATCTTCTAACATTCCACCTTCTGTCTGGCATCAGTATCACCACATGGTATGGCATCAATATTGTCATGCTTCATTGGGCAAATTCCACATCTTGTCGTCTCATCTTATTTAAATCACCAAACATTCCTACGCACATCGAAAAAAGTTCACCTAAGCAGTAAGTCATTGAGCATAATCATTTCCATCCCCACAATCTCTTGCACAAATAGGCACTGGTTTATTAAATCTTTCAGTGGCTTATATGTGATTAATGATCTAATCATTTTCACAAATATGTAGACAAATAGAAAGTTGTTCGGCTATTGAATATATCATCATAATCGTTATCAAATTCTGAGAAGAACAACATAAATTGTGGTTATAATTATCTATTTTTCGAGTTAAGGTTGATACCAATTTGATTACTTTCAAAATAGGCAAAACAAATATGGAGCAAGGCCCTACAATAGTATGTAATTTGGAAGATTTCATCTTCTACTGTAATTAAGTCTTTTGTGGTCGTATGTCAATGGCCCTATGTGCTAAAGATGCATGCTGCTGTCTTGTGTTTGCTAACCAGTTGCATCAAATTGAAAACTGTTCATTTTCATTACACATTTTGCAAACATGGGACAACAACAAAGTGTTGAGAATTATCATTGCTTGTTTTGCAGCAAAGTATGGATTCGCAAGTGAGAAAATGTGCTGTAGCAGCTTCAAATAACCATATCACTTTTTCTATTACAATTCTGTCTTTCAATTGCTTGTTGTTGGGTAAATAGGATGCCATTTAGTTTTCTAGCACCCTTCGTATTGGTGCAACTGGCCTCAGTCCTTCCCTCACTGTATACTGTTGTTGGGTAAACACGATGTCATTTAGTTTTCAAGCGCCCTTTGTAAACTGCAACTGGTCTCAGTCTTTCCATCTTTGTATACTGTTGTTGGGTAAATAGGATGCCATTTAGTTTTAGAGCACCCTTTGTAAACTGCAACTGGCCTCAGACCTTCCCTCACTGTATACTGTTGTTGGGTAAACAGGATGCCATTTAGTTTTAGAGCACCCTTTGTAAACTGCAACTGGCCTCAGTCTTTCCATCTTTGTATACTGTTGTTGGGTAAATAGGATGCCATTTAGTTTTAAAGCACCTTTTGTAAACTGCAACTGGCCTCAGTCCTTCCCTCACTGTATACTGTTGTTGGGTAAACACGATGTCATTTAGTTTTCAAGCACCCTTTGTAAACTGCAACTGGCCTCAGTCTTCCCATCTTTGTATACTGTTGTCGGGTAAACAGGATGCCATTTAGTTTTAGAGCACCTTTTGCAAACTGCAACTGGCCTCAGTCTTTCCCTCACTGTATACTGTTGTTGGGTAAACAGGATGCCATTTAGTTTTAAAGCACCTTTTGTAAACTGCAAGTGGCCTCAGTCTTCCCATTTTTGTATACTGTTGTTGGGTAAACAGGATGCCATTTAGTTTTAGAGCACCCTTTGTAAACTGCAACTGGCCTCAGTCTTCCCATCTTTGTATACTGCTGTTGGGTAAACAGGATGTCATTTAGTTTTAGAGCACCTTTGTAAACTGCAACTGGCCTCAGTCTTCCCATCTTTGTATACTGTTGTTAGGTAAATAGGATGCCATTTAGTTTTAGAGCACCCTTTGTAAACTGCAACTGGCCTCAGTCTTCCAATCTTTGTGTACTGCTGTTGGGTAAACAGGATGTCATTTAGTTTTAGAGCACTCTTTGTAAACTGCAACTGGCCTCAGTCTTCCCATCTTTGTATACTGTTGTTGGGTAAACAGGATGCCATTTAGTTTTGCAACACCCTTTGTCAGCTGCAAGTTTGACTTATTTTAGTCTGTCCATCATTAATTGTACACATACACAGATATGCCCTTAAGATTTTGTAATATTTTCCATAAACTCACAATCATTTACATATATATATGAAAGAAAATGGTAAGAAATACAATGCAAGCCATCTACTTATGCTGCAACGGCTGTGTTGTCTGGTAAAGAGAGGATGCTATTTAGTTTTCCAGCACCTTTTGTAAACTGTACATGCAACTGGCATTGTACATGTATTATTGTATACTCTCTTCCAATGTACACCATTTAAGATACTGATCTACAGTTCAAACGTAGGCTGCATAGGTCCTTTGTTGTCTTTCATCCAATGAACTAAGTCTACTTCATTGCCTTATGGAAACATCTGTGTACTATTTGCTCTCCATATTACTGCAAATAGAGGATCAAACTCATGACATTATCCAGTATTGGTGGCACAGAATCATGAATATCTGAGGTGTATTGCAAAAATGCTAATTTTCTTCAAGTTATGTTCAGTCAGATCTTCTTAATAAGACATTCCTAGGTCAGGTCTTCTTTATTTTCTGAAAGGAAAGTTGATTTATCATGTCATGTACTCTGCTTTGAACTGAAAACCTCAACTTCTGTCTTTTTTCATTGTAATGTGAAAGTAACTGAAAGGAAAGAAACATCATGGATAGTTAGAATGCCAATTATATCATGTGGTAAATGTTTTACAGAGAAAGCTGCCTGAATAGACTATTGAATATGAGTATCTTTGTTTTTCTTGGGCTGTGACACAACAATAAACTGTTTAAAACCATTCATCAAGAGAAATAATTCAGAGAGGGTACACATTTTTCAATTAGATGATGCTACGTCACTGAAGGTCATCCATGTACAAAACGTTTGAACAAGGTTAGGGCTCCTCTAGCATTTTGTTGTGTTTCCTTTGAATAAAGCGCAGCTGCAATGCATATGAACATGTAGTTTTTAAGAAATGATTTACTTTTGCAAAAAGTGCTCAGAGATCTCAATCAATAAAAAAAACCCATTAAGGCAACCTTCCCTTAAGAATGCAGCTAATACAATAATACAACATTAAAATTAATCATTTAATTGTTAAAGTACATGATATGATAAAAACACATATATCCAGACTACATGGAAACAGGAGACAAGAGAGTAAACATACAGTACAACGAAGGCCTTGAACATTACAGTACACATACATACAAACATAAATATAATCAAAAGGCTAACTTACCATTTCCTCCAAGCAAACTAATAACTTTTTAACATCATCAAATTCCCGTCACATTTGCATCTCAACAGATCAAGTGTGATTTTCCTTTTGGTAATAATGGACTAATAATTCAATGGCAAATAATTTCTTATCTTATTCTGTGAAACTGCAGACAGATATACTATATAGCAAAAGTTTCCAAGACTAAATAAAACAAAATACCTTACCTTAATCATATTTAATTAGCAGCAACAAGTGTCAGCGTAAGACAGTAATGAAATTAAATTGATGTGCTGTGCTTAAACCAACCAAAAACGTAGAAAGAAATATCATGAAAAATCTAAGACCATGGAATGGATGATTACACCTACAATAGAAAGTTTGAAAGTATCAAAAAACAATGAATAATGACAAACACATTAAATCAAAAATTGAAGTCATGAAAAACCAAAACAGTGTTATATTGTAATTGAAAGTATAAAACATTAATTTGAATTAAAAGAATGGCAGCGAGATTGATCACTGAAACAACAGCTCAAATTACACAAGTTGTGAAAAATGATTTCTCCAAGAGCAAGGTGCTCGAGCCTCAGATCTTTCTTTGTAACTGCAGCAGAAGTGAAATTCACCAGCAGCCCGAAGACTTAAAAATTCACCTTTTAAAGGATAAATTTTGCTTATTCTTTTTTAATCAACTATTCATATCTATATTTGTACTTTGTTGTTGGTTTTTGCAAAGTGTCAATCAGATCAAAAATAACTGATAAGACTGACTACAATTTACTTGCTTGTTAAATAACAAGTGTAAAATTAACACAAATTACACTTTTGGGATAACTTGTATAAGCTTGAAATTTTAGACGCACTACCAATAGATTAGTGTGTGTGTATGGTTTGTTGTGTTCATGCATTCAGCACAGGATAATGCATGATCACCCACAATACATTATGTATACCGAGTATTTATAAACACACATTTATATACTGTACCCATATAGCAATGCCAATGGTGGCAAAGTCATGATATATGCTAATGCAATTTGAAAGCTTGTGCTAGTATATTCTACTGGTTTGTGTGGATCTTAGCAGACATAGATACAGATTATTCAGATTTTTTTTCTGATTAGTGATAATAGAATTTCCTCAAATATATAAAGATTTGAAATTTGTCTAGTTTATTTTGTCAATAACCTACAAGTCTTGCAGTTTACTTTAAACTATAAGTCTATACAGTATATGATAATCATTCATCATATAGGATAAAGTATGTGATGTTCAATTTATTCAAGTTCCTCAAAAGTGATGGACATTAATTTTACAATTTTCAACCCAAAATCTTTAAAGAGCACCAGATTTTCATAAAAACAATCAACTGCCAGGATTTACGAGCGCCAACTTAAAGCAAACTGTATCTAAATTCTATCAACCTCGCTCCTGCTGTATTTTTTCCTCTGGATTCTTGAGTGGATTAGAAGAATCATTTGTATATGCAATCTGCTCGATTATTTCACAATAAAAGGTAAAATATCCATGCAAAAAATTAATCATCCAATCAGATTCTACCAACAAAACAATAGAGAAAGAATTTGAATACTCATTACTTAATCTCTGATAGGTCAAGTTTTTAAAGAAACCTTTTAACTACCGAAGAAAACACCAGAGCAACCTAGGAATACAAATCTTCACTTTTACTATTATTACATATCTTTATTCTTTCTTTGAGTCTTCGTTGATTCTTCATTTTTTTTTTAATGTTTGACAACTCATCTATTAAGAGTTCGAAACCTGTATATTTTAGCATCCAGCTGAAGAATCTTGTCGATTGTCAAAATTAAGTAGACACTCTATAGCCTAGTCTATAATCGTTTTCGATACTATGGCCATTTTTAAACAACAGTGAAAATATAATTCAATTTAAAAAAAGCAAAAAAAAAAGCAAGCAAGCTTGTCAGCCATTAGTGTCAATTAAACGTTGAACGGTCACACTGTCAGAAAACATATACTCACAACTCCCTTGACCTGTACAACATTACCATCCGTCTATCCTTGTCTAGGACTTTGTGAGCCTTTTTGATATGTGTGGAAAGGTATTTACATACTTTGCCACACATCACGCAGGTCCTTGAAATCCTATTTACCTTGATGTAAAAGAAAATAGTGGAGCTGTAAGTATTACTGCGATTATTAGTTTTGTTGAAAAACTTTCCAAGTTTTGTAGACAGACAAATACAGGACAAATGGAATTTGATGAAAAATGCATCTTGTAGAAAAAGTTCTTAGATTGTAAATATCTAAATAACACTTCCCAAAATACATACTGTTCATTTAATACACATTGGAGGTTCCTTTTGCCTATCACAACCAACACATGTTATGCTAGAACTGTCAGAAGGACAGTATGTTTGGCTTTTCAAAGCTAGCGTAGACAATATTTTGTTGAGGGATGTATATGTGGGTAATGGGGCTAGTAGGGCAAATGATTTCAAATTACAAGAGCTTTCAACTTACTTTTCCCCTTTATTTAAATTTGCACATTTACTGCAAGTCTCAACAGATCGGTGAGGTGTATCATACATTTAACAACAAGAAAAGCTCAAAGTTACTACCCAGCAACTTAGAAAACATACTGTATGAAAGCAATCTTTATAAATAAACACCTCATTATATCCATTGAACAGCTGGACATCCATGGAGTGCAATTGAGAATATACCCCAAAACCATGTGAGATGGAAAGCAGTGGTTGATGGTCTATGCACTGGCAAGTGTGACAAGGCATATGCACTGGCAAGTGTGACAAGGCATATGCACTGGCAAGTGTGACAAGGCATATGCACTGGCAAGTGTGACAAGGCATATGCACTGGCAAGTGTGACAAGGCATATGCACTGGCAAGTGTGACAAGGCTTAAGTAAGTAAGTAGGTAATTATATCCATTAAGTCACAAAAAGAAAGGACTTACATGTACCTATGACAATGAAAGATTAAAATATAACAACACATCCTTCTGGCATAATGCAGTTATTTGGACAGTCATTTACCTACCAAACTATCACAATGTCCCACAAGCCAACCCACCCTGTCCCACATGCCAACCCAACTATCCAACCCATTCTGACCAAAATGCCAACCCACCCTGACCAGCTTACCAAATAACCCCGATGTCCAACATGCCATTCCATTTTTTGTCCCAAATGCTACCCCATCCAGCCCTACATATAATTCCACCCTTTCCCACATGAAATCACACCCTCATCCTATTTTGTACATTTATTTTTCATCATGTTATCTTCTACCAAACATTTCACTTATTGTTCAATTTTTTTCATAATTAAGATACCTCTTAAAATTATTTTGGGTTGAGAAATCTTTCATTCGCTCCTTCATTCATCTCTAGAATAATATACTTGGTCGAGCTAAAAATGACTGGAATGTAGGAACAATGGCCTGAAAAGATGAACTTAATAATAATGCATGGATCAATATTATTTCACTGTAGGGTGATTGAGACATTGCATTAACAAGTTGCTGTTGCAGGCAGGTTACAGAAAAACAAATTCGGCTACGGAAACACATACACCCACATGCATGCTGCATGCCAAAGCATTTCTATAAATTCCATAGCCTTCGGCATTGGAACTACAACTCACAGCATCAGAACTTAAAAGAAATGTGAAATGTTTTGTAGAAACATCACTTGCATTACCACAGTTGGCTTTTTCTGGTTTTTATCCTGGTCATCATCGCCATCCTCCTCACCATCCTTCTCGCCGTCCTCCTCCACCTGATACACCACCTGATCAACCACCTGAGCTACCTGTTCCTCCACCTCTTCTGCTCCTTTGTCAACCTCGCCTACTTCCATATCCTCCTCCTCTCCCTGATCATCCTCCTCATCTTGCATTAAAATATTCTGTAGGAGCTGTACTCCCTGTGCCTGAAATGTTCAATGAAAAATGTTAGTCAAACAAAAGATAAATTTCCATGATTACACTTGGTTATATGTGGTCTGATACTGTAACTTACATAATTTATGACATTCATTGCTTAAGATTTACAACCATAAAAGGCAAAAGGATATGGTTTGGGGCATCAGCAATCAATTATCAAGCAATACAAAATTAATGCTATAAATTGGTGGTTTACCCCAAAAGGACACTTAACCGAATGAAGGATTGGGCAATTCTATACTCACCAACAACTTATAAATATTGTTACACCTCTGTACTATACAACATCATTTAGGATGAAGTTATCAAAGGAACAAAGCTAGACCAAAAATCTCTAATATTTTACCAAATGTTGTTGGCTACTACAGATACCATCTTCCATCAACTATATTTTTGTACCACATGCATACATTTTTCATTTTTTCCTTCAGTTTTCTATTTATATTTATTCAATTTGTGAATCATCCTGGATATTCACCTTGCCTGAGCTCACCCTGGCCGAAGCATAAAACTGGTCACAGGTTATCATCCTATATTTGTTCACTATAATCTTTAACAGAAATCAGTTTATTACATCCATCCATCAAGATGTACATGTGTTACTATCGCTTTGAATAAAACAGCTTACATTGTAAGTCTTAAAAACACTAACAAGAAAGCAATCCACAGAGTTGCTGATCTCAAAACCTTAAGCATACAGCATAGTGGAAGAAATAGCTATCAGGGTCACTATAGCTCTGTGACTGACGGATTGCACTGCCCATGTGAGCTTGAGCGCAAGCAGATGTTGAGACAGGCTTGGCTATCTTTCTTTAGGCATGTTGATGGATTGTACTGCCCATGGGAGTACATACAGACTTTGACCCAAGAGTCTACGGGGATACAAATTCATGTGCTGTACCAAGGTATCATGGACCAGCATAGGGTTGGTATAGGTCTTGTACTTTTAGAGTTTAAGAATCTGCAAAATTTTGCATAAAAAGCACATACTTGACCTTTGACCCATGATCTTTGACATGGTTTTGACCTCCAATCATTTTAAAGTTTTGTTAGAATGTTAAACCCTACCTACCTATGCAAATTGTAAAGATACCAAGTAATTCCTTTAAAAGATACAGCTATCACCAAAAAGCCCCATTTGACCTGTGACCTTTGTACCACACAACCTTAGACAAAAGTTTCGGGCCAGGGGTACTCGTCCACCAATTTTGGTTCATGTGTGTACTACATTTTGTGAGTTATAAGTGACACAAAATTAATTGTTGCATACACACACATGCACACACACATGGACAGATGCAAAAATCACCAAATTTCGTCCCATTCTTAAAACTTATGACCCTTAACCCTAATATGAGGTCGTCATAGGGGCCTCACCAGCCTGCTAATATCAAGGGGAGGGAGGGGGCTATGTAGTGTAAAAGGTACAGGTAGTTTTTTGCCTATACAGCAAAATAAGCACAATAAGTACAATATCTCATCCCCACATGTGGGTGATGAGATAACGATAACCACATACAAAAGGTATCTACTATACTCAAGGCACTGGTTACAGGATTATTCATAAATAGATTAATTTGTGTTGCTTATTTATCACAAAAAATTTGATAACCCATTCATGTTCAAATCATTACAGGCATATCACATAAATGTAACAAATGATAGATAGTTTTTAATAAACTCCTTATTTTCCCCCATTTACATTTATACTTCACATTACAGCCCTGTTTCCTGCTCTAAATGCAGAGCACCAAACAAGGAGGCAGCAAGTGTAATTTCAATAAAATATGTTCCATACTTTTCAACCACTAGTTAAACATATATTATGGCAATTTAATTTGGAAATCAAAAAGCTTCATATTGTAACAACAGGTGAACAATTATAGTTATTGCTTCTCCTATAAAGATACATTTATAACATAACAATATGTAAAATAACATACTCAAACAATAAACTTTACAAATCCAGATGATAAAATAAGAAAACAAAAACATTACAACAAAAACTCACAAATCAAGAAAAGTGGTTAGACTTGGATCCTCAGAATAACATCCCTCAACAAGATGAATAAAATGATTGCCACAAGTTTTCATATAAGTGGCAATGTTTAGGTATCTAAATCATTTGTAAATAAGTTTTCAATGGATGCCAAATTGGAGATGTGTGCAAAATTGCAAGTTGATGCATCCCTGGCATTCATTCAAATAAGATTCAGGATCCCTGCAGAGCTAGTTTTGTATAGCAAGCAGCAGTTGCACTCAGAACTCTAATGGTAGCAGCTATTTGACAACTCCTTTTTGTGAAGCTTCTTAAAGCAATATCCAGACCTTAGGGGGTAAATGCAAGGGTAACCTTGCAAGGATGACTTCATGATATTGTTTAAGTGGACCGAGGAGTTAGTCCTATACCATCCACATTCATAAATACATGTATCTCATTTTTGGGGTAAAAATATAGAAAAAAAGGCAGTTTATCATGTTCACTTTTCATATTCTCCCAACACTCATTGTGACGTCATTTACTTAAAAGTTTCTTCACTTTTTGTTGCACGGACCAACTCGTAAAAATGTGTGTTGATATGTGGAACGTGTTGATCATCATCATCATACTAACGTGCATCTTGCTGGACTCAAGTGTATTCGAAACAACCTATTAATTAGCCAATAAGAATTCAGAAATCAAAACTATTTATGAAATGGCGATAAAACCATACTATAGTTTCAGCGCTTACTACAACTTGTAACTCTGCAATATAATAGCATATGAAAAGTAAGAATTCATGTAGTGAAGCATACTTGTAGGATCAACTTTATTCCATGGTTTCCATCCTTGATAACCAGATAAGGAAAACTCAATTATACCAGCATCACCAAATCGGTATACATGTGTTAATTAAGGCTTAGCCCATAATTCATTGTGCGTTGTCACGGATTTATAGTAGAAGATGAGGCACCAGATTGAGGATATCCACTGATATTGGTGACCCAGAGTCTATAGCTAATCTGTGATAATGATGAAAAGTTATGGGCTAAAACTCTGTTCGATTATATATTTTCATTATAAATAATCAAACCAACAAAGTATGGAAATTGCAGGTTTTATTAACTAATTTATTTTCCTTTTTGAAAAAATGTTATATCATTAACATATTAAAATAATGTTTGGCAGTGTGTTTCAAATTTCCATTGTTATGCGCGATGTACAATGTGTGTATTTCTAAACCAAGAGCTATTTTGTTGTATATTCCCTCATATAACCAATGATATTGTACATATTCCATACCATACGTGATGTAGAGATGACACTGGTGCAGTGTTGTTGCTGTGCGGTGCCGCAGTTTAACCACGGTCAGCTGACACCTTTCGATCAATCAAATCTTAGAATTCTTGCAACATGTAAATGAACAATGAACTGTATATTGGGTTTTAGTGCTGACAAAGAGCAAAGGTAATTTTGTCATGAGCCAACGAATGTACGTTAAAATGCAAACAGGGAAGAAAATACCTTATACAATAAAAAACAGTTTACATAATGAAGAGAAGAAATACCAAACATACTTGTTCTTTTCCTGTTTGTGCATGTGTTTCTTTACACAATCACTTTCCACTTACTTTTGCTTTAAAAACCTTCCTCTCATCCCCTTCTTTCACTGAATCAACATCTAATAAAATACATAACCTATTGCAGCTCACCTATTGCAGCTCACCTATTGCAGCTCACCTATTGCAGCTCACCTATTGCAGCTCACCTATTG
>JAIGNY010001135.1:0-34568 GCA_020152595.1 Chiridota heheva
TGATGTTTTAATTGCTGATACAGTTCAAATTGAGGGTCACCATGAAGCACTCATTAAAGCATGTCTTAATAATGTTGGTCTTGCAGTCTTGATGACAATTCTGTATCGTGTATTTTCCATGAAGGAGTAATTGAGGGGAATCTGGATCATTCAAACAATAATGATGTTGTTATTGCAAGAGTATTGGTTAATGCTATTGACAATATAGTGCCTTTGCGGTTGATTAACCTTTCGCCTTCTCCCCTTACACTTTATCAGGGTATGAAAGTAGGAAAGTTATATCCGTTGCTCTCTGAAGAGTTGCAGATGGTTATGGTTACCATATACTTCAAGAGCAGGATAAATGCCTACACACTGTTAATTCTATATCTAAATCTAAGCCAACTAAAATCAGCCAGTGTTCCACTGGGAGTAAATTGTTTGATTTAGAAGGTCTAAATATAGATTCTGAACAAAAGAATAATTTAGTGGAGTTGTTAGATGAATTTTCAGATATTTTCTCCACTGGTCCTGATGATATTGGCAGGACCAATCGTGTTTTATATCAAATTGACACTGGGAATGAGTCCCCTATTTGTGAGCAACCATGTGTGTTTACCCTACCACCGCCGAGAGGAAGTGAAGACCCATTTGGAGAAGATGAGTCCCCAGGGGTTATTCAACCTTCCACAAGTCCATGGGCTGCCCTATTGTCCTTGTTGGGAAGAAAGACGGCACAACAAGATTTTTGCATTGACTATCGAAGACTCAACAAAGTGACCAAGAAGGATGCCTACCCCCTCCACGAATTGATGACACATTAGACCAGATGTCTGGAGCGACCTTGTTTTAACTCTCGATCTTTGAGTGGCTATTGCAGGTGGAGCTGGACCCCTCTGCTCAGGAGAAGTCAGCATTCGTCACTTGTCATGGTCTTCTGAGTTTAATGTTATGCCTTTCGGGATGTGTAACGCCCCATAGCGTTTCAGAGGTTAATGGAGAGTGTCTTATTAGGTCTTAATTACGAATTCTGTCTTGTATATCTTGATGATGTCATTGTTTTTAGTACAAATTTTGATGATCACTTATTTCGACTTAGGGAAGTTTTCCTTAGATTGGGAAACGCAAATTTGAAATTAAAACCTTTAAAGTGTAAACTTCTGCAGAAGCAGGTAGAATATTTAGGTCATGTTATTTCAGATAAAAGAGTTATGACTGACCCTGCTAAAATTTGTAGCATTAAAAATTGGCCAACTCTGACCAATGTCAAAGAATTCAGAAGTTTTCTTGGCCTAGCAAGTTATTACAGAAGATTTATTAAAGGTTTCTCAGAAATTGCTTCCCCCTTGAACAAATTGTTAAGCAAACAGTCAAAATTTGTTTGGAATGAAATTTGTCAAAATTCCTTTGAGAAATTGAAAGTCTGTCTTTACAACACCCATCTTGTCATATCCACAATTTGACAAGCCATTTATCCTTGACACTGATGCAAGTGACTTTGGGATTGGTGCTGTGTTATCTCAAAAGGGTGATGATGGCATTGAAAGGGTCATTGCCTTTGGGAGTAGATCAATGACTAAGCCTGAAAGAAAATATAGTGTGACTAGAAAAAAGATGTTGTCATTAGTTTATTTTTGCAAATATTTCCGACATTACTTATTAGGCTTCATTTTACTGTTAGAACAGATCATGGTGCTTTGAAGTGGTTACAAAGTTTTAAAGAACCAGAAGGTCAAGTTGCCAGATGGTTAGAACAATAAGCTGAGTTTGATTTTGTTGTAGAGCATGGTGCTGGTAAACATCATGATAATGCTGCCGCATTATCGAGGTTACCACCTCCTGGCCAGAACACATTTGTCATTTCAAGAGTGTCAAGCAAAATCAAGTCAAATTGGTCTCCAAATTATTCCAGTGATGATTTGAGGAAGTTACAATTAGCAGACCCTGCATTGGAAGTTATTATTGAGTGGCTTGAAAAGTTCACTGAACAACCTTCAAATTCAGAAGTTCAAGGTGCTTCCAAAGTTGTGAAGAATTTATGGTCCCAGTGGGGAAGACTTGTTTTGAGAGATGGAGTTTTATACAGGAAATGGTTTTCTGACCAGAACAATAGTTTTATATGGTTTCAACTTGTGGTTCCATCAGCTATGATTAATGAAATTCCCTTTAAATTACCATGACACTCAAACTTTGGGTCATTTAGGAGTGACTTAAATAATTAAGGAAATTAGGGAAAGCTTTTATTGGTATGATCTCAGGTGTGATGTGGAAGATCACTGTAGGTCATGTGAAGAATGTTCAAAAAAGGAAAAGACCACTTAAAAATGCTAAAGCTTCTTTGAAAACAAGTAAAGTTGGTTATCCTTTTGATAGAGTGGCTATTGATGTAATGGGACCCATTCCCAAAACTGATAATGATAATCATTACATTCTTGTAATTGTTGACTATTTTACGAAATGGGCTGAAGCTTTCCCTATGCCAAATCAAAATGCATCGACTATTGCTCAAATTCTTGTGGATAATTTTATTTGTCGATATGGTGCACCAGATTATATTCATACAGACCAAGGAAGAAATTTTGAGTCCGAGCTTTTTACAGACATTTGTAAACTTTTTGATATTCAAAAGACAAGGACTACCCCATACCATCCACAGTCAGATGGGTTGGTTGAGAGAGCGAATAGAACAATTAAAGCTATGCTGTCAATGTTTATTTCTGACAATCAAAAAGATTGGGATGTAATTTTGCCTAAAGTAATGTGTGCTTATGTAGGTCTAGTGTACAAGAAACTACAAATTATACTCCATACTATCTCATGTTTGGAAGAGAAGTTCAATTACCTGCTGACATAATGTTCAATATGTTCTTAAGTCCAGATGTAAACAGGATCCTAAAGCTCCTAGTGAACTGAGTTGAAACAGAACTTTGAAAATACTTATGACAAAGTCAGAGAGAATAAGAAATTTAAACAAAAGAGGCAAAAAGAATTTTATGATAAGAAACAACATGGTCAACCGTATGTTGTTGGTGATTTCCTGTGGCTTCATGTGCCTCATGTTCGAAAAGGTATTTCGGCAAAACTTGCTTCGCCTTGGAAAGGACCCTATAGAGTAATAAAGAAATTATCTGACTTGGTTTATAGAATTCAACATGTAAACTAGAACGGTAAATACCGTCATGGTAGGCATGCCCATGCAAATTGACACCCATATAATATGATCCGGCCAATTATAAAAATGGCATCTCACACTTAAGTCCCACATGGCATCCTATGTCCCACATGGCATCCCACCCCATGTCCCACATGGCATCCCACCCCATGTCCCACATGGCAACCCACCCCATGTCCCACATGGCATCCCACCCCATGTCCCACATGGCATCCCACCCATGTCCCACATGGCATCCCACTACATGTCCCACATGGCATCCCACCCCATGTCCCACATGGCAACCCACTCCATGTCCCACATGGCATCCTACCCCATGTCCCACACGACATCCCATCCCATGTCCCACTGACATCCCATCCCATGTCCCACATGGCATTCCACCATATCTCCCACATGGCATCCCACCCCATGTCCCACATGACATCCCATGTCCCACATGGCATCCCATCATGTCCCACAGGACATCCCATCCTATGACCCACATGGCATCCCACCCCATGTCCCACATGGCATCCCACCCCATGTCCCACATGGCATCCTACCCCATGTCCCACACGACATCCCATCCCATGTCCCACATGGCATTCCACCATATCTCCCACATGGCATCCCACCCCATGTCCCACATGGCATCCCATCCCATGTCCCACATGGCATCCCACCCTATGTCCCACATGGCATCCCACCCCATGTCCCACATGGCATCCCACTCCATGTCCCACATGGCATCCTACCCCATGTCCCACACGACATCCCATCCCATGTCCCACATGGCATTTCACCATATCTCCCACATGGCATCCCAACCCATGTCCCACATGACATCCCATGTCCCACATGGCATTCCATCATGTCCCACAGGGCATCCCATCCTATGACCCACATGGCATCCCACCATTTCCCACATGGCATCCCACCCCATGTCCCACATGGCATCCTACCCCATGTCCCACATGAGATCCCATGCTATGACCCACATGGATCCCATCCTACATGTGTGTCCCACATTAATCCAACCATATGTACCACATGACATCCCTCCCTATGTCCCACATGGCATCCCTCCCTGTGTCCTGCATCAGTGGCTTCCCACCTGATGTCCCACCATATGTTCCACATGGTATCCCTCCCAATGTCCCAATGACATCCTACTTTATGTACCACATGGCATCACATCCCATGTTCCCATGGCCTCCCACCCTATGTCCCACATAGCCTCCTACCCTATGTCACACATGGCATCCTACCTTATGTCACACATGGCATCCTACCTTACACTGTATGTCACACATGGCATCACAACCTATGTCACACTCTGTGTTACTGGTGGCATCCCACCATGTCCCATATGGCATTCTACCCTGTTCCACATGGCATCCCACCCCATGTCCCACATGGCATCCCACCCCATGTCCCACATGACATCCCATAGGCTCCATAAGAAGTCTCATCCTAGCTATCACAGTCACTGATTGAGCATACTATGTATGAAAGTGTCAGTTCATATAATAACTTATATGCAAATGACTTGTTGAAATGGAGTGGGGCGCCATGTCCCACATGACATCCCATGTCCCACATGACATTCCATCCCATGGCAATCCACCCTATGTCCTGCATGGCATTCCACCACATATCCTATGTGGCATTCCACTCTGTTCCACATGGCATCCCACCCCATGTCCCATATGGTATCCCACCCCATGTCCCACATGGCATCCCACATGTCATCCCACCCTATGTCTCACATGACGTCCCATAAGCTCCATAAGAAGTCTCATCCTAGCTATCACAGTCCCTGATTGAGCATACTATGTATTAAAGTGTCAGTTCATATAATAACTTATATGCAAATGAGTTGTTAAATAAGAACAAATGGTAGAGTCAAATAATTATGCCTGATATAACCCTTGGTGTATACAACATGGTAAATATATCATATGTCCCTCATGGCCCCCATCCATGTCCCACATGGCATCCCTCCCTATGTGTATATGCAATCACATCTTGTCACACTCCCTGACTAGGCATGCTCAATAAAAAAGTCTGGCAGGTCATATACTGTAGTAACTTTATGCAAATGAGCACAATAATAAAGGTGGAGTTTAAAAAATCATGCCTGATATATTAAGGATTTCAAATCTCAAATGCTACAAGAGAGACTCGAGGATCTCTAAAGAATATTGGAAAATTATATTATTTTACAGTTATCTTCTGGGAAAATATCAAATGTATTGTAGACTTTTTAAGGAACTAGTCTTTTCTCCTATTTTAAGTACCTCTAAAAAAAATTAAC
This sequence comes from Chiridota heheva, assembly GCA_020152595.1. NCBI lineage: Eukaryota > Metazoa > Echinodermata > Holothuroidea > Apodida > Chiridotidae > Chiridota > Chiridota heheva. The sequence goes on from JAIGNY010001135.1 coordinate 5,451, forward strand.
ATTTTATAAGGAATATCTAAGGAATTCTCAAAAACCTTTAACATTTCTGAGGAAATCTTAGGACAAATCTGTGGACGGCCGGACAGACGTAATCGCCATTACATAGGATCGCATAAATGCTTCGCACGCGAACCAATAACAAAAAGAAACGTCAGGTTGTTTATTTCAACAGACTTAAAAAGTGTTTTTCAAAACCAGTTGACAAAAGTGTTGAAAATTCTCAGAGATCTCCTGATGAAGTTGAATCTAAGTCAGGACCACCTACAGATTCTGAGCAAAGTTCTGATTCAAGAGCAATTTATTGGCAAAAAAATTTAGATGATTATCCTTTTGTTAATACTCAGTCTATGCAAAATGAGATAGAGAGTTCTGATTCTTCCCTGAGAAGGTCTTCAAGACAAACAAAACCTCCAGTATGGATGGAAGATTGTGTGGCTGAGTAAATTATTTGATGATTACTTTGTTTATATCATTATGTTTGTGTGATACGTAGTTTTAGAAAATAACAATCTTACTTATTAGTTGCTACGTACAATTTCTTTTGATGTTAATCTAAAAAAGAAATCAATTGACATTTGGGAATAATTCTGTGTAGTGTTTGGAAATTACCACAAGACTTTACTGGGTGTATTATACTTTGTTCTCTAATTGTGGCTAACTTTGTCAAGTTTTAACCTGATTAATTGACAACCTGTCCTGGTTGACAACAACCTTTTCTTGGGGAGGGATGAATGTAATGTACTTGCATTACTCACATTAGACTCAAATTGGCCCTTATAAATAATTAATGACTTGGAATAACCTTGTCCCCCTGACCCATCCTAATTGAACCATCCAGCCTGGTACTTAACATATTTTTGGTATTGGTATGCAACATGCATGATGATAATAAATGTATACAACTAGCTGTAAATAGAGCAGAATTGGATTGAGATTCAGAGAGAGAGGAAGTCTCAGATCAGTCAGCTCAAAATATATTCTACTTAATCCTAATATTGCTGTGTTATAGTATTTTCTTGAATATGTGTTTCGAGACCGCCACAAAGACTCAGCGACGCTAGGCGACGCTACAGTACGTTATAAATTACCCAGGTTTTTCCTGTAATTGTTTAGCATATTAAAAAAGTATTCTGAAACTTCTCAGCAAACGCTAAATTGCTTTAACTGTTTAAAATCTATAAAAACCATCATATATAGCAAAGAAATTGATTAAAATCGGATAGACGTTGACCAGTTTACAGCACTTTTAAATATTAGGCATCAATTTGTGCATATTTGATGCACATTTTGTGATGTATTACATGGCAACCTCGGTATTATCTTTTCTAATTCCTTTGTTTTAAATGTCTATCATAATCTGATAATTCTTAAAAGTGGTGTTGCAAATTTTGACTAAACGTTTGAAAGTGTTTCCAATGCACACCCCCAATAAAATTCTAGCAGGAATAGACTTCATTATTTTAGGGTTTAAGATTGAGGGAGGAAATTGAAAGAATTACATAACAGATTTTGAACTGTCTGCCACATATTACACATTGTGCATGAATCATGTGAATAGAACACTTTTTTTCAAAATTCAAAAACTGATCTGCTGCAGATTTTATATTTTTGTAACCAAAATATAAATTGGTACATATCCATAGACTTAAAATAATCCAGATATTTTCCTTCTGTAGTCGTAGTGGACTTGCATATGCAATTAGGCAATTGTATTGTATACAATTGTATATCAATAAATACAAACGCTTTTTGTGAAAGTTTGACTTGTGACTTGACTTGTGACTTGACTTGACTTGACTTGACTTGACTTGACTTGACTTGACTTGACTTGACTTGCAAAAATATGCCTTGGTTAAAACTCTGCTGGCTTGGGATACCTTTACTATGGTTTAATGCTTATGGACTATGGCACCTGTGGCCCCCCCCTCCTCCTCCCTTCATGGATCCGCCCTTGTTCGTGACCGGACTAAACCCAATGATTTTATTGATATGTACGTATACATCACCCAATCCGAAAGATCGTTAAGCTTTTAAAACCTTAACAATCACAAAAATTTTAGGCTATTAAAGCCTAACATAATACCCGTAATAACCATATCTTATGACTGTTAGGCTTTTAAAGCTTAACAATATTTCCTGGGAATGTTTACGTGGTAAAAGCTATAGCCTTTGAGGGTGACTGATAATGGCCTATCATCTATAAAAAGCCTGTACACCATTAAAACAATAAAAACGGCAGGTTAAAACGGTTATCTGGTTATGTTGATAAATTGATAAATAAGATATTACGGCTGGTCGCATGTAATTTCTTTTCCTTATTTTCTTCATCATTAATGAAATCTAATACAATTTTTTTTGCAATCATGAATATAAAAAATAGATTCCTGAATAATGATATTAGATAAATGAGGGAAATTGAGCAGCATTGGCATTGTTGCACCTCTCCAAATGTCATCCTAGTTTTATATGGGCAGAGGCGTAGAAAATGGGGGCAGGAGGCCAACTGCCGCCGCTCTGAGATGCTTCCACCTTCCCGGTTGCATACTTTCTTCCCGGTTGGGCGGTGAATTAGGAAATTATTAAGATAAAATGTAAACAAATTATTGCATATTTTGGTACAATTTCCCGATAGTTGTCCAAACTTTCTCGAAATTGAAAGAAATACCGAAAATGACGGAAATTTTCTGAAAATGAAGGAAACTTTTCGAAAATAAAGGAAATTTCCCAGAAATTGAAGACAATTTCCAGAATATTGAATGGGATTTCCCGGTTAGCAGCAACTTTTGATGGAAACTTAATTCATCAGTGCAATTGTTCCATTTGCCACCAGAAAATTTTGGGGATTTTTGCCTCCCTGTCGATCGTTCCTACGCCCCTGGTTACGGGCCTGCATAGTTAAATCCTAACAGTCCTTACCCCTTTTGGATTTGATTTTCTATTTCAATTATCCTTTGTGATTGTGTGTTAACTTCAGTGGTTATCTATAGTAGGAGGGGCTATGGGAGTTAGCCCCCTCGACAGCTCGAGTTCATGCTGAAGTTGTCCCCCGAAAATTCAAATGCATTCACTGTCTTGCACAGACTGACCAACAGGACCGTACCTAAAAGAGAGGGTCATAGGGCCCCAGTACACTGTTTTAAGAGTGACTCAGCCCCTCCTCCTCCCCCTAAAAATTGTTGCAAATGTTTTCAGTTTAATATGTTGACCAGTTGGTGCATGCAGGATTAATATATTTTGGAACACTAAGACGCCTCCCCCCTCCCTCACTCCACCGCCACCCCTCCGTTTGTTTTACTCCAGTTACTTTTACACTTCTGCTGTCAAGATATAGTTGCATTCATAGCTCACTGGTCTTTCAGTGCTGGCTCAGATTCCATGGCATCACTAAGGGCTCAAATAAACAAAAGTTGACGGGTTTACATGTTTTATAGCTAATAGAAGTTATGCCCCAAAACCATATTGTGGCCCTCGGGACAAGAAAGAAGAATATGCCCTCCAACTTTTCGAGAGAATTACACTTATAGGTTTCTTTCTATTTCTCGATTTAGTGATACCCCGCATAACCGTAGTTATGGGTCAGCCCCCACTTTATCAATGAAAAATTCTTTCCAACAATTAAGCTCCCCTAAACTTTGATCGAAATGATATCAAAGAAAAAGAAATTAAACAGAACAATTTAAAGGGACAAACCCTAATCAAATTCCCAGTGAAAACGAAAACATACGCACGCCCCATAGTTGGTGAAGGATGAATGTAACATTGAAAATTGTGACTGGAGCTCTATGGTGGACCTTTATTGGACTTGTGTATCTCAAACATCTAGACCAGAAGTAGTCGAGTCCCATTGAAAAGCCTAGTCGAGTTAAGTTTAGTACAGTTAAAGTCCTATTGTGTCCAGGTATACTGGTAAATCCCATTGAAAATTCAGTGAAACTATAATACTGGGTTGCACAGGAACTTTTCTTTTCTTTTCTTGCCACCCCCTCATCCCATCCTTCATCAATTATATGATGTTAAAATCTTTCGGCTATCTAGTTAGTTCTTATACTGTTATGATGCAAAATCGGCCCCACATAATTTGGTGGTGGATAGCAACGCACCGTAAACAAGTAAACAGGTAAATGTCTAACAGTTCAGCCTCAATAACAGAATAAAAATATGCCATTTTTTTATTTCTTCTTTATTAAAAGCTTAAAAAGATTTCACAATAGTTTCTCAATGGATGTTTTCCTTTTCTAAAAGTGGCTTATTTTGTTTGTATTTTTTAACGAATATATATCAGTTTATTTTTTGCCATGCTGCAATAAAATTTCATACAACTGTATAATATTATGCATAAAGTTTTTCGTTCTCAGTGCTGGCTCAGATTCCATGGCGTCACTAAGGGCTCAAATGAACAAAAGTTGATGGGTTTACATGTTTTATAGCTAATAGAAGTTATGCCCCAAAACCATATTGTGGCCCTCAGGACAAGAAAGAGGAATATGTCAGGTATGTCTGGGCGATGGTAGCTTTTGATTTTCCGAGTCGCGAAGTGACGAACCATGAATAAGCTCGGGCCTGGTGAGGGTCCAGGGGTGAAACCCCACTTGTTTCAGGAAATTTACTTTCATTATCGGGTAGCTTGGCCAACTTGTGGGATTTTTTTTGTCAATTTTCGGAAATTTTCCTCAATTCTGGATAATTTTCGGAAATTTGTTTCCTTTTTGAGCATTTTTTTCTTCTTCAATTTTCGGGAACTTTTTAATAAAGACCACATATTGTGATTAAACTGTGGCGGCGTACAATTTATTCAAAAATGATACTGATTTGCCTATCAATGTAAGTGCATATTGTACCATTGTGTTTCAACCAATCAAAACACAGGATTTAAATTTCATTTACTTTGCACATTAGAGACGACAACTGGCCTTTAACTTTTCGGCCTTCAATCGGATCGGCGAATTAAGGTTTTTCGTCAGACGACCTCAAGTGCGTCCAATGGCAGGGGGTCCATGCCTGTCCGGCGAGAGCAATTTCCCCCACCCCCATGCAATGGCGCCAACACTGACACAAATTAACATACAAGTCATCACAACAGATCACTAATTAACATTGTTTTAATAATTGACAGAGGTTATGACTTTTAACTGAACTTGTCATAAAAGTTAGATAATAGTAATTTTAAATGGTCCATGTAAAGCAGAAGACAAAATTTACTCTAATTGAACTTGGTTTAGGGACTAAGTATATGGTTAGCTGAATTTTAGGGGGTGGGGCAGGAATACACGGTTTAAGGATAATTCTGTTTGTTTGTTTGTTTGATAAAGTCTTAACGGCACCACGACAACGAAGGTAAAATTGTGCCTGAGAGGTCAGATCATTTTAGAGGTAGGAAGGAAAGAGACCAGGGGGAGAATGAGAGAAATTCAAGAACAAAAGCCAGAAAGCTGTGATCGAGAGAGGAGGTGCATGGGTAAAACAAAAACAAAGTAGAGAGGGGGTGGAAGAGGAGAATTAAATATGGTTGTAGAGGGATGCATGCTGAAGGAAGGAGATTATTTTATCTGGAGGATTTTTCTGGAAGAACTCAGCAATTGAGTTGTGGGAGCGAGGAAGCTCTGGGAAGGTTGTACAGGGGGCAAGCAAGGAGAACGTGTTGGATTGTGAGGATGCAGTGGCAATTGTTACAGAGGGGTTGGGGGGAACCAATAAGAACGTGGGAGTGAGTGAGGTGGGTGTGACCAATTCTAAGACGGGTAATATGAACGTTGTCGATACGAGAAAGGTTGTTGATGGTGGATTTGATCGGGATTGTGGGCTGGATGACATGGAGGTTGTTATCAATTTGGAAAATCCATAAGGTTTGCCAGCGGTCACGAACAAGAGAAGCGATAAGCGGTTTGATGTCAGAGAGGGTTTTGGAAAAAGGGGAAGGGAGGAGGTTAAGGGCAAGCTTAGCGGCTGTATCAGCCCTGTCATTGCCAGGGATGCCAACATGGCTGGGTATCCAGAAGAAAAGAACACTTTCCTGCAGAGGGTGGGAGAAAAGAGTTTCCGGAGGAGGAGGTGGCAGGTGAGGTTATCCCATATAAGATTGAGTAATGAAGTAAGAACAGCCTTTGAGTCAGAGAAAATGGCAAAGTGACTAAGAGAAGAGTACTCAATAAAGTTGAGGTCGAGGAGAATGGCCTTAGCCCCGGCTGAAAAGATGGATGAGTAGTCAGGAAGTCTGCTACTGAGGGTGATGTCTTGGATGATGGCAGCAGCAGCTGTCTTGTTGCCTTCCTTGGAGCCATCAGTATAGATGGAGGTGTAATTTGAGAGTTGGTCTTTGATTTGGTTGTGGAGATTGATGAAGAGGTTAGGGTGAGTTTCAGTTTTGTTATAAGTGGAGAGGTCTAGGTGGACAGAAGGGAGGGGGTGGCCCAAGGAGGAAAAGTGGGCCAGGAGTAGGTGCCGAGAGTGGCGGGGTTGATGCCAAGTTGGAAGAGGTCTGATTTAATGCGTAAGCTGAAAGGAGGGGATAGGGTTTTAGTCCTATCAAAGAGGGAAGAGAAATTGGGGTACCTAATGAGGTTGTAAACAGGGTTCTGGGTCTTGGTGAGGACTCTAAAAGCATAGGAGAGGCTAAGCTTTTTACATCTAAGTAGAAAGGGGGGGTTGGTTGGCTTCAACATGAAGGCTAATGATTGGGGAGGTCCTGTAGGCTCCTAGACAAAGCCTGAGGGCTTCATTTTGGATAGTGTTAATGTGGTTGAGGTATGAGTTGTGAGCGACACAGTAAACAATATTGCCATAGTCAAGCTTGGCACGAATGGTAAGCCTGAAAATTTTGAGGAGAGCATAGCGGTTCGCTCCCCAAGTGGTGTTGGAGAGCAGTCAGAGGATGTTGAGGGAGCTATTGCATTTTAGTTTCAGGTTGGTGATGTGTGGCTTGTAGGTGAGCTTGGGGTCTAGAGTTAGACCAAGGAACTTTGTGTTTTCAAATTTAGGGATGCGATTCCCATTGAGCACAAAGTTCGGGTTGGGGTGGAGGTTGTTGAAATGACAAAGGTGCATGCAGACTGTCTTGTCTTTGGAGAATTTAAAATCCTTTTTGTTGCTCCAGTCTTGCAGCGGGTCGAGGCTGGTTTGGAGCCTACTTTCAACAATAGGAAAGCTAGGGGAGGAGTAGAAGATGGTGAAGTCATCCACCTAGAGGGTACGTTTGATGCTGGGGCCAAGGTTATTCGCGATGTCATTAATGCTCAGGTTGAAGAGAGTGGGGGAGAGGATGCTGCCTTGGGAGACGCACTCTTCTTGGGGGTACGGGTTGGAGAGGTTGTGGCCAATACGAACTTGGAACTGCCTGGGTGAGAGGAAGTTTTGAATAAAGATGGGGAGGTGGCCTCTGAGGCCGATGGTGTGAAGTTTTCGGGTAATGCCGTATTTCCAAGTAGTGTCGAAAGCTTTCTCGAGGTCAAAAAATATGGCAATGAGGTGTTCCTTTTTTGCAAAGGATTCTCGGATAGCGGTGTCGAGCGTAATTTATTGGTCTAGGGTATTGCGACGTTTTCGGAAGCCGCTTTGGTGAGGAGAGAGGATTCTGTTGGTCTCTAGGAAGCATTTTAGTCTCTGATTAATGATCTTTTCCATAATTTTACAGAGACAGCAAGTAAGGGCGATGGGTCGGTAGCTGGTGGGGTCGGTACCATCCTTCCTCGGTTTAAGGACGGGGATGACAATAGCTGTCCTCCAGATAGGGGGGAAAAAGTGTGAGGACCAAATGTGGTTAAAGATGGTGAGTAGGGTAGTGGTGGCCTTGGTGGGGAGGTGTTTCAGAAACTGATAGGGGGTGTTATCTGGGCCCTTGGAGGTGCAGCCAGCGCCGTTGATGGCTTGGTTTAATTCAGAAAGGGTGAGAAGGGTGTTGTAGCTTTCAGAGTTGTCGGAGGAAAAAGTGATTCTCCGGGCTTCATCGCAAGCTTTTTTGATTTTGAAAGCATTGGAGTAGTTGGTCGAGGACGAGATGTTGCTGAAAGAGGCGGCGAGGTGGTCAACGATGTCCTTTTTTGCGGTGAGAAGGTCTCCATTCCAAGAGAGATGGGAGATGGAAGATTTGCCTACTCTGCCGTGGAAGCTGTTAACCATTCTCCAAATCTTCTTAGTGGGGGTGTTGGTGGTGAGAGAAGAGATAAAGTTGTTCCAAGTGTTGGTTTTACTGTCCTTGATAGTGGGTCTGGCCTTGGCATGGCTGATGCGAAAGAGGTTAAGGTTATGGGTGGTCGGATTAGTTTTAAAGTTCCTGAGGGCTATTTTCCTGTTCTTGATGGCGGTTTTGCAGTCATCCGAGAACCAGGGGTTGGGAGGATGATTTGGGGGTTTGGAGGTTTTGGGAATTGAGCAGGTGGCGATGTTGATAAGGATATTACTGAAGTTAGACATGGGATCCTCATCCTCGAGGAGATGGGGGGAGAGGTGTGAGTCACAGAGGGTTTCGAAAAGGGGCCAGTCAGCCTTGTCGAGGTTCCAATTGGGGGTGTGCTCAGTGGGGATTTAAAGATTGGAGTGTATAAGAAGAGGGTAATGATCACTACCACAGAGGTCAGCAGTGACTCTCCAACTAAAATCAGGGAGGAGGTCAGGGGAACAGATAGACAGGTCAATACAGGTGAGAGAGCCTGTGGCAGGATGAAGGTAGGTCGGGAGTTAGTGTTCAGTAAGGACAGGCTGTGCTGACGAAGAGAAGAGCGTTTTTGATGAGCTTGCCTCTAGGGGTGGTGGTATTAGAGCCCCACAGAGGGTTGTGAGCGTTGAAGTCACCAAGAAGGATGAAGGGGGTGGGCAGCTGAGAGATGAGGTTGTTAAGGCTGGTTGGTTGAATGTTGGTGTTGGGAGGGAGATAGATATTGCAAAGAGTGAAAGTTTTGTGGAGGGAGATAGAAATACAGATGGCCTGAAGGTCGGTGTGCACACGAACAGGGCTGTGTGGAAAATCGTGTCTTACGAGAATGGAGACGCCACCACAGGCCCTGTCAGCATCCACTTGATGTTTGTGATAGCAAGCAAAGTTATTGAGGGAGTAATGGTCGGTGGTTTTCAAGAAATTTTCTTGTAGGCAGAAGACGACCGGGTCGAAGGTGGAGGCCAGAAGGTCAATTTCTTCAGAATTGGCCTTAAGGCTCCTAATGTTCCATTGTATGATGTTGTGGGTGTTATTGTAATTGTTTGTGGTGTATGCCATAAGGAGGCGGGGGGTTATCTGGAGAAAGATCTGTTGGGTCTGAGTTGGCTTGTTTTTTCTTTGGATCTGTTTCTTTGGGAGCGATTGTTTTTTAAAATTGGACGAGAAGTATGATCGGTGTGTTCGGTAATCAAACAATCCATACTCTCTTCAGTGTGGGTTTGGGTGGTGGGTTGTTTGTTAATTGGTTGTTTGTTGATTGGTTGTTTGTTGATTGGTTGTTTTTTGGTTGGTTGTTTGTTGGTTGATTTGTTGGTTTGTTGATTGTTTGCTTGGCTGGTTTTAGCTTGATGTATGAAGGTATTAGTGGTGTTGGTGTAGGGGGCGGTGGGGGCTTTAGAGTAGGAAGGGAGGTTAAGGAGAGAAGTGGCGGTGGAGGTGGTATGGGTATTGGGTGTGATTGGGTTGTTGGAAATGGTGATGGGCTTAGGACTAGGTAAGAAGAGCCAGGTGAGGTCGGTTTGGGCATGGGAGTTAGTTTTTGTTGTGTTAGTTGTGTTTGAGGTGGCGGAATTGGAGTTAAAGGAGACTACGTTTGAGTAGGAAGGCTTGGTGTTAAGAGAAGCGAGGAATTGCTTCCTGGCCTCTGGGTGGGTTATGTTGGGCTTAAGGGTTTTAAATTTGGTTATTTGTTTTTCCTGAAGCCAGGTGGGGCAGTCTTTCGAGAAGGAGAGATGGTTGGCTGGGTGTTTACCGTCACAATTTGTGCAGAGTGGGGTTGGTGCAGGAGGTGTTGCCATGGTCCGGGGCTCCGAGTTACCACAGCGCGCTTGGCTGTGGCAGGAGTTTTTCCGTGGCCATACCTCTGACAATTATAGCAACGAGGGTTAGGAATGTAAGGGGCGACCTGGATTCTCAGGTAGCCGGCAATGATGTGGGAGGGAGAGTTGGTGTTGCGAAGGTAATAAATATGGTGTTGGTGGGAGTTTGGCTCCGTCTCTCTTTAGAACGACGACGGGCTTCAGTTACATGTTGGCTTGCTAGTTCCTCTTGGAGGTCGTCATCGGTCATGTACGCAAGATCGCGGTGCGTATGACGCCTTTGCTGGAGTTTAGGGAACAATGGGGGGTGACTGTGATGTCGATACCAGAGTTGGATAGGGTTTTGGTGGAAAGGAGGGTGGTGGCTTGTGTGTCCCTGGTGCAGTGCACCAGAAGATCACCAGATCTAAGGGTAGAGACTTTGGGGCGGGTACCGACAAGGCCATAGAGGGCTTTATGGATGAGGAAAGGAGAAACTTTTTTAAAGCTTTCCTGCTTGTTGGTGGCATGGATAATAAGGATTTGGGGGATTGGGGTTATAGAATGGTCAATGATGGTAGCAGGTGGGTCACGGGGAGTGGAGGGGGTCAAGGTCAAGGCCACTGCATAGGCGCTTCGTCATTATGAAAGAAAAAACTAAGGGCCGAGAGACCCGAGGCAGCTAGAAAAAAATCGTGGAACCACTATATGGGGACCGCTGTATTAGTAACGAAGGGCGCGAAAAGTCAGGTCAGAAAGAGGGAAAATATAATAGAAAAAAACGAAAAAAAAAACGATCTCACCGAGAATAAAAGCCCATCCACCGAGAAAATATCCGAAAATGAAGTTATAAAACTAAATGGTGCAAATTGAAGAAAAAAACGGAGCGAAAATAGTATAAGAGAATAGAAGCAGTTGTCACATCGCTCTCACAGTGCACAGTGCATAATTATGTTGCTTCAAACTTATTTGTTTCAATCAAAAGGCAAAAAGACTCTTTTCAGCCAATGGGAAACTGCATCTTCCGCTGCTATTAATGGATCAAACTAATATCTCCATGCAAAGATATATATTTTTTTGGTAACGTTGAGTTAGCTGTATTCATGGGTCACGGAGCGGGAAGGAGGGGAGGGGGAGGCGGTAGTGCGGCACATTCCCATACTTTTTCGCAATTCATAAGAAGGATAAACTGCAATTTGGTAACAATTACTATTGCAAAATGTATCAACAACAGATCATGTCCACTAAAACTGATAATTTAAACAAAAATCAAATAAAAAGTGTGACGCTGAGGTATATGCTATGTAAATGATTAATGTTGCCTGTACCCCCTCTCCACCTTCCCGCCACACCCCCTCACAAACAATGATATTTGTATTGTAAAATTTTATGTCTAGGTCATAATTATATCATTTTTGCTAAACAACAGGAGATTAAGAAACAAAAGGAAAATCTATGTCCCATCTTGATTAGAGCGTGATTATTTTTTAAAAGAAGTGAAGGCCACGAGAACTGAAAACCTCACAACGTAATCACATGTATTTGTTTTTCCATGTCTGCATGTTTCATAACAAAATAAACATTTGTTGCAATATCATATTCAAGCTATCCTCGTCTTCTTTTTATTTTGATGGGAGGGGGAGGAGTGAAGTCAGGGACGTCACCAGAAATTTGAAAGGGGAGGGGGAGTGGCCTCTGTGAACAAATAGTTTGCACCAGACTCAGTGAGATTATATAATCTTACGCTCACGCGTGACTGGGCGAGAGGGAGGGTCTGAACTCCCTTTGCCCGGAAAGAAAAAAAAAGAAAAAAAATTGTTGGTTCTGGCTTTCTTAAGGGTTTCAAATTAGAGCCTTTTTTCTCGAAAGTGTTAACACTTTTATGGAAAATTGACTGATTATTTTGGTAAATTGACTGAATGTTACGGAAAATTAACAAAATTAATTCACGATAAAATTAGCTCAGAAGCCCACAAATCAGTACATGCCATAATTAAAATGTTACAGTTATTCATTAAGTCGCCCGACGGGGAGGGGGGGGGGGAGGACTAGAAGGAGGCGACCTCTCCAATTGCTCCCCTGGCTACGTCCCTGTCGTTTATAGGTAAATGCACATTTTCGTCGGGCAAATTTGTGTTACACCCCCAAAATTTGCACTGATGAAGTAAGTTGCTGCTAAGCTGGAAATTCCTTTCATCTTCGGGAAATTTCCTTCATTTTGGGGAAATGTTTTTCAATTTGTACCTTTCAGCCATGCAGGAACGTGAAATCCTCTCTGGTAGTATCCCCCTGTCCCCACCTCCTATGTCTCTGGAATGCAATTTTCGGGAAATTCCGTTCAATTTCGAACAATTTCCGGGAAATTTTCTTCCTCTTTAGATAATTTTCGGGAAATTTGTCAATTGTGTCTAGTTGATATAGGTGATCGATTTATCAATGTGGTAAAGTAGCCTATTTAAACATGTACAGTAGGGGGGGTGACGAGTTTAAGACCACGTTCTAGTGGTGAGTTCACATTAGGAATTTAAATTAGAGGACGAATTCTTGGCTTTATCAATTAATCTATGCAGAGATTTACAGGTCATGTTTTAAAGCAATAGCAACTTTGAGCCCCAGTTTTGCGAATGACTCTTTGATTTCAATCCCTGCCCCCCCTCTTCCCCTCCCCTGGTTGTGGGAATGAATCTGTGATTGGTAGGTGCTAAAACACTATAAATATATGTGTTTTAAAACTGACAAGTTTTTACATTTAGTTTTTAAATGTTTAACTTTGTTGGATGTCCCTGGTTCAATTCCCACCTGGTCTTCAACTGTCAGTTTTTGAATGTAGATTATTATCTCTATATATACTTAAGTGTTGAAGACTAGATGTAAAATACCCAATATAACCTAATATATATATATATATATATATATATATATATATATATATATATATATATATATATATATATATATATATATATATATATATATATATATATATATATATATATATATATATATATAATATATATATATATATATATATATACATATATAATATATATATATATATATATATATATATATATATATATATATATATATATATATATATATATATATATATACATATATACACATAAGCATGTCACATAAGAAGTAAAACTGGCATACGCTTGTAACGATTTAAAACGTTCAAGATTTTTTAACTAATACCCACACACTCATTGATATGTAAGATATCGACACCATTTTTGAGTCATGATGAATCAATGTGCCAAATTTGACATGCCACTGCTGTACGTGCATGAGATACTGTACTATGTTTACAAGCAGTTTTCAGTAAAACCACATTATGCCCCGCCCACATTTCATATCTGTGATTTTAAACATTTTTATAAGATAGGCTTCTACACCAACCCTAACACCTTATTTTATGTCAGAGAACATGCAGGACAGATATATGGTTATCAAACTATGAATATTTCAATAATTTTACATTTTGCCCTTCCCACTCATTAATATGCATGATATTGACACTAAAAACAATAGGTACCGTCTATGGGTCATGATGCATCTATATGCCAAATATGACAGGGCATATACTGTTCAGGAGATATCGTGTTTACAAGCAAAGCTCGCGTGACTCTGTGACAGACATACACACGCACTCACACCCTCACAAATATACACACACACACATACACACCTACACTGTGCAGATGACTGAATAGGTTCCTGGTGCTGATAGTATCGGAACCAAAAACAAACTAGAACTGTAAATACCGTCATGGTTCGCATGCCCATGCAAATTGACACCCATATTATATGACCCGGCCAATTTTATAATGGTATCTCACACTAAGTCCCACATGACATCCCATGTACCACATGGCATCTCACTCCATGTCCCACATGGCATTCCACATGGCATCCCATCCCATGTCCAACATGGCATTCCACCATATCTTCCACATGGCATCCCACCCTATGACATCCCATGTTCCATGTGGCATTCCATCATATGTTCCACAGGACATCCCATCCTATGACCCACATGGCATTTCACCCTATGTCCAACATCCCATGTACCAAATGACATCCCACCTCATGTCCCACATGACATCCCATGCCTTGTCCCACATGGCATTCCACCATATCTCCCACATGGCAAGCCACCATACAGTGTCTCACATGGCATTCCACCATATGTCCCACATGGCATTCTACCAAATGTCCCACATGGCATTCCACGCTATGACCCACATGGATCCCATCCTACATGTATGTTTCACATTAATCCAACCATATGTACCACATGACATCCCTCCCTATGTCCCACATGGCATCCCTCCCTGTGTCCCGCATCAGAGGCTTCCCACCTGATGTTCCACATAGCATCCCACCATATGTTCTACATGGTATCCCTCCTAATGTCCCAATGACATCCTACTTAATGTCCCACATAGCATCACATCCCATGTCCCACATCCCATGGCCTCCTACCCTATGTCCCACATAGCCTCCTATCCTATGTCACACATGTCATCCTACCTTATGCCACACATGGCATCCTACCTTGTCACACATGGCATCCCTACCTATGTCACACTCTAAGTTACTCGTGTCATCCCACCATGTCCCACATGGCGTTCTACTCTGTTCCACATGGCATCCCACCCCATGTCCCACATGGCATCCCATTCCACGTCCCACATGGCATCCCACCCCATGTCCCACATGACATCCCATAGGCTCCATAAGTCTCATCCTAGCTATGACAGTCCCTGATTGAGCATACTATGTATTAAAGTGTCAGTTCATATAATAACTTATATGCAAATGAGTTGTTGAATAAGAAAAAAAGGTGGAGTCAAATAATTATGCCTGGTATAGCCCTTGGTGTATACAACATGGTAAATATTAAATCATATGTCCTTCATGGCCCCCATCCATGTTCCACATGGCATCCCTTCCTATGTTTATATGCAATCACATCCTGTCACACTCCCTGACTAAGCATATTAAATAAAAAAGTCTGTTCAGGTCATAATACTGTAGCAACTTTATGCAAATGAGCACAATAATAAAGGTGGAGTTTAAAAAATCATGCCTGATACAACTGTTGGTGCCCAAATATTTTGAAGAATTTTAAGGATTTTAAATGTCAAGTACTACAAGAGAGACTTGAAGATTTTTGAAAAAAATTGGAAAATTATATCATTTTACAGTTATCTTCTAAGAAAATATCAAATGTATTGTAGACTTTTTCAGGAAACTAGTCTTCAATCCTATCTTAAGTATCTCTGAAAACTTACACATTTTATAAGGAAATTCTAACCTTCCATAAGGATATCTGAAGAAACTTTAACTTTTTCTGAGGAACTGTGAAGAAACTTTAATATTTTCTGATGTACATTACCTATGTAATCACCATTACATAGGTTCGAATAATGCTACGCATGCAAACCAAAAACTACTAAAAGAAACCCATTTCAAATACTTGTTTTAATATATACAGCATTATACTTTTCCCATTAAACAAATGACTAATTTGTCTAACAGTTTGGGCCAGTAAGGTGTGTTCGATGATGATGATGAGGATGATAATAATAACAATAATGATATTTTTAAGATTTCAGGCATTCCACTTGCTTTTAGGTACATTACACCAATCACAAATGAGGAAAAGTGCCCTCTTTCAGAAGAAAAAGTTCCCTTTCATGAAGACAAGTGCCTTTTTTAAGGAAGAAACATGACCTTTCAAACCTTGAAAGACTATGTCTGATCTTTTCATTAAGGAAAGTAACACAAATATCGCCCTAAGAATACTTAAATTGTAAAATTTCACGCATATATTCTCATTTTCCCCATATCCATGAATTTTCACTTGTTTGGGGCTCAACAGCTCTAACATATTAGACGTTTTCATCTTTAAAACGTCTTCGCCTCTGCCTACCTTTGTTTCCCAGCTTATAATTTGTCTGTTTGTAAATTAAAACTATACATAAAAATAAAATAATTTATTTAAATAGGGCCTTTCTATGATGCCACCCGAGCCACCCCAAATTTCATTAGTGGGGCATCTTTGAAATGGGACATGCAGGGCAACACTTACTATTTGGACCCGGATCATTGTCATGAAATAAACTGACTTAT
The DNA here is from genome assembly GCA_020152595.1 of Chiridota heheva. Classification (NCBI taxonomy): domain Eukaryota; kingdom Metazoa; phylum Echinodermata; class Holothuroidea; order Apodida; family Chiridotidae; genus Chiridota; species Chiridota heheva. Next base: position 21,540 of record JAIGNY010001135.1, read on the forward strand.
CTGTAAAGGTGCCCCTTTACAAAGATAAAAAAGTGCCTTTTAAAGTAGGCCCTATCAAAATATATTCTAAGCCCCCTTGTGATATTTTTATTGACAGATTGAAGAAAGTAACACAAACATCACACAAAATACCATAAAATTTCAATTGTAGAGCACCTTTAATTGGGTTCTGTAAAAAAAAAAAACACATATATGCAATGGGGACCCTGCCACTGACTCACTAAAGACCTGGTGTGAAGTTGGGCTATCTAGTTTAATTTATACTGATTTACCGAGTTACATTTATTCTTAGGGAGGAAAATAATAACGGCATCCAAATAATGACGGCATCCTGAATAATTCTAAGAACCCCTTAATTGCTTTTCACATTATTTTAAACATTCATTACCAATACAATTGGCTAATCATGATCTATAATTATAAATCTTTCAGAATTCAAGAATGATCTATGAATTTTCCAAATTTTGTAGATTTTAGTATAAAATTGTTATGCTTGATCGAATTTTGGACCAAAATATCTTGCACTTTTGAAATTGTTAATTGAAAATAGAAGGGTCATTTGTATTTTTAAAACAATAAAAGTTTTGAAATTTCCGTGTGTGTGTGTAGGAAAGGAGGGGGGACCAAACATTTTGACATTTTCCGGTGGGGAGGGGGAGAGGGGTTGACCCTTTGAAGCTATTGTTGTGTAATATTAATCCGTCCTTCTTTTTTTTTACATAAGATAGTCTGGCCTTCATACATCCTACTCATTTAATCACTTTCTGAGTAAGTTCCCAGTAGATTTTATTACCTTATTATTATTATTCCTCTTGTCTGGTCTCAGGAAGCACCACACCTTAAATTTGTATTCAAGTTTCACCCATGCATGGTCAGCACATGTTAATCAAATGCTGACCTATGATTGGTCCAGCCACCCTTGGGTTGCATGAGGTTGGGGATGAAGAAACAAACTAGAGAGCAGACGGGTGTCGGACTTGAAACTATTGAGGTTACGACTGAGAGATACTTGTGAACATCGAAATAAACTGAAGAATCTGAATCAAGCTTATTTTTTAATTATTTGTTATGTTGCCCTGAGTATTACACAGCACTACACTGCGATGCTTTTAAAATATGGCAGATAGAAAGTGCCCCTCAGTGCCCCCATATTCAAACATTTTCACGCCCGGGCCTACTCATAGTTTTTGAAATATGGCTGATCAAATTTTGAAGTTTCCTTAATCTTTACTTTAAATTTCTTCCAGAATTTTCAGTGAAAATGATAAGAAAATAATTTTACTGCAAGTATATTGTACAGACAAAAACACTTCGTCAGAATTTGCTGTATCCTTTCAAAGACTTATGATCGACAAACATAAATTAAGAATTTTCAATAAAAATAAAAAAATCATTGAAATTGGCACAATATGCTTGAGATTCTTTTTTCAATTGCTAATTTAATATGATATATTAATGTACAAGCCTGAAATTGTAGAAAACCTCGTTTTGAGTATATTCCTATTTGACCAGAGCCGTCTTAACGCATGGGCACGCTAGGCAGTTGCTCGGTGCTCCTCGATTTGAGGGGCCAATGCGTGAATAGAGTATCAAAAATGATGTGACCAAAATGTTTAGCCATCACACGACGAGAGCAACAAATTATCCTTTCTTTCATCTTTGCTTTAATATAGGCCTATTGTATTTCATTATTGTATACGTGCAATACTTATACTACATAATTTAAGTGTTGAAGAGTTCTTTTAAAAGTGTAATGTACTTTAGAACAGCTGATTCATCGCCCCTATAAAAGTATGATAGTCACGTATGGGACTACTGCACTTACACATGACCGTTGCATGTTGATCGATTATTCTGCAATGTCTGTAAATCTAAAAATGTTAGATTATCACTAGTTCAGCGGCATAGGAACATGTCATTTTACATGGGGAGAGTTGACAGGGTAGTAGGGGAGGGGGAAGGGGGCAGATCTTAAATTTCTTCTAACACACCTGATACAAATCTCTTGCATTCAAAAACTAAAGGGGTGGAGGAAAAGAAACATTTCCAAAATATGAATGAAATCTCGAACATTGCAGAAAACATGAAATTCACAAAGATTTCCAGAAAATGAACGTAAATTCACAATAACAGAAGCAAATTTCACGATAACAGAAGCAAATTTACGAAAATTAATGAACTTTCCGAAAATTGAACGATATTTCCTGAAACTTGAATTGAAGAAGATTTACCGATTAGCAGCAACATTTTATGGAAATTCAATTTACTAGTGCAATTTTGCCGCTTGCAAATTTTGAGGGTTCTTGCCCGCTGAGAGGTGCCCCTGTTTTCAGAGTATTCATGTGTATAATGCACGACCAACTGTACGGGAAAACGCTCATATTATGATATAAACTAACAAAGAGTCAGCGCAAAGGGACTACAAGAATCAGCACAAAGGTTCTACAAGAATCAGCACAAAGGGACTACAGCCTGACAGCAGTGGTTGAACTTGTGGCTTTCACTCATGTGTACAGCCTGAAAACGTTGACTTCCAACCAATCATAATTCTCTGCAAAAAAATGTTACAAATGTTTGTGTTGAATAATTGTTGCTTTCAATTAGTGGGTTAAGGGTTGACAGGAGCACAGTGCCTGAATACATTTAGTGGCGTATTCAGATTCGGTGCAAAAGCGAGGGGTGGAAGAGGGGGTGGGAGAGGGGGTGGGAGAGGGGGGGGAGAGGGGTGGGAGTGGGGGTGGGGAGGGGGTGGGAGAGGGGGGGAGTCAGGCAAAATCTAGTTATTGATAAAAGACTGTATATCGAGAGGCGTAGGAAGCTGGGGAGGAAGAAAACTGCCCTAGTATGTATTTCACATTCGCGGTTAGAGCTTTCTTTTTGGTTGGGAGGTAAAATTTGTTTTGTTTTTAAATGAAGGTAAATTTGGAAAAAATCATTGTAAATTGGGGTAAAATTATTTGAAATTTTGGTAAAATTTTGAAACGTTTCGTAAAGCTATCATTGGTTATTTTGGTAAAATTATTTGAAATTTTGGAAAATTATTGCACATTTTCCCAGAAAATGTAGGAATTTTACAAAAATTGAATAAAATTTCCCAAATATCGAAAAAATAACCTACATTGAAGAAAATTTTCTCAAAATCCAAGAAAATTTCCAAAAACGAAGAAAATTTTCCGTAAATTAATTACATTTGGGCAATACTTAACCTTATTTATTAATTTTTATACTGATATATCGCACTACTACCATTTTACTTATGGAATTTCGCCAGGGAGGCAAGTTGCCTCCATGACACTCCAATGTATATGACACTGAGAACATTGCTTTGCCCAGGGCCTACACAGACGGCTCTGTATTTGACTGAACGTCTTCAACCAAAACATACACAAAAAGCTCCGGCGGTTGGGCTTGCTTATATAAAACAATGAGTTCTTGTCAGAATCTTACGTGATACATGAGATCGAATATGTAACAATTTTAAAACTGAAACATGTATTTGAAATCAATATTCCCCTATTCCTTTTTTGTTCTTTCTCAGGTAACGTACGGAGAAGATTATTCAGTCCAAAGAGCTTCCACACAGATGTTTATATCAAAACCTGAAAATTTGGTTTTATCAGCATAGATCTTTTAAAATCAACAGTTTTATATTTGTCATATGCTATTGCTTGCAAACTATAATCAGTATTCGGTAATTTGTTCACTTTTGCTCAGGCCTATCATTTTTGTGCTGCAGTAGCATGACCATACATGACTGTTCGAATGATTCAATAACAACTACGCCTACATGATTTAATTATGATATCTAGTTTTTAACTCACATTAGGTTGGTGATTGAATGTCTCTGCAGACACCACTGAAGTATAGCATCAATATCCTTTCCATGTAATTTGCAGTTATAGAAGACCAGATGGTTAAGATTAGATGCAGGTACATCATCCATCCATTGATTCCTGAATGCATCATATCCAGTTCTATAAACCTCCAACCCAGCAAGGCAATGATCACCACCATCAAGCAGCAACTCCCGCACACAATCAGGTCCTCGATAGGAACATGTCAAATGTAATCTCATAGATGACTGAAATGAAAAATAAGGTACATTAATATCGTAATATGACCACTTCAAAGAATATTAAACGGACAACATACTGAGTCCAACATCAAGTGCGCTCTTTACCTTGATAACCTCACTATCTACTACTCCTTCCCAGCTTAACTCTCTTTAAAAAAAAACTGCCTCCAACTTATTCAAACACCTTCAGCTTGGTGCAACGAACCAATATGGGTTTTGTCTGGTGGGTTGGTTGGTGTGGTAAGTACTAATGAACTCACAAATTAGGTAGAAAATTACAAATATAACTACTTGAAATCACCGTCCATACCCAGTACCCTCGATATCCTTGGGGTATCGGTCCCCTAAATTTTATATGGCGGGATTTAAGTGCCGGACATACATAAGACATACATACACTAGCGGTGTTTTGAGATACCCAATCCGAAAATAGTTTAGCTTTCAAAAGGCTAATGTTGTTATTTAAAGTTATGCATTCAAAAGCTGCTGTTATATAATTTCGTAACACATAATACCAACGTTAGTGCTTTGAATGCATAACTACTTAAAAGCAGTACCACAGTTATATAGTTTTGGTGAAGATTGTGGACACTTGAGACCAATTCCATGGCTAAAATGCAGTAATCATATGTGTTTTGGAGAGGAAAGTAGTTGGAAATGGCCTACAATAAAGAGCAAACCTGCAATGCCCTTGTCGGCTCTATTCAAAGAAATTTGTGAAGGACGCTATTTAACTGTTTATACAATTCACAGTACAACTAAATCATTGCTGTATTCATACCGGCAATTGTTATGAGGAAATCGCTCAGGCTTAGGTGAGAGGGATCAGTAGCTTATCCAGCTTGAGCAGCCAGAGGGGTAAACATTACCTAAAAACAGGTGCAATTATCGCCGAAAATTTGCCACAAATGTGTTTGTAAATGCGTGAAACGCAAGGTGGGAAGGGGAGGGGGCATCACACAGAGACATCCCATGAAATACTTTCGTTTTTTTCTTATTTTCAATACCAACATCTTTCTAGAATTTCGTCCTGACTTCAGGGTAAGTTTATTCATGTTATTTGCTTTTTGAATTAGATTTGTTTGGCTGCCAAAAATGTTGTTTGGCTTGAACTGATAATTGGCCTTTTGGGCAGTTGGGGGTTTTAATGAGATTTTTGGTCGCAAGAAACTTATTTGGTATAAAAAATATTTTTGTCTTGAAATAATTTCGGACTTTTCTCTAGTGTTGATGGGGAATCAAAAGAAATTAATACGATAATTTTCTGATGACGGTCGGACCACGGGATATTGTACATACGCATGAGTTACGAGAAACTGACAGGAAGGACGTGATATTGTGCAAGTCTGGACACTTGACGCCTCCCGACAGCCCAAGAGCTTCCGCCAGTAGTGGCCGATCCCTTTAATTTTTTGGTCTAAAGGCCGTGACATACCAAGCGCAATGCGACGCGATTTTGACAGAGCAACGCGATGCCAAAAACGCGTACATACATTTGCATAAGTTGTAACACACCGAACGCGACGCGGCGAGCGATTTTTTTGATAATCACACAGGAAACAAATATTATAAGATGCTTTGACCAGGAAAGTGCCATTTAGAAGGAAAAGTAGCTTCCAAAATGTGATCAACTTCCCCAATTATCCACCCACTGATCGTCCACGCGTTGCCTTTTATAACTCTCACCATTTAACCAAGGATGACCGCCCCAGGAGGGCAATAAAAGTGCTTTTGAATTTTCAACACACTCTAAAAAAAGGTTGGTCAGATATCTGACCATTGTGCTTGGTCCGCTCAAATTTCCCGCGATCTGACCAGTGTAGTCAAATATCTCACGTCCTGTGGTCATACCAGGGAGATGACGCTGACCACAGTACGTGGTCAGAAAATATATGTGTTTTCATTGGCTTAACCACAGGCACTTACGTAATACCACAAAACCAGTACCGCTGACCATCGCCATCTTGGAGACTTGATGGAAACTCGCGTGAATTTCAACCTTAAGTAACAAATATTTATTGCAGATATGGTGGATTTTGCTGCAAGAAAACTTGAGGAATGGAACTTAAATGCGTTGAAAGAAACGTTTCCCGGTGAGTGGATTTTGTTTGTTGAATTTTTGAGCAGTTTCGTCGTTACTTATACACACTGCTAGTATAATGTTATTTTGCAAGGTAGCGCCAGTGCGGTATAGTACGTTAAGATACGTTAAGACTCCTTGAGTGTGACTTTGCCGTTGAAAAACTTCTCTGGAAGTATACTGACAAATGCAGGCACATTTGATAGTTTCGCGTAGTTTAATTAGCATTGCTGCGCTATTTTTTCGCATTATGCTTTTGATTTGGGTCAATTTGACCAAGTTTAAGCTATCCTGGATTTAAGAATAACGTTAGGAATTTGGTTCAAATTTCGAATCATAGTTATATTGATATTCGGTCTAGTTAGGTTCAAAATGAATTAATTACGACTGACCCAATGTAAACAAAATCTAAAGCTATTCATGAAATAGGCCTAGGCTTCTCGTTTTAACCACTTTTTGTACATCTTTAGTCATAATTTAGGCATGTCTGAGATAAAAACAAATGCAGAAAATATGCAAATCAAATTGGTCATAGGCTAACATCGTACCTCATTGAATATGCAAATCATGCAACCCACAACAGTGTCTTTGTTTCCTTGCCTTGTTGTTATGTATGTTGCTAGGTGTCGTGGAAGTCTTGGTAGTTTATATCCTGTTTACTTTATTTGTTCTTTGTATATAATTGTGCTGTGTGTGCAGCAAAGGGAATGGGAATTGTGTATAGCATTTTAAAAACAGTGGACATTTAACAGAATTACACTGTGCAGAAAAAGAATTGGACAATTTTGCAAAGCATTTCAAAACAGTACACATTACTAATGGCATCTACTGTATGATGGATTTCAAGGCTTAAATTATACATTTCTTTTTCTTTTTGTTTTATTATTTTTTTACAGTAGAATTAAGAAATAGAAATATGCAAACAATTTACGGTGTCACCTTAATCAATTCCAAATACTCTCACTAATAATGTCTGGGAGGGATGTTTTTATAGATTAAAAAAACAGTGGTATAGATTTGGAGAAAACCTTGTATATAATATTTTGTCTTTAATTGAAATCTGTAATAATATTTTTTTCAATAATTTTTGAAATAGCTTTCCTACAGAATAAAAGTCGAAAAAAAAAAATGCAATCAAGTTTTTGTTAATGAAGAAATGATTGTTTGTGTACTGATTTATTGCTTTTGTGGGAATTTACTCACAGAAGTTGCATGAATCTAATTTCATGGAAGGGAAGGGGGAGGGGCTTGTCTATTTAGAGAAATAACAGAATACAATAAGAGACCTAAGGATAACACCAAAAAGGCTAGAAAATTGCACATTTGACCTTGGGGAGGGAGGGGGTATTTTTTAGCATTTTCTTGAAATTGTTTTCTGGCAGGAATTTCCTTCGTAATTTTTTTTTTTTTTTTGCGGGAATTTGACACTATGTGCGGAATCCCGCACCTTAAAGTTAACACTGCATTTACAGGTAGGTGTTGAACTGCAGTGTGCTTTTACATTTTAATCCTTTAATGTACAGTAGCTACCATGTAGACTTTGTCATTCTTGTAAAATCAAAACTAAAATTATCTGGCCTACATTTTTGAGAATGTTCTTATTTTAACAGGAAGCATGGTTTTCCAGAGGCAGAGGAAGCCATTCTTCTTCTGGTTATCTCGAACAGCGGTTGAGAAATGTACGGAAGAGAACAGGGAAAAGTCAGGGCCGTTAAGTCTCAGAAGCAGCCAGTTGCCAAGAAAAGCTTACCAGGTTAGATACATATATATTATACAGGTTGAGGCTTTGTATCCAGTGTGATATTTTCACAAAATTATTTTACCTCACCATGGGAATGATTGTTTATGCACTGTGTGAAGGTCAGCAGTCTACATAAATGGCAATGTTCCTGGAATAAGGCCCAGTTAGATAGCAAAAACAATGAAATCGTGAACTGGACCCTATCCGGTACCAGAAAATTAACAGTAACAAAGATAAAAGAAAAGAAATATCAGCAAGGTAATCTTCCCAGTTTTGTCAGTAACATATTAAGGTCAGCATGATGTCAGCAATGACTTTACATGTCAGCACAGTCTTAGAAAAGGGGAATGTACATTCAAAATCGAAGTCAAATAAATCTAAAATATGGGCACTTTGTCTTATAAACTGTGAACCAAATGGTATGGTAAAACAATTTCTTGATTTTTTCTTCTCAAATTTGTGATCAGCATCAGGTAATACAAATATTACTTTTACAAATTGTGTTCTAGTACCTGTACCAGGCCTAACTTCTAGTATCCAATTCCGGTCGAATTTTGTCTGCCCCTATCCATCAATATCTATTTTTTTTTTTGGTAAAAGTTGTGCAAAATTTCATGATTTGTAGTCTTTTTGAGACAAATTTTTAAAGAAAATAACCTAACCATGGATCGCAATACACTTACTGCACGACCAAGGTATTTTGATGAAACTTACTTTACATATTTTTAATTAAAAACATGAAGAGCAAAACATTCTCCTAATTCAACGAAGGACATGATTTTCTTTTTACAAAAAAGGCATTCAAAGTTTTCAGATATCCGGTGGCTAGTATTGTATGATTCAATGCAAATTGGACTGTCTGTCCAAACAGGATTTACTCGATAAGATATGGATGTCACTTAGTCTTGTCACCATGTCACAAATATGAATAGGAAAAAAACACATTTAATTTGCAATTATTTTCATTTTATGTTTTTGGCATATACAAAAACTCAGAGGGATTCACCTTTTCTAAATATCAAGGAATATTGGACAGCTACAGCATATTCTCTTGCACCTCTGTGATTAAAAGGAGCATAGATCAGTCTTCACCAAGCATTCTGGTTTTACGGATACAAATGATTGTACAATAAAATTAGGTTTTCTTAATTCAATTGATGCTTCAAGAGGATCAGATTTTTTTCAGAATTTTCTGCCATCTGGCAAGTGTATGATTATTCATAATCCAAAGCTGCACAATGTTTTTCAAATCTTGGCAGAAATGTTTGTTACTTGCATTGTTTTTATTGTGTATTCAAGAAGTTTTACGTAATGTTACTTACGTATTGGTCAGCATAGATTTCTACACTTTTAGCATTTTACTCTGAATTCAAATTGTAACTAATTTTTCCTTATATTTACAGATTGGAACCAACATCCCACACATCTGGAAAGGGTTTAATTTGATGGAGAGAAGCATTCAACCCTTTCTTCTTATACTAGGATCGCGTTTCTCTGCAAGTCAAGTATTTTTGGTTGTTGACGATCCTGCCTTAGAACAGCCCTCACTACTTAAAGCCGTTAATGTCTTTTTCAAGGCTTTTTACTTGTTTGACCTACACTACTCTAAGCAATGTCACAACACGTTGGAATTTGTGCAGAACTTCTTTTTTCAACTCACGGACGGTAAGAGAAAAATAGTAACTTCCCCTGCAGTACGGACTCTTCGTACCTATCTTGAAAAGGATTGAACAATGTAGTTATTGTCTCCCTGGTGTGCTAGGTATTTTTTGCTTCCTTTATTTTAGCGGGTATTTTATGTTGGTTTATATTAAGAGTTTTAAATATCACTTTCATATATATGGTAAAGGACCTTCCAAAGGAATAAATTGGTGTCAAAATCATGTTGACATATATTTCTCTATATGAGTTATTACCTTTAAAAGATTTCAGCAGTGTGTTTAAAAAGCTTGATTAGTCACTTTTCAGCATACTAGTGATATCTTTGAAATGAAGTAACTCATTTAATAAGACTTTCTGTGTAAATATCAGCAATATTTACATTTGTTTAAAGTCCTCATAGCTTAGTTAGCTGTAGCGTAGATATTCTGATTGCAAGATCTTGTTTTACTAAGCATTTCATGTGCTTTTCAGTATTAGATGAAAAAATGTATTATTTTCTTTGTCCATAATACCTAAACAAATATTTCAAGTTATGTGTATAAGTTATTAAATAGGACAAGTTTGAATGCAAGCTTTCAGTAATGCCCTATAAAATTCATGGATCGCTTGTTATGGAGGGTATACCTGCCTTTTCTTTACAAAATTTCTAAATTCATCTTGATCTAATTGAAAAAATTACAATCTTCCCATTGTCACCTGGACGCCAACTTTTGAGTACAATTTAAGAATCTCTGCGTTTTCATTCTCGGTGAAAGAGTGTGTTGTTCCAGTGCTTATTCCACCATTTTTCTGTCTTTCATAGTAGATCTCAGGGACTTTGTTGATTTGATATTTTTCTTGTGCATATAATTTTTCTTTAACTATTTACTTTATGTATTTTGATGTTATTTACAAATTTAAACTTGCCAATCCTCTGTTGCAATGCTAGTATTAAACCAAGAGTCTTCCAGAGAGTTTTTATATAGGAGTAAACAAGTTGGCATAATTTCACACTTGCCATTCTTCCTTATGGGCAATTTAAGTTACTATGCAGTTTCTGAGTAAAAGTTTTGTAAGAAGTATTTAAAAGTCACCTTGATGGTTTTAGCATGGTTGTTTATAACTCTGTAATAATTTTGGTGTATCCAAAGTTAGTATTTATTTCCAAATTTGGAATGCCAGTGTATTTTTATGAGTTTCAGCTTCAAAGGAATATTATTTTGGCATAGTTTGTTGATCTCTTTAATAACATCGATTATCTGTTGTTTAATAATACAATCCTCTGTTTCATTTCTGAGAAAAGAATGTTACAAATAAAGTAAGCTTCAATCTGAAATTTCTTTGTTGTTGGTGTTTTTATTCTGATAAGATTTGACCAAGTATTAAGTAAAATTCACTATTTTAGAGTCAATTTGACCACTAAATGTGGTCAACAGATTGACCAAGTTGTGTTGGTCAAATGATTTGACAACCTTGATGGTCAAATTTGACCACATATGGGTCGGTGCATAATTTACTACCCAGTTGGTCAATTTGACCAAGTTGGCGTGGTCAAATAATTTGACCAAGCTTGGATGGTCAAATTTGACCACATATGGTTCGGTGCATAGTTTACTCGGCACTTGGTCAAAATTTGACCATTCTTTTTTTAGAGTGCATCATACCGCGTTCTCGTGCTGCCCTCACTAGGACCAGCGTGTACTGTACTTCCAGGTTCGTGGATCACTGCATTGTGAGGGGATTACCCACTTACTACGGCTGCGCAGTACTTTATTTCTTGTGGCATTTCTGGAAAATCAATGTGCAGAACAAGAGGAAATGTTTAACTTTTTGTTGCAAAAAAACGCATTTTAATCGGATGTAATTTCGGTAAGCTACGCGAATCCTTTTCTACATAATTTTGACTTCATAATGATGTATGTTTACAATGTTTTGGTGCTCCCAAATTATGATTTTTCCTAACTTTCTTGATACCTCTTGATCATAATTCTGTGCCATTGTGTTTCTGTGGACTCTATTGTGTACAGTTGTGTATGCTGGTTTAACCCTTACTCTACCAGCACTATTTTGAAAATGCGCTCGGGAGGCGGAGCCAAAGACGGGGCACCCAAAACGGCGATAATATCGCCGCGTGGTAGAGTAAGGGTTAATCAAGGCGTGATTATTGAAGGGTCCTCTGTCTTTCAGGCAGAAAAGTCGGGCCCCTTCCGCTCGGACCCGCTGGGCCGCCCACCGGGATCATGCTGCCTATATTTTCGGGTTGGCGCATATGTCGCGGCTTCATTAACCCTTACTCTACCAGCACTATTTGAAAAAGCACTCGGGAGGCGGGGCCAAAGACGGGGCACCCAAAACGGCGATAATATTGCCGCGTGGTAGAGTAAGGGTTAATGAATAATACAGAATAAAAACAAAATACGGCATTTCTTTTTGCACATTTTGCCGCTTTTTATAAGATTTTCACTGTGTAGTCATAGCAACAATGCATGCTTAGATTTTTGCTTCGTTTGGGGTTTTGGCCTATGACGATATTGTTATGTTATGAAGCCATATGCCTACCTAATGTAGCCATCAGCAGTACTAGGGCCCAGACTAAGTTAGAACTTTGTTCCTAATTAGATAATTAATTAGAATTGTTGCATTTCTAAAATTTTATTGTATGATCTTGATTATTTTCAGAACAAGTAGTTTTTAAAAAATCCACACGTAAATTCTTATGAAGGTGTGTCATGTTTCATCATGGTCCAAGTTGACTTTAGGCCTAACATAGTTTCTAGTCATATTCATACTTAACATTTTTTAGGCCTAGGTCTGGGCAATAGATGGGACCCAGCTAGCTTTCTGCAGTACGAGGAGAGGTCACCAATCATTACCGCCAATAAGATTTGGTTGTGACATAGCCTATGGCCTATTTATGGAAAAATGATTGCATGTTTTTTCATTGGAATCAATGAGAAAATCCAACATATTTACAATATTTTGCCTCTAATTAATTGCTGCAAAAAATAACATTATCCTACTTCAGCTTCTTCATTTGTTGGTAAAAATTGTCTTAGCTCTGCTTTGAGTACAAAGTAATTTAGAGAGATATAACATGTTCATTTGCTGTTTTAAAAATATTACATTTAAATTTATCAAAAGAATTGTTCAATTCTATGTAACATGGTGAACCCACAGTTTGTGCGCCTGAGGAATTATTAAAGTTATATTTATATTTCTTAAAAATCAATTGTTTATTTGTCAAAAATATTATAATTTCTTTGATTTTTCCTCATTATATCTGATAAATTTACAATGTTGTCCAGATGTTCATCAAAGAAAGAAAACAAAAACATGAATTAGGAAGTGCACTTCCCTGCATGAATACCCAAAGTTTGTGCACCAATGATAAACATAATTTAACTTTCAGCAGCTGTACCATTAAATTGTAAAAGGATTGAACACAGAAACCAAAAAGAAGGAAAAATTTGAAAATATTAGTTTCCCAAATGC
>JAIGNY010001136.1:0-49747 GCA_020152595.1 Chiridota heheva
CAATCATCACGATGGTACAATCATCACGATGGTTCACTTATTACAATGGTACAATCATCACAATGGTACAATCATCACGATGGTTCAATCATCACGATGTTTCAATCATTACGATGGTTCAATCATTACGATGGTACAATCATCACGATGGTACAATCATTACGATGGTACTATCATTACGATGGTACAATCATTACGATGGTACAATCATTACGATGGTACAATCATTACAATGGTCCAATCATTACGATGGTACAATCATCACAATGGTTCAATCATCACGATGGTACAATCATCACGATGGTACAATCATTACGATGGTACAATCATTACGATGGCACAATCATTACGATGGTTCAATCATTACGATGGTTCAATCATTATGATGGTACAATCATTACGATGGTACAATCATTATAATGATTTAATCATGGCATAAACATTATGATAGTTCAATCTTTATGGTTGGGCAATCATTATTGAAGTCAATGTTAACAATGATGCTGTAATTGAACAATCATCAAAATGTCAATCATTATGATGGTACAACAATAATGATGGTCCAGTATATTGATGGTACAATCATTTTGGCGGTTCAATCATTATGATGGTTCAAAGTATAATAATGGTTCAATCATTATGATAGAGCAATCGTTAAGATGTTACTGATTTGTGATCCAATCATTATGATGGTCATGATGAGTCTACCATCAACATGTGAAACTTTACGATTTTCAATCATTATGATGAATGGTTTAATAATTATGATAGTTCCATAATAAAGATGTTCATTATATAAATGATTGTAATTATAAATGATCATGTCAAATTGTATTTCCTAAAATAAACAATTTGTCTCACCAGTTTGATCAAATAAGTCACACTTTGGTTCATTACTAAATATCAATAAATAAACAAAAAGCAAACAATAAAACATTACATACACATCAAAACAGATAGCAAGAAAATGTACATGAAGCATGGAATCATTCAACTAGATGTGATGTCATCATGTAATATTCAGCAAAATAACTGTGATGTCATCATATAATGAATATTCAGCACAATAGCTGTGATGTCATCAAATAATGAATATTCAGCAAAATAGCTGTGACTTCCTAAAATAAGAAGTATTTAGCACAATTGCTGTGATGTCATCAAATAATGAATATTTAGCACAACTGCTGTGATGTCATAAATTAATGAATATATAGCACAATTGCTGTGATGTCATCAAAAAATGAATATTTTAACAAAATGGCAGCCTCTCAATACTTATAATATAATATAGTTTTTAAATTGTTTATATTTTGCATTTACAGATTTACATCTGTAGACTGTTATTGTAGGTCTGTCTCATCTTGTCTTAAATAAACTTTCGCTTTAAAGGTTTGTAGAACAGAGTCAAAGCATTAAAATGTGTTTTGTGGCTGAAAGACTTTATCACAACATGTAAAAGATGTGGCGTAGATAGTGCAAGATACAAAAAGCCTTCAAGTTATGATTTATAATTCGACATTTCGTAAACCAATGAAAATAAGTTAAACCCTTTCCTGTGCCTATATCGCCCATAAGGCCAAAGCTTATCCTCGGTTTCCATGGCACAAATTGAGAAGAGTCGATGACTCTTCCTAGAAGGGACACCAATCCATCACAGGTGAGTCAATGACTCTCCCTAAGAGGGACACCAATCCATCACAGGTGAATCAATGACTCTCCCTAGAAGGGACACTAATCCATCCCAGGTGAGTCAATGACTCTCCCTAGAAGGGACACCAATCAATCACAGGTGAGTCAATGACTCTCCCTAAAAGGGACACCAATCCATCACAGGTGAGTCAATGACTCTCCCTAAAAGGGACACCAATCCATCCCAGGTTAACTTGACTTCATAGCAAGATCAGTACTTCTACCTAGAAGGGACACCAGTCCATCACAGGTGAGTCAATGACTCTCCCTAGAAGGGACACCAATCCATCCCAGGTGAGTTAATGACTCTTCCTAGAAGGGACACCAATCCATCACAGGTGAGTCAATGACTCTCCCTAAAAGGGACACCAATCCATCCCAGGTTAACTTGACTTCATAGCAAGATCAGTACTTCTACCTAGAAGGGACACCAGTCCACCACAGGTGAGTCAATGACTCTCCCTAGAAGGGACACCAATCCATCCCAGGTGAGTTAATGACTCTTCCTAGAAGGGACACCAATCCATCACAGGTGAGTCAATGACTCTCCCTAAAAGGGACACCAATCCATCACAGGTGAGTCAATGACTCTCCCTAAAAGGGACACCAATCCATCCCAGGTTAACTTTATTTCGTAGCAAGATCAGTACTTCTACCTAGAAGGGACACCAGTCCATCACAGGTGAGTCAATGACTCTCCCTAGAAGGGACACCAAATCATCACAGGTGAGTCAATGACTCTCCCTAAAAGGGACACCAATCCATCACAGGTGAGTCAATGACTCTCCCTAGAAGGGACACCAATCCATCACAGGTGATTCAATGACTCTCCCTTAAAGAGACACCAATCCATCCCAGGTTAACTTTATTTCGTAGCAAGGCCAGTACTCCTACCTAGAAGGGACACCAGTCCATCACAGGTGAGTCAATGACTCTCCCTAAAAGGTACACCAATCCATCCCAGGTTAACTTTACTTCGTAGCAAGGCCAGTACTCATATCCAGTCGAGTAGGTTGATGCAAATACTTCAAGGCCATGGTACATTGCAAGAGTACCCTTGCAATATATTCTATAACCACTGCATGCCACAATGCATTCTTTACTTAAATTGGGGTATGGCTAAATGTCACATAGGTCATGATCATTTTATTGCAGAAATCAGTGATGTCTAGGCCCAAATTTGACAGAAAACTTGTATTCATCATTGAAAACATTATGATCAATCTTTAAATGCCGGGATTCAGTAGATTAAAGTTGACATTACTTAATTTTTAAGCCAGCGATAGATGTAAAGGAAGGGTACGGTAAACAGCGGTACTGCAAAAGTTTCACTTCTTGAGCGTGAATAGGTGCAAATTCTGTATCTCTGAGGAACTTGTCATGATCATTTTATTGCAGAAATCAGTGATGTCTGGGCCCAAATTTGACAGAAAACTTGTATTCATCATTGAAAACATTATGATAAATCTTTAAATGCAGGGATGCAGTAGAATAAAGTTGTCGTCACTCCTTATTTTTAAGCCAGCGATAGATGTTAAGGAAGGGTACGGTAAACAGCGGTACTGCAAAATTTTAACTCATTGAGCGAGAATAGATGCAAATTCTGTATCTCTGAGGAACTTGTCATGATCATTTTATTGCAGAAATCAGTGATGTCTAGGCCAAAATTTGACAGAAGTCTTTTATTCAACATTGAAAACATGATGAATCTTTAAATGCAGGGATTCAGTAGATTAAAGTATACAATAATTAGTCATAAACCCAGCGATAGATGTTAAGGAAGGGTACGGTAAACAGCGGTACTGCAAAAGTTTCACTTCTTGAGCGTGAATAGGTGCAAATTCTGTATATCTCTTAGAAACTTGTCATGATCATTTTATTGCAGAAATCAGTGATGTCTAGGCCAAAATTTGACAGAAATCTTTTATTCAACATTAAAAACATCATGATGAATCTTTAAATGCAGGGATTCAGTAGATTAAAGTATACAATAATTAGTCATAAACCCAGCGATAGATGTTAAGGAAGGGTACGGTAAACAGCGGTACTGCAAAAGTTTAACTTCTTGAGCGTGAATAGGTGCAAATTCTGTATATCGCTTAGAAACTTGTCATAACATATCTCTTTTGAAAACTGTTGTGTATACAATAATTAATCTGTTGTGAAATATTCCTCCCATTTCAGATGATATTAAAAGGACTGCTTGACCAGACATTGCAAAGGGTTGGACGTTTGCCATCGCAGTATTGGACCAATCAACATTTGTGCTGCAGATGGCCCAATCAGAAGTCAATATGAGGTTGGAATCATGTTTCATTATCTTAAAATGGAGGAATCAGTAGAATAAATTAGTCAATATTTAGTCATAAACCCAGCGATAGATGTTAAGGAAGGGTACGGTAAACAGCGGTACTGCAAAAGTTTCACTTCTTGAGCGTGAATAGGTGCAAATTCTGTATCTCTGAGGAACTTGTCATGATCATTTTATTGCAGAAATCAGTGATGTCTAGGCCCAAATTTGACTGAAAACTTGTATTCATCATTGAAAACATTATGATAAATCTTTAAATGCAGGAATGCAGTATAATAAAGTTGTCGTCACTCCTTATTTTTAAGCCAGCGATAGATGTTAAGGAAGGGTACGGTAAACAGCGGTACTGCAAAATTTTAACTCATTGAGCGAGAATAGATGCAAATTCTGTATCTCTGAAGAACTTGTCATGATCATTTTATTGCAGAAATCAGTGATGTCTAGGCCAAAATTTGACAGAAGTCTTTTATTCAACATTGAAAACATGATGAATCTTTAAATGAAGGGATTCAGTAGATTAAAGTATTCAATAATTAGTCATAAACCCAGCAATAGATGTTAAGGAAGGGTACGGTAAACAGCGGTACTGCAAAAGTTTAAGTTCTTGAGCGTGAATAGGTGCAAATTCTGTATATCTCTTAGAAACTTGTCATGATCATTTTATTGCAGAAATCAGTGATGTCTAGGCAAAAATTGGACAGAAATCTTTTATTCAACATTAAAAACATCATGATGAATCTTTAAATGCAGGGATTCAGTAGATTAAAGTATACAATATTTAGGCATAAACCCAGCGATAGATGTTAAGGAATGGTACGGTAAACAGCGGTACTGCAAAAGTTTAAGTTCTTGAGCGTGAATAGGTGCAAATTCTGTATATCTCTTAGAAACTTGTCATAACATATCTCTTTTGAAAACTGTTGTGTATACAATAATTAATCTGTTGTGAAATATTCCTTCCATTTCAGATGATCTTAAAAGGACTGCTTGACCAGACATTGCAAAGGGTTGGACGTTTGCCATCGCAGTATTGGATCAATCAACATTTGTGCTGCAGATGGCCCAATCAGAAGTCAATATGAGGTTGGAATCATGTTTCATTATCTTAAAATGGAGGGAGCAGTAGAATAAATTAGTCAATAATTAGTTATAAACCCAGCGATAGATGTTAAGGAAGGGTACGGTAAACAGCGGTACTGCAAAAGATTAACTTCTTGAGTGAGAATAGGTGCAAAATCTGTATATCTCTTAGAAACTTGTCATGATCATTTTATTGCAGAAATCAGTGATGTCTAGGCCAAAATTTGACAGAAAACTTTCATTCATCATTGAAAACATGGTTTTGTTACTGTTTCAGAAGAGGGCGATTAAAATCTGGAACATATTGAAACACAAGAAGGACATAAATGGATGGGTGGGATGTTTAATGGTAAATTGTCCCGGCGTCAACATATCTCAAGATCGGGATGTTGATTAAATTTGGTGCATGTTTTGTTACCAAATATGAATTAAGTAATACAAATTTGAGACATATTGGAACAGGGAATGGGCAGAAATAGAGGGAAGGTGGGTTTTGGGGATCTACCAATGCTAGTAAGTTTAAACTGTTCAATAAACTTATTTTTGGACCATATAAGAAGAAAATGGAAAAAAAGTAGTTTCTGGTATCAAAGAGAATTAAAACTATCTGTTTCTTGCATCAAAGGAAAATGATGAAATGTGAATCGTGCCTAAATGAAACTAGAACCTGAGACTAAATAAAACTGAAAGAAATATTATGGCCTTGGAAGAAATCAACTAGAAGGTAGATCCTGAAAGATTTAGAATTCAAATGGCAATACAGATCAAAATTAAGAAACAAATTCTTCAGGTACAAAACTGGCTGTAGGACTTCTGATGTAGATTACTGTATATTGGGGATGGGGAATGAAATGGGTGGTGGTATGTGCTGCAGAGTGCTCAAATTCTAGTTAGTGTGATCATTACATTTAGGAAACTAATTAAAGCACAAAAAACATTTCATGTGCACCGCTACTAACACCTCCCCCTTGGATTACTACCTTGATGTGGTGGGAGAGCTTATTTGTCTATAATAGCCCGATAGTTTTGGTAAGTTAACATTTCATGTTATCGCCAATTCACACTGCTAGTGAAAAAACCAAAAGTAATCCAACTAAATATATTGTGAGCCAATATCAAGTAGATTGTGTAACCTTTAGTTATCTTCTTCATAATATAATATTCAGAATTATGCAAAACTGCAAAAAACGCAAAGTGGGTAATCCGTACTTCTCCTGCACCCTCCTCCCTCCGCACCCTCCCCTCCCTCCCGCACCCTTCCTCCCCCCGCACCCTCCCTCCCTCCCGCACCCTCCCTCCCTCCCGCACCCTCCCTCCTCCCGCACCCTCCCTCCTCCCTCCCGCACCCTCCTCCTCCCACCCTCCCTCCCTCCCCACCCCTCCCTCCTCCCGCACCCTCCCTCCCTCCCGCACCCTCCCTCCCTCCCGCACCCTCCCTCCCTCCCGCACCCTCCCTCCCTCCGCACCCTCCCTCCCTCCCCACCCTCCTCCCTTCCGCACCCTCCCTCCCTCCCGCACCCTGCCTCCCTCCCGCACCCTCCTTCCTCCCGCACCCTCCCTCCCTCCCGCACCCTCCCTCCCTCCCGCACCCCCCCCTCCCTCCCACCGTCCATCCCTCCCGCACCCTCCCTCCATCCCGCACCCTCCCTTCCTCCGCACCCTCCCTCCCTCCGCACCCTCCCTCCCTCCCGCACCGTCCATCCCTCCCGCACCCTCCCCCTCCATCCCGCACCCTCCCTCCCTCCCGCACCTCCATCCCTCCGCACCCTCCCTCCCTCCCTGCACCCTCCCTCCCTCCTGCACCCTCCCTCCCTCCCCCACCCTCCATCCCTCCCTGCACCCTCCCTTCCTCCCGCACCCTCCCTCCCTCCCGCACCCTCCCTCCATCCGCACCCTCCCTCCCTCCCGCACCCTCCATCCCTCCCGCACCCTTCCTCCCTCCTGCACCCCCCCTCCCTCCCGCACCCTCCCTCCCTCCCGCACCCTCCCTCCCTCCCGCACCCTGCCTCCCTCCCGCACCCTCCCTTCCTCCTGCACCCTCCCTCCCTCCCGCACCCTCCTCCCTCCCGCACCGTCCATCCCTCCTGCACCCTCCCTCCTGCACCCTCACTGCCGTACCCTCCTTCCCGCACCCTCCCTCCCGCACCCTCCCTCCCGCACCCTCCCTCCCGCACCCCCCTCCCTCCCCCTGCACCTTCCTCCCACCCCCATGCCAACCCCGTACAACCCCTCTGCACTGCAAAATGTGCAAATTGTATTTTTTTTCCTATTTTTTCTTCAAGTATGTCTCCATACACTACACAATTTCCCAATAAATCTTTCCAATATCTGATAAAATTATTACTTTTCATTGACAATTTCTTAGTTTTTATTCAAAATAAATCTTGTATTTATTTTATCATAAATTGCCCGGTTTCAAGAATAACACAAATTACGAGCTCTTATTGAGTAGTAGAATGCCACCTTTTAACTTTCCATTTAACTTTTTAAACAAGTGTTATTGGTTCATTTGATTAATTCTGATATAATCGCTCTAAACTGACCAATCAGAAAGTTTGTTATAAACGCACTTGGCTATCTTCTGCATGCTCTGTGTTAATCAAACTTCAAGTTCAAAGTGGAAAGCTTAAAATCACTGTTTTCAACCCAGCGATAAATGGTAATGAAACCCTAACCCTAACCCCTAAACCTAACCCTGGATATTATTAATTAGGAACTAACCCTTACACTGGATATTATTACTTAGGAACTAACCCTAACTCTGGACATTATTAATTAGGAACTAACCCTTACACTGGACATTATTAATTAGGAACTAACCCTAACCCTGAACATTATTAATTAGGAACAAACCCTAACCCTGGACATTATTAATTAGGAACTAACCCTAGCCCTGGACATTATTAATTAGGAACTAACCCTAACCCTGGATATTATTAATTAGGAACTAACCCTAACACTGGATATTATTAATTAGGAACTAACCTAACTCTGGACATTATTAATTAGAAACTAACCTAATATATATATATATATATATATATATATATATATATATATATATATATATATATATATATATATATATATATATATATATATATATATATATATATATATATATATATATATATATATATATATATATATATATATATATATATATATATATATATATATATATATATATATATATATATATATATATATATATATATATAGATATATATATAGATATATATATATAGATATATATATATATATATATATATATATATATATATATATATATATATATATATATATATATATATATATATATATATATATATATATATATATATATATATATATATATATATATATATATATATATAATATATATATATATATATATATAGATATATATATAGATATATATATAAATCTCTATTTTGACGTTTATTTATTCTAAAATAATTCAACGTTCAGGGAATTTTCATTTCCCTTAACGTTTTTGCAAAAGTTTCTAAGCATAATTTTAATGTCGCAAATGGTCTTATAATTTTCTCCATGCTCTAAAACATAGATTAAGATTAGGCTAGGGTTAGTTTTAGGTTAGGTTTTAGAGTCAGTTAAAGGTGAAAAATTATATAAAATTGATTATATATATATATATATATATATATATATATATATATATATATATATATATATATATATATATATATATATATATATATATATATATATATATATATATATATATATATATATATATATATATATATATATATATATATATATATATATATATATATATATATATATATTTTTTTTAATTTTTTTAAATATTTTTTTCCATTTTGCTCGAATTCATTACAAATCTTAATCATTCTGCAATTATCTTTTGATTTATAAGTATTCAAAAACAGTTCCACTGTCCAAAGAGCCATGGAATGTATATTTTATTCTCTGCAGTTCTATGAAAATACCGTTGTAGTAACTTTGATGCTTTTTGGCGGAAATCAAAGTGACGTATAACTGTATAAAGCAAATCATTTAAAATAAATTTTTCAGTCTCACCGTTGTTGCACTTCTTTTCCTGTTTTCCTAAGTTCCTTCTTCTGTCGCTTCTCTGTCTTGTGTCAGCACCTCTTAGGAACTGCTTCTGTACTGTATGTGAAATATAAACCAACTATATCCAGATATTAAGAGCATTTCTGAAAGATGCATGATAACAATAACGAGAGCATACGCGTTGAAAATTGAAACGACATGTATTTATTCGCTAAAACACTTCACAATAAGTTCAAATTATTTAATGAAGTTCATTTCTAGTTTTCTATCAGTCAATCAGTGGCGTAGGAGGCGGAAGCAGAGAAAAACTCCCCCTGACAGAGTTTACATTCCCGGTTGAGCCATCTCTTTCCCGATCTGGCCAAACAGGGTAACATTTTAGTTTAGGAAAACTGGCCAAAAGTTCCCAAAATTGAAGAAAAATTCCCAGAAAAAAGGAAATTTTCCGAAAACGAAGGAAATCTCTCTGAAATTGAACAGTTGACTGGTTGAAGTGATTTTCTGGATTAGCAGCATCTTTTCATGGAAACTTAATTTACCAGTGAAATGTTTGCACTTGTCACAGGGAAATTGGTTTTTTTTATTGAACTTTAGTCAATACGGTTGAAGATAAAATGTGGTGCTGGAAGAAACACATAAGTGTTTTTATATTTGATCAAATTGATATTTCTATGTTTAGAATTAACAATAACATGTATATCAACTGATGAACAAAGCATATTATTGTTAGGTAACTGCATGCATCTTCCTTTCATAAGAACTGAAGAAAGTTTGAAAGATATTTGCACATGCATGAAGAATGAGGCAACATTATCTAAATTACTTTATAATCTGTTACAGACCATGAAAGTAACAAAATACTTCATCACAATCATTTTCAGCGATTTGCATCAATATGCAAATTTCTATGCAAATTTGTGATGTATTACAGGGCAACTGTGATATTTTCTTTTGTAAATCATTGTCATCCGGCATTTTCAGTGACTAAGATTAGGAAAAAATGTAAATTTTTAGTGGTCCGCCCTGACCATATCATCACGGGTCGGGAAGAATTTGTGGTAAGGGGGGGGGGCACAGTTTATTGGGGGAACTTTTCCTTTTCAAAAAGGGGCACATTAGTTGTCGGAAAATTAAGGGAATGTGCCCCTGGTCCGAGGTCCTACACTCATGGTTTTATCATAGGCCACACTTTTTTTCCAAACATATAAATCCCGTCTATGGGTTTGAGATTAGGAGGCCAGGACCAATATTGGTGGAATAGATAAAATGCCTTATTTTGAAAATTATTACTTTGAAAATTATTGGGGGCCATGCCCCCTCTGCAACGGCCCTCAGTGTCGGGCCCCTGGTATATGACATGCTTCAATTGTGTCAAATAAATACTAAATGTATGCAACATCTTCAATGTACTATATGTAGGATTTGTGACTGAGTGGATTTCTATTTCATAGTATTTCATAGCTTCAAGAATGGCCTAGAATAATTTCATATAATTTTCAAAAGGGCACAGCCTGGCCCGGTCCGCCCTTAACTTCAAAAGAGAACCACTTATCCCGGTCCGCCCTCAACTTCCAAAAGGGCACCTCCCGCCCCGGTCCGCCCCAACTTTCAAAAAGGGCACCTCCTGCCAGTGGCCCCTTCCCGTGATTCCGACATCGCTGCTTGTTATAATAAATTTAGCATGATGAATTGAAAATTGGTCAAACTTTGATTAGTCACTTCTCAAAAAATAAAGGTGCTATTTTCCAAATTTTAAAACTGATCTGCTCGGATTTTAATGGCTCATGGGATCTTATATGAAAGAGGACTTCAAACATATTAGTGAAGAAAGTAATTAAAAATCTTATTCCTTCAAAGATATATCTGAGTTTAAAGTTTGGTATCATTTGTGTAGAAACGATTGAAATCAGACTATTTGTGACGTCACTGCCTCGGATTACTCAGTCTTTACCTATTCTTTTACATTTTGTCCAGCATTTTGTTAGCTTAAAAACCATGGGATATGTCAAAAAAAATAGTAAAACTGAATCTAGGAGGGGTATTTATAATATACCACCAGAAGAACGTTGTTAAGATTTTGAAAATGAAGACGCCAACTTTCCATTGTAGACTTACTACACCAGTCATTCCCACACAGATAAAACCAGAAGACAGAGCTTTAAACTTGAACGTTTAATATCTGTTTTATATCTTAATGTAATAAGATTTTTGAACGCCTTCTTCACCATTTTTTTGAAGTCCTCTTTCATATAAGATGGACATGCTTGAACACTTTAACCAGTCAAACTTTAACCAGTGTAAAAAAGGTTACGTGTCTTTAGACCGAAAAGAATATTAATCCCTATTATTCTTATACGAAAAAGAAAAAGAGGAGATGAGGTGACGAGAGATGACACTGAATTGAACTTACATTGCAGTCACTTTAACTGTTTTAGCAAGGTTGAAACCATAAAAACTTCTTCCATGGGCAGATGGCAATAACGAAAAGTATGATAAATATTTCATAACAAACATTTTTTATTACCCAATGGGAGTAAAAGTATCTGGGGAAATATATGTGAAGGTATTGAATATGCATAGGTAGTAGGTATATTTGTATATTTGTTGTGTGGAAGCTCTTTGGTGTGGGCGATTTCTAAAGTTTTGATAATTTTAAATATTAGGAGGACATGAATTTAAAAGTATTTTACAAGAAATGTATCCGACAAAACTTCGTTTACAAAATTGAGTTGTCTTCATTGCCATACATCAATAGTTCTGCAAAAATTCAAAATAGAAGAAAAAGTTAACTTGGACTTTTTGTATTAAAATGCATTAAAATGGTTGAAAATTACGATGGCGCAATTTCCGACTTTCCCACAGCATAATATGGAAGTTTAAACTCGAATTAAGTTCAAAAGTTAAAAGTTCAACATTTGTATAGCGCCCTAAAAATACAACAATGTACAACAATTAAATGTACAACAATTATAACTTGAATTAAAGTTCAGTAGTTTCTGAACATTTTTTTCTTCTTCAATTCATCTTTTCATTCAATTGTACAAATTGAACCAGCATGACAACTGAAATAATACTTTAAGCTACATGGACCAAGGAGGTACCACTGTGGTACCTCCTTGCATGGACTAGGTTGAAGTTATATGGACATGTATCTATAATATCAGTTAAAATGGTTTAAAATATTCTAAAAAAGAAATCGTTTCCTACAAATTGGTGAAACAATTGCCAAAAGTTTAAGGTTTGCAATTTTAGGGGCTTAATCTTGCCTAAATTTGTCATTTGCCAAAATCATGCAAATTAGTATTTAATTTTGTGAAATCAGAATAAGAAAACCGGTAACAATTACGACAGGGTAATAGGAATATCTCTACATTTCCTTGCGTAAACTGCTTTTGTTTATAGTTTTCTAAGAACAGAAAAAAATCATTAGAACTTAATGTTTTCTTGGCAAATAACATTTTCGGACTAAGTGCTCATGCATCACCAAAATGCATGAATATTCCTAATAGGCCTATGCATAATCAATGATTCTTGTTCGAGATATTAGTTATTACTATAAATACTGACTAGCCAAGAAATAACTGTGAGGATGTGCCGTCAGTATAGCAGCATGAATAATTTTATTTATTTACTCACGGTGACGTGTCAAATACATTTTCTTGGGACAAAAATCCTTCTTTAAACTTTTATCTACACAATCATCATCAAAATTGAATTATAAATTGGACAACAAAAAATGGTAAACCTAGAATTCCTAACAGTATTGGAATACTTCTCCTAGGCCGTTTATCATTGACAACAAACATCATGAAAAAGCGAAAAGTTCATTGATATATATATATATTTTTCAAATTTATATCGAAAATGGTAATCATATCAATAATGATAACAATAAACGATTCATTGAAACAGGCGTCAACACTGGTTGTGACACATATTAAATAAAACTTATCTTTGTATTAAAAAGTTACTTGCTTTTTCAAACGAAGTTGTCAGTTGAGGTTTTTCTAACAGCTAGCTTGCCGAAAGGCCGCTCCCTGAGCTTCTTCATATGAATTGCACGGCGTTTTACGAAAATTCAAAATGTCATCTCAGCGATATGTATCCTACTGTGACAATAAATATGCTATCGCTTTATTGCTTGATGGGATGTCAACGCGGACGAAGTATAATTCTGTATCGGATTTTATGTATGCCACACAACATACCTTGCCGTTGAAGATTTGGCGGTATTAGCATACGACACTCTGACCAGGAACTTGCTGACCAACTGACCAAGGACATGATTTTTAGTAAGGCCGCCACTGCAGGACAAACCATAAAACTCTAAAAGTTAGAGCACTTCCTGGCAAAAATATTACAACTAATTTTACAGTTGGGAATTATAACGCAGAATAGTCTATCTCAATGACTGTATCAGCTGTGTCGGGATTTATCACTGTATATAACCTCGATATGTTGACTGAGATGTTTTTTTTGTTTTTTTTGGTTCAAATAACAATTCCTGATTAGAACATGAAGCTATAATAATCTCTCGTTGAAATAAATTCCCATTGAAGTTTATGGTAAATATGTCCGCGAGTAATGTTAAGTTATGACGCTGGGAAGGTAATATATTTTACGACTGAACATGGTTATTTGGGACCTCCATGGATTGAATATGCATCTTGGTCATGGGATATGCAGATAAAACCAACAACAATCCCGGATATAAAGCAGTAAATTTAATATTTCTTCAGTAGGCCTAATTAGAGATTTTTTTAATGTTCATTGGGGTTAATAATTAACCCCAATGAACATTGAAAAGCATCAAATTTGGGCTAATGATATTCTGCGAAATAACACGAAATAAAATAAAGATAACATGGAAACAGCACTCAATTTTCAACTAATTGAAATTAAAGAGCAGTGTTTTTTTTTTCTTTCCGCAAAGGAGATGCGAAGCTAAATATGACATTACTGACAAAGTATAACTCTTTCGTTTTGCTTCGCAAAATATCATCATTAGTGTGGCAGAGTATTGACTGATTGATATTCTGCGAAACGAAACGAAATAACCACTAAACATTCACTTCTTCCATATCCTTTTTTTGATATTGCTACTCTAAAATGAAGATCGAATTTTAAAAAGACCCATGCCTGTACTCGGGGTGTGGCCTGATAACCATCTTAATCGGAATCATGCCTGACTCGGCTAGATATCTAGGTCATGCCCTACCGACTCGGAATGATGTTGACAATATGATATTTTGCGCACAGATCTTATATAGTCAAGTAGAGAGGAAAATGTAGCAGTTTAGAAATGGTAACCAAAAATGCTTATCTGAATAGATTTTAACGTTGTAGAATTTAAATGTTCTTCTTTTTATCAATTACATTTTGGATTTTTGTGTTGATTTTAAGCCACTTTTGGGCAAAAAAACAAGAAATCTTTAGACCAAGGCTTCAATGCTTCACCCATGAAAGCTTGCACAATTTTCCCCGAAGTTTCTCCATTTTCAGGAGAACGTTCTTCCGGACGTTTAGAAACGGTAACCCTGCAGTCTTGCTTATCTGAGTAAATTGAACATGAGAACTTTAAATTATCTTTTTATCGTTTCTTAAATTTTACGAATTTTTGTCAGTTTGTGTTGATTTTCAGCCAATTTTGGGCATCAAAGACAATCTGACAATAAATCTTCAAAGCTTCCGCGGCTTCGCTCCCCGTACATGGACCCTTAAGCGGGACTTCTTCCCCTGTGTCCCTACTCTTGCTTCGCACCAGCTAGGACCCCACGAATTGTCATTTACGCTTTGGATATTTCTGTTGTTTTTAAGCCATTTTGGCATTTGGGACATCCAAAACCATAAATCTTCAGACCAAGGCTTCACCATGCACAATTTTCTCCGAATTTTCAGGAGTAATTTCTCTTCTGCCTGTTTAGAAATGGTAATCAGATAATGCTTATCTGAGTTTAATGAATTTGAAACATTTTCATTCAATTCCCCCATTTTTGTCAGTTTTGTCAGTTTGTATCTCATTCACATAAATTTACAAGCGCATGCCACCCCACGCCCTGCGCATTTTTGGATATTGGCTGGAAAAAATGGCAATATTGAAGAAGGCAGCGGATTTATGTCATTTGCTTTTGTGTCATTGGCTTTTACGTCATTTGCTGTTGTGGTATGCTGCCACTGTTAACGGCTTTTCCTTAGATCGATTTAATGAGGTTGATGATGTAACAAGATTATGTAACACGATGTAACATGTCGTTCTTTAAATATATCTTCCGAACTTCTGCTACTACCAGTCAAGCTCGTGGGCGAGTGATCTAATCACTTAGCTTCGATTTGTTCGGCCCGGGTTCCATTCCCGGGTGCGAGTTTTGTCTGTACTCTTCGACTTTGAGTGCTAGGGGAGCTCATGCTGAAAGGCTGGGCGTGGTTAGACCGCATGGAGATTTGGCAGATCTTCTAATGGACTGGGATGTCAAGGTCTACTCCTCCCCTTATACCCTAGCACTAGTTGAGGGGGGAAAGGAGGACTGGTGGCGCTCGCCAAGGCAGAAGGGCCCTAATTGTGAATCTGCCCTTCCAGAGGTGTTCAGTACTAGCATGAAAGCCTGTCAAGGTCCAAATTTCTTGTGAATTTTCGCCGAATAAAAATTTCATTTTTAGATTGCTTCCAAGTGAACCGTTTTTTCAGCAACCAACAGAAATTTGATATTCATCAGGAAAAAACCCCTTAAAAATCAAGAACAAATCATTCTTGCACATGTTTTTTCTCAATTTTCAGACGAAATTTCTCTTCTGCCTGTTTATGAGTGATAACCTACTAAGTATACTAGGTATTAACATGAGAATTTGAAATTGAATTTTTGTTCTTTTCATCACTTAAATGTTGTCAGTTTGTGTTGATTTTCAGTCATTCTCGTGAAGCCCCCAAAAAAGAAGAAAATTTCCAGAGCTTCCGGAGCTTCGCCGGGACAACGCCAAGGGCCCTTAACACAGCACCAAAATAGCTGTTTCTGGTACCTGAAACATTGACTGATACATGTTTGCTTGAAGTTTTTGGTGAACGGTTACATCTTAAATACGAAGTTTACGAAAGTTTTATGTTTCGTATCCGTAACCGAAAAGATTGTAAGCATATGTAGTTTAACGATGAGTTTACGATATGTAACGAAATATCGAAAATCATTCGAAATTGTTAAGCAATTTTCGGGAATCGAAAAAATTGCCCGAAAATTAAAAAAAGTTGCCAGAAAAATGAAGGAAATTTCCCAAAATTGAAGGAAATTGCCCGGAAATTAAGGAGCTCCCAAATATTGAGAATAATTGCCGGAAATTGGCCAAACAATTCGCGAGGAAAAAAAAAACCTGTCCGAAAATGAAAGAAATTTCCCGAAAATCCCTACATTTTCCGAAGGTAACCCCCATCCCAAACCAAAAACTGTGGTGAAACCATTACTCCAAATTAATTCTTTATTCACAATTTCATTGCAAATTTTCGTCGTAATAG
Organism: Chiridota heheva; assembly: GCA_020152595.1. Taxonomy (NCBI): domain Eukaryota; kingdom Metazoa; phylum Echinodermata; class Holothuroidea; order Apodida; family Chiridotidae; genus Chiridota; species Chiridota heheva. Next base: position 16,641 of record JAIGNY010001136.1, read on the forward strand.
GTTTTTGAGTCTGGCAAAAGTAAAATGGTCCCTTACGGACATGAAAGAACCGTATTTAAATGACAAAATTGGCTGGACACCGATCTTATAGTCAGGGAGAGATTTAGAATCATCGGATAAACTTGTATTAGACTTTCAGTGTATATCTCAGCCATTAGCAGATTAGGCCATGCCCGACTAAGGTACTATCCGAATCATGTCCTCCTGACCGCTGACTTGTCATGATGCTGACAACATCATCCTGTTTGGGCACTTTGTCGGGACGAGTTGTAAAATGTTGTGGATGCAACGGCGGAGGGGTATGGGGAATTACCCCACTTTTCTATAAAATAAAATAAATCTCCTTCAGATTCTTATTTTGTGATTTAGTCTATATTATTGCTTAAAGTTGGCATGTAAAGTAAAGCCATGTAAACAGTATATGGTAATGTTAACTCTTCTCTTTAACAGTTTTAAACGCATCTGCCGTGATTGCCAGGCTACCAAAAGGTATTCAAATGTGACTCCCTAAATTTGAACCCTACGACTCCTCCCTATCCCACTCAGAAATTTACCTCAATCATGTCCGAACCGGGTGTTTGAATCGTCTAGATATCAGAAACATATATATCCTGCTGACTATGCATTATGATGCTAACAACATCATAATTGGGCAATTAATCGGGAAGAGATTTAAAATGTCAGATGTACATGTTTAAATCAGATATGCTCTCAATCATTCATGCCCGAGTCGTCTAGATATCAGAAATATCTTGACTCGATTTAAAATCCAGAACCGCGATAATTATGGCCCATTTTTGGGCAACAAAAAATATAAATCTTCAAAAATCTTCCACCGAGTTCGCTCCCTGGACCCTACCGCAACTGCGTCAATGAATTGTATGCTGGATTTCTGCTTAAGTCTGTTATTTTTACTATCCTTACTATATATATATATATATCATATATATATATATATATATATATATATATATCATATATATATATTTTTTTAATTTTATTTAAATATATATATATATATATGTGTATATATATATATATATATATATATATATATATATATATATATATATATATATATATATATATATATATATATATATATATATATATATATATATATATATATATATATATATATATATATATATATATATATATATATATATATATATATATATATATATATATATATATATATATATATATATATATATATATATATATATATATATATATATATATATATATATATATATACATACATACATTTTAAAACTTAATGTAAAACTTGTCAGTTTAAAACACAGATATTTATAGTGTATTAGCACCTACCAATCAAAATTCATTCACACACTAGGGGGTTGACATCAAAGACAACAACTGGTGCTCAAAATTGCTATTGCTTTAAAACCTGCTTTATATTACTATGCTAGTCAACATTTCTCTGTTTGGAGAGGAAGGGGCCATGAACATCTGAACATGCTGACTTGAAATTCAAATGGGGTCGCACTGGGGGCTCTAACTGATTAACAAAATGAAATTAAGCAGATCTCAATATCCTCAGATGTTAATTATAATGTAAGGATTGACATTTAATAGGAGTCCATAAAATAACGTTATCATTCCATCTGCACTACAACAACTTCCTAAAAAATAGGGCATCGGAACCACACAAACTGTTGGTTTCTGGTTTACTACTAAAATCACGAGAAGCGCAGGGCTTACAGGAGCTTAGCCAGTGATTGGACACAATATAAAGCAATTTTCTACTATCAAAATCACGTGAAACGTATGGCTTCCGGGACTTTCCCCCTGGCTCCTACCAGGATTTCTCCCTTAGGTTTGACACAATTTTAAGCAATGTCAGTTTTGCTACCAAAAGTGCAGCAGGGCCTCCGACACACGTTTGATATTGAGGGGGCCCAAGACCGATGTTGTCAATTGCCAATCGGATATGCTAAACAAAGGCCTATTTGAAAACCATTGCTTTGAAAATTATTGGGGGCCATGCCATTCCCCCTCCCCGATGTCTGAGGCCCTGTGCAGTCATGGATTTGACACGAGTTTAAACAAATTTCTGTTAGCAACTTCACAAGAACCGCAGGACTTCTGGGACATCGCCCCTTTTAACATGGCCCCTAACATGGTTTCAACCCTGGATCCAGAGTTGACACAGTATTGACACAAGTGCTGCCTAACCCTAACATTGTATGGGACATTGGATATGTCAAAATAGCACAATTAGCAATGATTTGAAACTTTTTCAATTGAGATTTTTCAATCAATGACCTTTTTTCATTGTAAGTTAGATCATACATAAACAAATGAAATTTCTAAGCTTGACAAACCAAAATTTCTTGATTCTTTTTATAAACAACTATAAAAAACAATTAATTATTTTGTGATGAGCTACAAAAGTCACATAATTTGCCAGGGTAAATGACTGTTTTGAGTCTCTCATTTCTAAGCTATGTGCTTAGATTTGCTTGTAACTTGAAACATTGATACATGTCGGACTTATTAGATAGAAAAAGGTATAACAAGTAAAAATTGCACCTTTTTGGGGAAGTGCGGCCTAACCCTAGCATTGTATAGGACTTTGGATATGTCGAAATAGCACAATTAGCATAGATTTGAAAGTTTTCAAATGAGATATTTCAATCAATGACATTTTTTTCATTTGAAGTAGTTCAAACATAAATAATTTCAGTTTTCAAGCTTGATAAATCAAAAGTTCTTAGTTTCTTGAGTCATAAAAAGCTTAAAAAGACAGATGTTCATTTTGCAATAAGCTTCAAAAGTCACAAAATTTGCCATGTAAATGTCTGTTTTGAGTCTCTCGTTTCTGAGATATGTTCCTAGATTTGCTTGTAACTTGGTACATTGATGCATTTTGGATTTGTGACATAGAAAAAGGTATAAAAAGCAAAAATTGCACCTTTTTGGGGAAGTGCGGCCTAACCCTAACATTGCATGGGACATTGAATATGTCGAAATAGTACAATTAGCATAGATTTGAAACTTTTCAATAGAGATATTTCAATCAATGACCTTTTTCATTTTAAATAGATCAAACATAAGCAATTTCAGTTTTCAAGCTTCATAAATCAAAAGTTCTTGGCTTCTTATCATGAAAAGCTTACAAAAAACCAGATGTTCATTATGCAATAATCTTCAAAAGTCACCAAATTTGCCATGTAAATGACTGTTTTGAGTCTCTCGTTTCTAAGATATGTTCTTAGATTTGCATGTAGCTTGATGCATTTTGAACTTCTGACATAGAAAATTGTATCAAAAGCAAAAATTGTACCTTTTTGTGGAAGTGATGACTAACCCTAGCATTGTATGAGACATTAGATCTATCAAAATAGCAAGTTTGCATACATTTTAAACTTTTTAATTTGAGATTTTTCAATCAATAACCTATTTTCATTGTAAGCTAGATAGAATATGAACAATTTCATTTTGATGATGATAAACTAAAATATCTTCCTTTCTTTTTTTTTGAAGAAAAAAAAAACAGATGTTTATTTTGCGATAAGCTATACGAAAGTCACAAAATTTGCCATGTAAATTACTCTTTTGAGGCTCTCATTTCTAGGATATGTGCTTAGATTTGCTTGTAACTTGGTACATTGATGCATGTTGGACTTATGACATAGGAAAAGGTATAAAAAGCAAAAAAAATGCACCTTTTTGGGGAAGTGCTGCCTAACCCTAGCATTGTATGGGACATTGGATATGTCAAAATAACACAATTAGAAATGATTTGAAACTTTTTTAATTGAGATTTTTCAATCAATGACCTTTTTTCATTGTAAGTTAGATCATACATAAACAAATGAAATTTCTAAGCTTGACAAACCAAAATTTCTTGTTTCTTTTTATAAACAACTATAAAAAACAGATCATTATTTTGCGATGAGCTACAAAAGTCACATAATTTGCCAGGTAAATGACTGTTTTGAGGCTCTCATTTCTAAGCTATGTGCTTAGATGTGCTTGTAACTTGGAACATTGATGCATGTCGCACTTATGACATAGAAAAAGGTATAAAATGCAAAAAATGCACCTTTTTGGGGAAGTGCTGCCTAACCCTAGCATTGTATGAGACATTAGATTTATCAAAATAGCAAGTTTGCATACATTTTAAGCTTTTTTATTTGAGATTTTTCAATCAATAACCTATTTTCATTGTAAGTTAGATAGAATATGAACAATTTCATTTTGATGATGATAAACTAAAATATCTTCCTTTCTTTTAAAAAAAATAAAAATAAAAACATGTTTATTTTGCGATGAGCTATACGAAAGTCACAAAATTTGCCATGTAAATGGCTCTTTTGAGGCTCTCATTTCTAGGATATGTGCTTAGATTTGCTTGTAACTTGGTACATTGATGCATGTTGGACTTATGACATAGGAAAAGGTATAAAAAGCAAAAAAATGCACCTTTTTTGGGAAGTGCTGCCTAACCCTAACATTGTATGGGACATTGGATATGTCAAAATAGCACAATTAGAAATGATTTGAAACTTTTTCAATTGAGATTTTTCAATCAATGACCTTTTTTCATTGTAAATTAGATCATACATAAACAAATGAAATTTCTAAGCTTGACAAACCAAAATTTCTTGATTCTTTTTATAAACAACTATAAAAAACAGATCATTATTTTACGATGAACTACAAAAGTCACAAAATTTTCCACGTAAATGACTGTTTTGAGTCTCTCATTTCTAAGCTATGTGATTAGATTTGCATGTAGCTTGAAACATTGATACATGTCGGACTTATTAGATAGAAAAAGGTATAACAAGTAAAAATTGCACCTTTTGGGGAAGTTCAACCTAACCCTAGCATTGTATAGGACTTTGGATATGTCGAAATAGCACAATTAGCATAGATTTGAAAGTTTTCAAATGAGATATTTCAATCAATGACATTTTGTTCATTTGAAAGTTCTTAGTTCAAACATAAACAATTTCAGATATTTTCAATTTGCTTGTAACTTGGTACATTGATGCATTTTAAATCAAAAGTTCTTAGTCGAAATAGCACAATTAGCATAGATTTTTTTATAGAGATATTTCAATCAATGACCTTTTTCATTTTAAATAAAAACAGCTTCATAAATTAAATGTTCTTATCATTTTGTTCAATAAACCTTCAAAAGTCACAAAATTTGCCATGTAAATGTCTGTTTTGAGTCTCTCGTTTCTAAGATATGTTCTTAGATTTGCTTGTAACTTGGTACATTGATGCATTTTGAACTTCTGACATAGAAAATTGTATCAAAAGCAAAAATTGTACCTTTTTGTGGAAGTGATGACTAACCCTAGCATTGTATGAGACATTAGATCTATCAAAATAGCAAGTTTGCATACATTTTAAACTTTTTTATTTGAGATTTTTCAATCAATAACCTATTTTCATTGTAAGTTAGATAGAATATGAACAATTTCATTTTGTTGATGATAAACTAAAATATCTTCCTTTCTTTTAAAAAAACAACAAAAAAACAGATGTTTATTTTGCGATGAGCTATACGAAAGTCACAAAATTTGCCATGTAAATGACGCTTTTGAGGCTCTCATTTATAGGATATGTGCTTAGATTTGCTTGTAACTTGGTACAATGATGCATGTTGGACTTATGACATAGGAAAAGGTATAAAAACCAAAAAAATGCACCTTTTTGGGGAAGTGCTGCCTGACCCTAGCATTGTATGGGACATTGGATATGTCAAAATAGCACAATTAGAAATGATTTGAAACTTTTTTAATTGAGATTTTTCAATCAATGACCTTTTTTCATTGTAAGTTAGATCATACATAAACAAATGAAATTTCTAAGCTTGACAAACCAAAATTTCTTGATTCTTTTTATAAACAACTATAAAAAACAGATCATTATTTTACGATGAACTACAAAAGTCACAAAATTTTCCACGTAAATGACTGTTTTGAGGCTCTTATTTCTAAGCTATGTGATTAGATTTGCTTGTAACTTGGAACATTAATGCATGTCGGACTTATTAGATAGAAAAAGGTATAACAAGTAAAAATTGCACCTTTTGGGGGAAGTGCGGCCTAACCCTAGCATTGTATAGGACTTTGGATATGTCGAAATAGCACAATTAGCATAGATTTGAAAGTTTTCAAATGAGATATTTCAATCAATGACATTTTGTTCATTTGAAATAGTTCAAACATAAACAATTTCAGTTTTCAAGCTTGATAAATCAAAATTTCTTAGTTTCTTTTCATGAAAAGCTTAAAAAAACAGATGTTCATTTTGCAATAAGCTTCAAAAGTCACAAAATTTGCCATGTAAATGTCTGTTTTGAGTCTCTCGTTTCTGAGATATGTTCCTAGATGTGCTTGTAACTTGGTACATTGATGCATTTTGGATTTGTGACATAGAAAAAGGTATAAAAAGCAAAAATTGCACCTTTTGGGGAAGTTCGGCCTAACCCTAACATTGTATGGGACTTTGGATATGTCGAAATAGCACAATTAGCATAGATTTGAAACTTTTTAATAGAGATATTTCAATCAATGACCTTTTTCATTTTAAATAGTTCAAACATAAGCAATTTCAGTTTTCAAGCTTCATAAATTAAAAGTTCTTGGCTTCTTATCATGAAAAGCTTACAAAAAACCAGATGTTCATTATGCAATAACCTTCAAAAGTCACCAAATTTGCCATGTAAATGACTGTTTTGAGTCTCTCGTTTCTAAGATATGTTCTTAGATTTGCATGTAGCTTGGTACATTGATGCATTTTGAACTTCTGACATAGAAAATTGTATCAAAAGCAAAAATTTTAACTTTTTGTGGAAGAGATGACTAACCCTACCATTGTATGAGACATTAGATCTATCAAAATAGCAAGTTTGCATACATTTTAAACATTTTTATTTGAGATTTTTCAATCAATAACTGATTTTCATTGTAAGTTAGATAGAATATGAACAATTTCATTTTGTTGATGATAAACTAAAATATCTTCCTTTCTTTTAAAAACAAAACAAAAACAGATGTTTATTTTGCGATGAGCTATACGAAAGTCACAAAATTTGCCATGTAAATGACTCTTTTGAGGCTCTTATTTCTAGGATATGTGCTTAGATTTGCTTGTAACTTGGTACATTGATGCATGTTGGACTTATGACATAGAAAAGGTATAAAAAGCAAAAAATGCACCTTTTTGGGGAAGTGCTGTCTAACCCTAGCATTGTATGGGACATTGGATATGTCAAAATAGCACAATTAGAAATGATTTGAAACTTTTTCAATTGAGATTTTTCAATCAATGACCTTTTTTCATTGTAAGTTAGATCATACATAAACAAATGAAATTTCTAAGCTTGACAAACCAAAATTTCTTGATTCTTTTTATAAACAACTATAAAAAACAGATCATTATTTTGCGATGAGCTACAAAAGTCACATAATTTGCCAGGTAAATGACTGTTTTGAGGCTCTCATTTCTAAGCTATGTGCTTAGATTTGCTTGTAACTTGAAACATTGATGCATGTCAGATTTATGACATAGAAAAAGGTATAAAAAGCAAAAAATGCACCTTTTTGGGGAAGTGCTGCCTAACCCTAGCATTGTATGAGACATTAGATCTATCAAAATAGCAAGTTTGCATACATTTTAAACTTTTTTATTTGAGATTTTTCAATCATAACCTATTTTCATTGTAAGTTAGATAGAATATGAACAATTTCATTTTGTTGATGATAAACTAAAATATCTTCCTTTCTTTTAAAAAAATAAAATAAAACAGATGTTTATTTTGCGATGAGCTATACGAAAGTCACAAAATTTGCCATGTAAATGACTCTTTTGAGGCTCTCATTTATAGGATATGTGCTTAGATGTGCTTGTAACTTGGAACATTGATGCATGTTGGACTTATGACATAGAAAAAGGTATAAAAAGCAAAAAATGCACCTTTTTGGGGAAGTGCTGCCTAACCCTGGCATTGGATATGTCAAAATAGCACAATTAGAAATGATTTGAAACTTTTTCAATTGAGATTTTTCAATCAATGACCTTTTTTCATTGTAAGTTAGATCATACATAAACAAATGAAATTTCTAAGCTTGACAAACCAAAATTTCTTGATTCTTTTTATAAACAACTATATAAAACAGATCATTATTTTGCGATGAGCTACAAAAGTCACATAATTTGCCAGGTAAATGACTGTTTTGAGGCTCTCATTTCTAAGCTATGTGCTTAGATGTGCTTGTAACTTGGAACATTGATGCATGTCAGATTTATGACATAGAAAAAGGTATAAAAAGCAAAAAAGCTTTTTGGGGAAGTGCTGCCTAACCCTAGCATTGTATGAGACATTAGATCTATCAAAATAGCAAGTTTGCATACATTTTAAACTTTTTTATTTGAGATTTTTCAATCAATAACCTATTTTCATTATAAGTTAGATAGAATATGAACAATTTCATTTTGATGATGATAAACTAAAATATCTTCCTTTCTTTTTTTTGAAAAAAATAAAAACAGATGTTTATTTTGCGATGAGCTATACGAAAGTCACAAAATTTGCCATGTAAATTAATGACTCTTTTGAGGCTCTCATTTCTAGAATATGTGCTTAGATTTGCTTGTAACTTGGTACATTGATGCATGTTGGATTATGACATAGGAAAAGATATAAAAAGCAAAAAAATGCACCTTTTTGGGGAAGTGCTGCCTAATCCTAGCATTGTATGGGACATTGGATATGTCGAAATAGCACAATTAGAAATGATTTGAAACTTTTTCAATTGAGATTTTTCAATCAATGACCTTTTTTCATTGTAAGTTAGATCATACATAAACAAATGAAATTTCCAAGCTTGACAAACCAAAATTTCTTGATTCTTTTTATAAACAACTATAAAAAACAGATCATTATTTTACAATGAACTACAAAAGTCACAAAATTTGCCACGTAAATGACTATTTTGAGGCTCTCATTTCTAAGCTATGTGATTAGATTTGCTTGTAACTTGAAACATTGATACATGTCGGACTTATTAGATAGAAAAAGGTATAACAAGTAAAAATTGCACCTTTTGGGGGAAGTGCGGCCTAACCCTAGCATTGTATAGGACTTTGGATATGTCAAAATAGCACAATTAGCATAGATTTAAAAGTTTTCAAATGAAATATTTCAATCAATGACATTTTGTTCATTTGAAATAGTTCAAACATTAAACAATTTCAGTTTTCAAGCTTGATAAATCAAAAGTTCTTAGTTTCTTTTCGTGAAAAGCTTAAAATAACAGATGTTCATTTTGCAATAAGCTTCAAAAGTCACAAAATTTGCCATGTAAATGTCTGTTTTGAGTTTTCGTTTCTGAGATATGTTCCTAGATTTGCTTGTAACTTGGTACATTGATGCATTTTGAAATTGTGACATAGAAAAAAGTATAAAAAGCAAAAATTGCACCTTTTTGGGGAAGTGGGGCCTAACCCTAACATTGTATGGGACATTGGATATGTCGAAATAGCACAATTAGCATAGATTTGAAACTTTTCAATAAAGATATTTCAATCAATGACCTTTTTCATTTTAAATAGATCAAACATAAGCAATTTCAGTTTTCAAGCTTCATAAATTAAAAGTTCTTGGCTTCTTATCATGAAAAGCTTACAAAAAAACAGATGTTCATTATGCAATAACCTTCAAAAGTCACCAAATTTGCCATGTAAATAACTGTTTTGAGTCTCTCGTTTCTAAGATATGTTCTTAGATTTGCATGTAGCTTGATGCATTTTGAACTTCTGACATAGAAAATTGTATCAAAAGCAAAAATTTTACCTTTTTGTGGAAGTGATGACTAACCCTACCATTGTATGAGACATTAGATCTATCAAAATAGCAAGTTTGCATACATTTTAAACTTTTTTATTTGAGATTTTTCAATCAATAACTTATTTTCATTGTAAGTTAGATAGAATATGAACAATTTCATTTTGATGATGATAAACTAATATATGTTCCTTTCTTTTTTTGAAAAAAACACAAACAGATGTTTATTTTGCAATGAGCTATACGAAAGTCACACAATTTGCCATGTAAATGACGCTTTTGAGGCTCTCATTTCTAGGATATGTGCTTAGATTTGCTTGTAGCTTGGTACATTGATGCATGTTGGACATATGACATAGGAAAAGGTATAAAAAGCAAAAAAATGCACCTTTTTGGGGAAGTGCTGCCTAACTCTAGCATTGCATGGGACATTGGATATGTCAAAATAGCACAATTAGAAATGATTTGAAACTTTTTTCAATTGAGATTTTTCAATCAATGATCTTTTTTCATTGTAAGTTAGATCATACATAAACAAATGAAATTTCTAAGCTTGACAAACCAAAATTTCTTGATTCTTTTTATAAACAACTATAAAAAACATATCATTATTTTGCGATGAGCTACAAAAGTCACATAATTTTCCATGTATATGACTGTTTTGAGGCTCTCATTTCTAAGCTATGTGATTAGATTTGCTTGTAATTTGGAACATTGATGCATGTCGGACTTATTAGATAGAAAAAGGTATAACAAGTAAAAATTGCACCTTTTTGGGGAAGTGCGGCCTAACCCTAGCATTGTATAGGACTTTGGATATGTCGAAATAGCACAATTAGCACAGATTTGAAAGTTTTCAAATGAGATATTTCAATCAATGACATTTTGTTCATTTGAAATAGTTCAAACATAAACAATTTCAGTTTTCAAGTTTCATAAATCAAAAGTTCTTAGTTTTTTTTCGTGAAAAGCTTAAAAAAACAGATGTTCATTTTGCAATGAGCTTCAAAAGTCACAAAATTTGCCATGTAAATGTCTGTTTTGAGTCTCTCGTTTCTGAGATATGTTCCTAGATTTGCTTGTAACTTGGTACATTGATGCATTTTGAAATTGTGACATAGAAAAAGGTATAAAAAGCCAAAATTGCACCTTTTCTGGGGAAGTGCGGCCTAACCCTAACATTGTATGGGACTTTGGATATGTCGAAATAGTACAATTAGCATAGATTTGAAACTTTTCAATAGAGATATTTCAATCAATGACCTTTTTCATTTTAAATAGTTCAAACATAAGCAATTTCAGTTTTCAAGCTTCATAAATTAAAAGTTCTTGGCTTCTTATCATGAAAAGCTTACAAAAAAACAGATGTTCATAATGCAATAACCTTCAAAAGTCACAAAATTTGCCATGTAAATGACTGTTTTGAGTCTCTCGTTTCTAAGATATGTTCTTAGATTTGCATGTAGCTTGGTACATTGATGCATTTTGAACTTCTGACATAGAAAATTGTATCAAAAGCAAAAATTGTACCTTTTTGTGGAAGTGATGACTAACCCTGGCATTGTATGAGACATTAGATCTATCAAAATAGCAAGTTTGCATACATTTTAAACTTTTTTATTTGAGATCTTTCAATCAATAACCTATTTTCATTGTAAGTTAGATAGAATATGAACAATTTTATTTTGATGATGATAAACTAAAATATCTTCCTTTCTTTTTTTTGAAAAAAACAAAAACAGATGTTTATTTTGCAATGAGCTATACGAAAGTCACAAAATTTGCCATGTAAATGACTCTTTTGAGGCTCTCATTTCTAGGATATGTGCTTAGATTTGCTTGTAGCTTGGTACATTGATGCATGTTGGACTTATGACATAGGAAAAGATATAAAAAGCAAAAAAATGCACCTTTTTGGGGAAGTGCTGTCTAACCCTAGCATTGTATGGGACATTGGATATGTCAAAATAGCACAATTAGAAATGATTTGAAACTTTTTCAATTGAGATTTTTCAATCAATGACCTTTTTTCATTGTAAGTTAGATCATACATAAACAAATGAAATTTCTAAGCTTGACAAACCAAAATTTCTTGATTCTTTTTATAAACAAGTATAAAAAACAATCTCAATTGAAAAGTTTCAAATCTATGCTAATTGTGCTATTTCGACATATCCAATCTCCCATACAATGCTAGGGTTAGGCCGCACTTCCCTAAAAAGAGGCATTTTTTGCTTTTTATACCTTTTTCTATGTCATAAGTCCAACATGCATTAATATACCAAGCTACAAGTAAATCTAAGAACAAATCTTAGAAATGAGAGCCTCAAAACAGTCATTTACATGGCAAATTTTGTGACTTTTGAAGCTTATTGCAAAATGAACATCTATTTTTTAAGCTTTTTATGAAAAAAGACCGAGAATTTTTGATTTAACAAGCTTGAAAACTGAAATTGTTTATGTTTCATCTATTTCAAATGAAAAAAAAGTCATTGATTGAAATATCTCAATTGAAAAGTTTCAAATCTATGCTAATTGTTAGGGTTAGGGTTAGGGTTAGTTCTTAATTAATAATGTCCAGTGTTAGGGTTAGTTCCTAATTAATAATGTCAAGGGTTAGGGATAGTTCCTAATTAATAATGTCCAGTGTTAGGGTTAGTTCCTAATTAATAATGTTCAGGGTTAGGATTAGTTCCTAATTATTAATGTCCAGGGTTAGTTCCCTAATCCTAACCCTAACCGTAACCCTTGACATTATTAATTAGGAACTAACCCTAACCGTGGGGACCCTAACCGCGGGGACCCTAACCGCGGGGACCCTAACCGCGGGGACCCTAACGCCGGGGACCCTAACGGGGGACCCTAACCGCGGGGACCCTAACCGCGGGGACCCTAACCGCGGGGACCCTAACCGCTTATGCTACTGGATGCAGTAGTATAAAGTAGTTAAGAATTGATTTTAGGCCAAGCGATAGATGTTAAGGAAAACATGCCAAAAACTATGGCATTGTCCAATGTTTCAGAAAATTGATCAAATTCTCAAGTTGCAAATTCGTCTCTTTTGAAAACTCTGTCGAATACAATCATTAATATGTTGTGAAATATTCCTTCCATTTCAGATGGTCTTAAAAGGACTGCTTGACCAGACATTGCAAATGGTTGGACGCCTGCCATCGCAGTATTGAGCCAATCATCATTTGTGCTGCAGATTGCTTTATCAGAAGACAATATGAATCAATGTTTGGCTAGTCAAAAGAACTTAGTAGTAAGATGAGGCAGTCAATATTCAATTTCAAACCAAACATTTGTGCTGCAGATTGACCAATCAGAAGACAATATGAATCAATGTTTGGCTAGTCAAAAGAACTTAGTAGTAGGATGAGGCAGTCATTATTCAATTTCAAACCAAACATTTGTGCTGCAGATTGACCAATCAGAAGACAATATGAATCAATGTTTGGCTAGTCAAAAGAACTTAGTAGTAGGATGAGGCAGTCATTATTCAATTTCAAACCAAACATTTGTGCTGCAGATTGACCAATCAGAAGACAATATGAATCAATGTTTGGCTAGTCAAAAGAACTTAGTAGTAAGATGAGGCAGTCATTATTCAATTTCAAACCAAACATTTGTGCTGCAGATTGACCAATCAGAAGACAATATGAATCAATGTTTGGCTAGTCAAAAGAACTTAGTAGTAGGATGAGGCAGTCATTATTCAATTTCAAACCAAACATTTGTGCTGCAGATTGACCAATCAGAAGACAATATGAATCAATGTTTGGCTAGTCAAAAGAACTTAGTAGTAAGATGAGGCAGTCATTATTCAATTTCAAACCAAACATTTGTGATGTTTTATCTTTTTCGATGTTATGAAGGATTAGCTACACACCTGTTGTGTTAAAAGATGCAGATATCTTGAAATCAGGGATGTATGGGCCATAATGTGACAAAAAGGTTTCATTCAACATTGAAAAAGCAGTAAGATTGATCAGTCCATTGTTTGAGAAATTCATCATCTTTAGATGGTATCACCAGTCGTGTAAATAGTTGCAGATATCTTGAAATTCGTGATGCTTGTGAAATATTTTCACCATTTGATGTGAGGAACAGATATCCTGTTTTTTCTTCGTCACAAAAGGTCTTACCAATGAATTGTAATCCTATAAAATTTTCTCATCTGATATGGAAATAAGAGTCGCCTTACACCACAAAATGATTTAATTCAAAATTGACACAAAAAGGTACAAAGTATGAGAAATTCTTGCACCAGTATCTTAAAATAAAAAAATGAAGTCAGATTAGGCAGTTACAGTTATGAAGGATTAGCCACACACCTGTAGTGTTAAACGTTGCAGATATCTTGACATCAGTGATGTCTGGGCTAAAATATGACAAAAATTGTTTTGTTCAACATTGAGAAAACAGTAAGATTGATCATTCAATTGTTTGAAAAATTCATCATCTTGAGATGGAAACACCAGCTGTGTTTAAAGTTGCAGATATCTTGAAATCAGTGATGTCTGCGCCAAAAAGATGACAAAACGTTTTCATTCAACATTGACAAAAGGTGCAATGTATGATCAATTCTTGCACTAGTATCTTAAAATGGAAGAATGTAGTCTGATTAGGCAATCAATAGTCAAATTCAAACCAAGCAATTGTGATGTTTTATCTGTTTTTCTGTTAGGAAGGGTTTGGCACACACCGGTAGTGTTAGAGTTGATTAACGATAAATTGTTTGAGAGTTTCTTCCAACATCAATCTTGAAATGCAGGGATGCAGTAAAATATAGTAGTCAATAGTTTTTGAATTTGTTTATTGGTAGTTGTATGGTGGACGATTAGTGTTGATTAATGTTAAATTGGGCTAATTAGTTTTAATTACTATAAAGATTAATCAGTTTTAACAAAAAAACATTTACGCAAAGCTTTAACCCTAACCCTAACACTGTGGACCCTTACCCTGTGGACCCTAACCTTGTGGGCCATAACCTTGTGGACCCTGACACTGTGAAGCATAACCCCTTGGGTCCCTATCTTTCTTGGGGTCCCTATCCCTCTTGGGGTCCCTAACCCTCCTGGGGTCCCTAACCCTTTTGGGCCTCTTGCCACCTTCGGTCCCTAACCCTCTTAGGCGTTTTAAAGCATGCAATTCTCCATGTGTGGCAACAGTGGCATGATGTAGTGTCATACATATTGTGACTTCAAGCAGACTGAAGGAACAGTCATACTATTTCAATGTTTTTAAGCCATAACTGATATTAAGAACAAACCTTTAGGTGTCAAACACTAAGAATATCATGCGGGTGATGTAATTTTATGCGGGATGATGCAAGCTATGCAGGCACAAAATAGTACAAAGCCTTTTACTTGCTTGAATGTACTTTTTATGTTCTATGATTAATATGAAAAGATGCACAACTTGATTTCAACAGGCTGATTTTACACTATTTGATTCCATTCCAAACAAACGACCATTCTTATTTTAATATTTGTGTCCTGTTCATATTATGAAAGAGTTTCAAATAATGTATATTCAGCTTGCTTTGGCGTTTGCTTAATTCTGTCATAACAATTATATGTTCTTCTTAAAAAATATATTACATGCCAATACATTCAATGGATTGATTGTATTTATTATTTTATAGTCCAACCATCTGAAATATGAGGTTCCATATAATTCTCTTTTCTGTGGTTAGTCAAAGTTTTGGTAGTATTCATTTAGAAAACGGCAATGAGCTGCATTATGCCAGGAAAATTATAATTTATACAACTAATTGATACGACTAATTGAAAAATGTTTCCTGTCAGCCACACCAACTTTCATGTTCAGTATTGCTTAGTACGTTCTAAAAGAATTATTGGTTTATTATGCTCGCTGTGCAATAGATTTCCCAGAATCGTCTTTTTTTATGTGATTGGTCAGCCTTCCATCTTCTTTTGCAAATATAACGAAATACCTAAAACCTTTTGCCAGAAATAGCCTTTTAGTATGCCTGAAAAATGAGTAATGGGCTTTTTCATTATAAGCAATAAAAAGAGGTAAAAATGATCAATTTGACCAAGACATGACTGTTACAGTCACTATTGCCACCAGTGGTGTAGTGGCAGGGAGAGAAACTTACCCCAGTGAGCTTTCTCAGATGGTACCAAAGCTAAAGAGGCACCAAAATTGTCCTAAGATTATATCTGTTTTTATATCTGAATATATTCATTTCGTAATGATATTTTCTGGGGCAAAAAGTTCATCAGTCGGGTTTAGGAGGGGAGGGGAGGGGGTGGTAAAGATCAAATAAAATGGACGAGAATTTCCCCCTCCCCCTTCCTTGATGAAAAAGTTCATCAGTCGGGTTTGAGGTGGGGAGGTGGTAAAGATCAAATAAAATGGACGGAAAATCCCCACTCCCCCTTAATTAGTATGTTAAAAGGGCTGTGCTCAATGTCAATCGCATCCTTAAAACACACAAAGTTCCTGGGTCTAATTCTAGACCCCAAGCTCGCCTACAAGCAACACATCACCAACCTGAAACTAAAATGCAACAGCTCCCTGAACTTCCTCCGACTCCTCTCCAACACCACTTGGGGTGCGAACCGCCATGCTCTCCTCAAATTTTTCAGGCTCTTCATTCAAGCCAAGCTTGACTATGGCAATGTTGTCTACTGTATCGCTCACAACTCATACCTCAACCACATCAACACTATCCAAAGCGAAGCCCTCAGGTTTTGTCTAGGCGCCTACAGGACCTCCCCAATCACCAGCCTTCATGTTGAAGCCAACGAGCCCCCCCCCTCCCCCTCCCTTTCTAATTAGATGTAGAAAGCTTAGCCTCTCCTATGCTTTTAGAATCCTCACCAACACCCAAAACCCTGTTTACAACCTCATTAGGTACCCCAATTTCTTCACCCTCTTTGATAGGACTAAAACCCTATCCCCTACCTTCAGCTTACGCATTAAATCAGACCTCTTCCATCTTGGCATCAACCCCGCCACTCTCGGCACCTTCTCCTGGCCCATTTTTTTCTTTTTGGGCCACCCCCTCCCTTCTGTTCACCTGGGCCTCTCCACTCATTACAAAAGTCAAACCCACCCTAACCTCTTCATCAATCTCCACAACCAAATCAAAGACCAACTCTCAAATTACACCTCCATCTACACTGATGGCTCCGTGAAAGGCAACAAGACAGCTGCAGCTGCCTTCATCCAAGACATCACACTCAGTAGCAGACTTCCCGACTACTCATCCATCTTTTCAGCCGAGGCTAAGGCCATTTACCTCGCCCTCAACTTTATTGAGTACTCTCCGCTCAGCCACTTTGCCAGACTCAAAGGCTGTTCTTACTTCTTTACTCAATCTTAAATGGGATAAATTTACATGCCACCTCCTCCTCCGGAAACTCCTTTCTCCCACCCTCTGCAGAAAAAGTGTTCTTTTCTTCTGGATACCCAGCCATGTTGGCATCCCTGGCAATGACAGGGCTGATGCAGCCGTTAAGCTTGCCCTCAACTTCCTCCCTATCCCTTTTCCCAAAACCCTCTCTGACATTAAACCGCTTATCGCTTTCCTTGTTAGTGACCGCTGGCAAACCTCATTAAACTCCCAAATTGATAACAAACTCCATGACATCCAGCCCACAATTCCGATCAAATCCACTATCAACCACCTCTCTCGTATCGACAACGTTCATATTAGTCGTCTTAGAATTGGTCACACACACCTCACTCACTCCCACCTCCTTATTGGCTCCCCAACCCCTCTGCAACAATTGCAATTGCACCCTCACAATCCATCACATTCTCCTTGCTTGCTCCCTGTGCAACCTTCCTAGAGCTTCCCTCGCTCCCCACAACTCAATTGCTGAGTTCTTTCAGAAAAATCCTCCCGATGAAATGATCTCCTTCCTTCGTCATGCCTCCCTCCACAAAAGTATTTAATTCTCCTCTTCCACCCCCTCTCTACTTTGTTTTTGTTTCAGCCATGCACCTCCTCTCTCGATCACTGCTTTCTGACCTTTTTTTCTTGAATTTCTCTCATTATCCCCCTGTTTCCTTTTCTTCCTACCTCTAGAATGATCTGACCTCTCAGGCACAGTTTGACCTTCGTTGTCGTGGTGCCGTTAAGCTTTCATCAAACAAACAAACAATATGTTAACAATGTCTGTTAAAATAACTCCAAAGTAGTCAAAAATCCCCCACCCCGCCCCCACCCCGCCCCGCCCCCTCCACACAGACACACATGGCCTTCAAATTTTATCAAGGTGTAGTTGATTAAATGTCTTTCCCTAATCTTTCCAAAGATATGGGAAAGTGTACTCCTGCATGGTAGCATTTTATTAGAGGTGTGGCATGGACACAAAAAACGTTTAGTCAAAACTTACTGCACCTCTTCAAAGAATTATGACAGACATTTGACAAACAAAGGATTTACAAAAGGAAATGCCTAGGTCGCCCTGTAGTATAAACAAATTTCAGAGAATGTGCAAATTGTGCCTGAGATTTAGAACCAATGTGAAATGGTCAATGGTGAACTTGTTGATGAAAGTTTTTATTACTATATTGGTTATTTTGAGAATATGAAGTATTTAAGCTCACGTTGCCTCTACACGTCCATATATCTTTAACATTAAGTTGCTCATAAAATTGATACTTGCGCTATACATGTGAGTTTCATATTCAAAGTAACATCTTCTTTGGAAACATGTTAGGAATAGCAACTGACCACAAAATCAGGGCGTCGCAAGCATGGGCGGATGTCATACCCCCTAATATTTGAGAATAAAGAAAAATTCGGGAAAAAAGGTATAGAAATTCAGGCAAAATGTGTAGATTTTTTAAAGAGCTGTTCCAAAAGCTGTTAACAATCTTTCCGATATTTTCCGAACCATGGTCATGAATGACTTGGTTTTTTTCAAATCTTGTTCTAAAATTTCCCGATTTTTTCCGAATCCGGTTCTAAAATTTCACGATTTTTCCAAATCAATGATCTTAATTTCTGCTATGTTTCCAAACCAGATTATGTAAATTCATGATAGGCCTAATATATCGTCACGATATTTAGCTGAAAGCTCGCATCGTCAACTTAATTGGCAGATATTGACATTGGTGGTAACCCTAGCCATAAGAATATGAAACTACCCACACTCCTTCCTCCACCCACGCCCTTCCTCCCCTATCCCTTCCTCCCTTCTTTCCCCCACCCCTTCCTCCCCCTCCTCGTTGCCGGGAATTTTAAGGGAAAGCCAACTATTTTGAGAAAATACTTTGATTATTTTAAGGGAAAAAAATGAAGGAAATGTCTGATATTTTGAGGACAAATTTGTTATTGTCCCTCGTAACATGAAATCCTTCCGCTACCCCGAATTTCAAGGCAACTAAATTTATTTCTTTAAAATTATATTGACTAAATTCCACATGTCGATCTCTCAAAAAGTATTTTACCACCTAGACTAAGGCTCAGGCTACGGCATTAACGTTAAATCGCAGTTTTGGACGCTGTTACCTTGGTACCTTGCTCAGTCCATCTGTCTGTCAAAGGAAATTTACATTGATTTAAATATTCATTATGTTAATTTCGACAATCCGGTATCCCGATAGAGATGGCAGAAAAGTGCAAAGCCTATTAGGATACCGGTTAGTCTAAAACTAGCCTAAAACATAGTAATTTATGGTAATTAATGAGTAATGAATATTACCAAGTTAAACTATGAAAATCATTTTTTTTGTTTTGACACGTTATTGATCAATTTTGATCAAGACAAGTAATAACCAAACATTTAATTAGTATTTATATTTAATCAAAATATTGTTTTCACAATTTTCGTATAGAATATAGATATGATTAATTTTGTTGTTATTTTTCTTTAATGAAAAAGGCTGTAGGCCCGCCTCTGTAGGCCCGCCCACGTACCCCATTCAGAATTGGGACTGACTTTATAACTATGGCGGTGGTGTTCCGCGGTAACTTTGTCACAGAAAATCAACTTTGTAGCTCAAGCCTAACAACATGGTAGGTTTTGAAAACATTATGGTTTATAACATTTTTTCCGTTTGTATTTAGGGTCCTACAATAAGTTTTGAAAATCTTTTCATTTCATTGCAAAATCATAGTTTAGCGGTACGCTATTGACAAAACTTGGCCTTGCACTACAGTTTATTTAAACTTAAGTACCTGTTTCGCGAAAAGGTATTCAAGGGCAATTAATGTTATATGGATTCTTCATTAGACAATATGCTAAAAAGCAGTACATGATGTCCTGGATGGAAATAACCTTTTCCCGAAATAATTTCATACTTTTAACCTGAGGTATATTTCATAGTCGGCTTTGCTGATGTCTCCTCTAAGTTGTTTACATAGGCCTACACATTTTAAGGACACTGTGTGTCATCCTCATCGTTCTGGCTAGTGTGAAATTCCGTTTCCGCGAATAATGATGTGTGACTAGAACGATAATGCCTACGTTACTAATGTGCTTAGGACAATGAGCTGACTAATGCCACAAAGTTAGGGAAGGGCTAACCCTAAACCCTAACCAAATTTGACAGAAATCTTTCATTCAACAATGAAAACATCATGATCAATTTTTAGTATTGGACCAATCAACATTTGTGCTGCAGCGATAGATGTTAAGAAAGGGCCCAGTAAACAGCAGTAGGCTAGACCCACTGCAAAAGTTTAACTTCTTAAGCGAGAATAGGTGCAACTTCTGTATATCTCTGAGAAACTTGTCATGATCATTTTATTGCAGAAATCAGTGATGTCTAGGCCAAAATTTGACAGAAATCTTTCATTGATCATTGAAAACATCATGATGAATCTTTGATTGCAGGGATGCAGTAGAATCAAGTTGACAATAGTTTGTTTTAAACGAAGCGGTAACCAAGGAAAACACACAAAAAGTATGTAATTGTTCATCTTGTTAAATACAAATTCAAAATGTCCCTGAAAATTGATCAAATTCTCAAGTTGCAAACATATCTCTTTTGGAAACTGTTGTGCATACAATAATTAATCTGTTGTGAAATATTCCTTTCATTTCAGATGATCTTAAAAGGACTGCTTGACCAGACATTGCAAAGGGTTGGACGTTTGCCATCGCAGTATTGGACCAATCAACTTTTGTGCTGCAGATGGCCCAATCAGAAGTCAATATGAGGTTGGAATCATGTTTCATTATCTTAAAATGGAGGGATCAGTAGAAGAAATTAGTCAATAATTAGTTCTAAACCCAGCGATAGATGTTAAGGAATGGTACGGTAAACAGCGGTACTGCAAAAGATTAATTTCTTGAGCGAGAATAGGTGCAAATTCTCTTTATCTCTTAGAAACTTGTCATGATCATTTTATTGCAGAAATCAGTGATGTCTAGGCCCAAATTTGACAGAAAACCTGTATTCATCATTGAAAACATTATGATCAATCTTTAAATGCAGGGATTCAGTAGATTAAAGTTGACATTACTTAATTTTTAAGCCAGCGATAGATGTTAAGGAAGGGTACGGTAAACAGCGGTACTGCAAAAGTTTAACTTCTTGAGCGTGAATAGGTGCAAATTCTGTATATCTCTTAGTAACTTGTCATGATCATTTTATTGCAGAAATCAGTGATGTCTAGGCCCAAATTTGACAGAAAACTTGTATTCATCATTGAAAACATTATGATAAATCTTTAAATGCAGGGATTCAGTAGATTAAAGTTGACATTACTTAATTTTTAAGCCAGCAATAGATGTTAAGGAAGGGTACGGTAAACAGCGGTACTGCAAAAGTTTAACTTCTTGAGCGTGAATAGGTGCAAATTCTGTATATCTCTTAGAAACTTGTCATGATCATTTTATTGCAGAAATCAGTGATGTCTAGGCCAAAATTTGACAGAAATCTTTTATTCATCATTGGAAACACCATGATGAATCTTTTACTGCAGGGATGCAGTAAAATAAAGTTGTCGTCACTCCTTATTTTTAAGCCAGCGATAGATGTTAAGGAAGGGTACGGTAAACAGCGGTACTGCAAAAGATTAACTTCTTGAGCGAGAATAGGTGCAAATTCTGTATATCTCTTAGAAACTTGTCATGATCATTTTAGTGCAGAAATCAGTGATGTCTAGGCCAAAATTTGACAGAAATTTTTCATTCATCATTGAAAACATGATGAATCTTTGATTGCAGGGATGCAGTTGAATAAAGTAGAAAATTGTTTGTTTTAAACGAAGCAATAACCAAGGAAAACACACAAAAAGTATGTAATTGTTCATCTTGTTGAATAAATTTTTTAAATGTCCCTGAAAATTGATCAAATTCTCAAGTTGCAAACATATCTCTTTTGGAAACTGTTGTGTATACAAAAATTAATCTGTTGTGAAATATTCCTTCCATTTCAGATGATCTTAAAAGGACTGCTTGACCAGACATTGCAAAGGGTTGACGCGTTTGCCATCGCAGTATTGACCAATCAACTTTTGTGCTGCAGATGGACCAATCAGAAGTCAATATGAGGTTGGAATCATGTTTCATTATCTTAAAATGGAGGGATCAGTAGAATAAATTAGTCAATAATTAGTTCTAAACCCAGCGATAGATGTTAAGGAATGGTACGGTAAACAGCGGTACTGCAAAAGATTAACTTCTTGAGCGAGAATAGGTGCAAATTCTGTATATCTCTTAGAAACTTGTCATGATCATTTTATTGCAGAAATCAGTGATGTCTAGGCCAAAATTTGACAGAAATCTTTTATTCATCATTGAAAACACCATGATGAATCTTTAAATGCAGGGATTCAGTGGATTAAAAGTCAATAATTAGTCATAAACCCAGCGATAGATGTTAAGGAAGGGTACGGTAAACAGCGGTACTGCAAAAGATTAACTTCTTGAGCGAGAATAGGTGCAAATTCTGTATATCTCTTAGAAACTTGTCATGATCATTTTATTGCAGAAATCAGTGATGTTTAGGCCAAAATTTGACAGAAATCATTTATTCATCATTGAAAACACCATGATGAATCTTTAAATGCAGGGATTCAGTAGATTAAAAGTCAATAATTAGTCATAAACCCAGCGATAGATGTTAAGGAAGGGTACGGTAAACAGCGGTACTGCAAAAGATTAACTTCTTGAGCGAGAATAGGTGCAAATTCTGTATATCTCTTAGAAACTTGTCATGATCATTTTATTGCAGAAATCAGTGATGTCTAGGCCAAAATTTGACAGAAATCTTTTATTCATCATTGAAAACACCATGATGAATCTTTAAATGCAGGGATTCAGTAGATTAAAAGTTAATAATTAGTCATAAACCCAGCGATAGATGTTAAGAAAGGGTACGGTAAACAGCGGTACTGCAAAAGTTTAACTTCTTGAGCGTGAATAGGTGCAAATTCTGTATATCTCTTAGAAACTTGTCATGATCATTTTATTGCAAAAATCAGTGATGTCTAGGCCAAAATTTGACAGAAATCTTTTATTCATCATTGAAAACACCATGATGAATCTTTAAATGCAGGGATTCAGTAGAATAAATTAGTCAATAATTAGTCATAAACCCAGCGATAGATGTTAAGGAAGGGTACGGTAAACAGCGGTACTGCAAAAGTTTAACTTCTTGAGCGTGAATAGGTGCAAATTCTGTATATCTCTTAGAAACTTGTCATGATCATTTTATTGCAGAAATCAGTGATGTCTAGGCCAAAATTTGACAGAAATCTTTTATTCATCATTGAAAACACCATGATGAATCTTTAAATGCAGGGATTCAGTAGATTAAAAGTCAATAATTAGTCATAAACCCAGCGATAGATGTTAAGGAAGGGTACGGTAAACAGCGGTACTGCAAAAGATTAACTTCTTGAGCGAGAATAGGTGCAAATTCTGTATATCTCTTAGAAACTTGTCATGATCATTTTAGTGCAGAAATCAGTGATGTCTAGGCCAAAATTTGACAGAAATTTTTCATTCATCATTGAAAACATCATGATGAATCTTTGATTGCAGGGATGCAGTTGAATAAAGTAGAATTTTTTTTGTTTTAAACGAAGCAATAACCAAGGAAAACACACAAAAAGTATGTAATTGTTCATCTTGTTGAATAAAATTTTTAAATGTCCCTGAAAATTGATCAAATTCTCAAGTTGCAAACATATCTCTTTTGGAAACTGTTGTGTATACAATAATTAATCTGTTGTGAAATATTCCTTCCATTTCAGATGATCTTAAAAGGACTGCTTGACCAGACATTGCAAAGGGTTGGACGTTTGCCATCACAGTATTGGACCAATCAACTTTTGTGCTGCAGATGGCCCAATCAGAAGTCAATATGTGGTTGGAATCATGTTTCATTATCTTAAAATGAAGGGATCAGTAGAATAAATTAGTCAATAATTAGTTCTAAACCCAGCGATAGATGTTAAGGAAGGGTACGGTAAACAGCGGTACTGCAAAAGATTAACTTCTTGAGCGAGAATAGGTGCAACTTCTGTATATCTCTTAGAAACTTGTCATGATCATTTTATTGCAGAAATCAGTGATGTCTATTCCCAAATTTGACAGAAAACCTGTATTCATCATTGAAAACATTATGATCAATCTGTAAATGCAGGGATTCAGTAGATTAAAGTTGACATTACTTAATTTTTAAGCCAGCGATGGATGTTAAGGAAGGGTACGGTAAACAGCGGTACTGCAAAAGATTAACTTCTTGAGCGAGAATAGGTGCAAATTCTGTATATCTCTTAGAAACTTGTCATGATCATTTTATTGCAGAAATCAGTGATATTTACTTCAAGTTATACCTTACCTTCCATGCTATAATATGCAATCTGGTCACACGACCTGATTCTAACGCACTTCTAACCGAACCTAAAAAACGCAGTAACCAGCCAAGCCCTGACCTCCATAATACCTCTGTACCACCTCACTCTTTTTCAGCACGTTGTTTCACTAACATCGCTGAAAACTGGTCACTTTTATTTTATTTTTAATTAACCTTTCTAACTCTTTTCTCTTCGGCAGCTTCTACCTGAAGGGTTTTTACGCTGCCCGTTCTCATCTGGCTCGCCTTTTCAAGTCTTCCGAGAGAAGGGTGAGATAGCCATGGGTCCGAGATTTCTTCGGCCGACCTACACGACTTTACCCGTGTAGCCTACACTTAGGGTAGCGGGTTTTGTCTCCATTCGTACATAGCGAGTGGCTAGTTCGAGAGCGTCCTACTCGTGGTGGGTGTTTTAGGTCCTAGAGCACAGGTTGTGCCTGTCTAGGGACTCTCGCCCGGGAATTAGTCTTTTTCTCCCTTAGCCCCACCCGCCTCGAGGTGACCCTAGCGTTATACTATGTATAGTGTTTAGCACGCTAGAATATTTCAGTACACCTTCTCGTATGCATTAAGCCAATTTCTTTTTCGATTTTGGCGCATGCGCATTGGGTCATAGTCACCGCTGGGTAAATGTGGGGTCGCCCTGTAACAACTCTAGGAGCTACAGTTGTTACTAGCGAGCTTATTTTCGTTTTCACGTCAACAGCATATGAATATTTTTATTTTTCTCACACAGTTTTGAGTTAAAATATTTAATTTTCAGGATTGAAGTTGGGGTGTCGGAGAGACGTGGGTGGGTCTCTCCGACGACCTAATTACAGGAAAATAATCTTTCCTTTTTATCTTTACAGACCTCAAGTACACAGTGGTTGGTGTTTCCCACGCTACCCGACGCTAGTAAAGTCATTACGTTGGGCGCGTTTTTCGGGTTTCTAAAGTTTTTCAGATAGATAATTTTTTGGTTTTAAATTTTTTCTGTTAAAGCAAGTGTTGTTGTTCTGTTTAGAATGCTATGCCTCGTCTCTCTTTAGCGTGTCCGTAAGATCATAGTTACTTTGCCGTGTTTAGGTTTGTACGCTTGGACTTACGTTCTTCTCTTAAGAAATTTATTTTTCAGTAAAAATTTTTTCTGTTTAAGAGAGTTTTGGTGTTCTGTTTAGACTGCTAGGCCTCGTCTCTCTTTAGCGTGTCCGTAAGATCATACTTACTTTGCCGTATTTGTGTATGCACGCATGGATATATGTTCTTCTCTTTTCAGATATATAAAGAGATTCACTGAGAAGGTTACGCTCTTAGAGGCGTTGCCTAGAGCGTAACGGTAAGAGAGAGAGAGAGAGATAACCTCTTAGGGGCGTTAACTAACGTCGCCTAAGTTTGTAAACACGGTTCCAACGGTTCCATTGGACAGTCCCTGTCGACTCCACAACCCTTGTAACGCGCGTTGAACGCCGGTTGTTGTGAGTTCGGGACGGTTCCATAAGGTTCCGGAGTCCATACGGTTCCGCGGCCCGTTGTTACGGGCTAACGGTTCCATTGACGGTTCCGTGAGTCCATACGGTTCCGCGGCCCGTTGTTACGGGCTTAACGGTTCCATTGGACGGTTCCATACGGTTCCGCGGCCCGTTGTTACGGGCTTAACGGTTCCATTGGACGGTTCCATACGGTTCCGCGGCCCGTTGTTACGGGCTTAACGGTTCCATTGGACGGTTCCATACGGTTCCGCGCCCGTTGTTACGAGGCGGACGGTTCCATTGGACGGTTCCATACGGTTCCGCGGCCCGGTGTTACGGGCGGGCGGTTCCATACGGTTCCGTTGGACCATCCCTGACGGTTCCGCAGCCCTATGCGCGGGCATTGTGCGGTTCGGGGACGGATCCATACGGTTCCGGGATCCATACGGTTCCGCGGCCCCGTTACGGGCGGACGGTTCCGTGGTCCATACGGTTCCGCGGCCCGTTGTTACGGGCGGACGGTTCCATTGGACGGTTCCGGGATCCATACGGTTCCGCGCCTGTTGTTACGGGCGGACGGTTCCGCGGCCCCGTTACGGGCGGACGGTTCTGTGGTCCATACGGTTCCGCGGCCCGTTGTTACGGGCGGACGGTTCCATTGGACGGTTCCGGGATCCATACGGTTCCGCGGCCTGTTGTTACGGGCGGACGGTTCCGCTGCCCGTTATTACGGGCGGACGGTTCCATTGGACGGTTCCATACTGTTCCGCGGCCCGTTACGGGCGGACGGTTCCATTGACGGTTCCGCGGCCCGTGTTTACACGGGTCCGTATTTAACGGGTTCACGACATCGCACGGTTTAATCGATTTATCGCCCACTAGCTACGTGGTCAGGTGACAGGTGACATTCTTGACAAGAAGTATAGCATTGACAGTTATTTTTCTTCTTGGTCCTGTAGCCATTAGCTACGCAGTTCCACGGCTCGTGTGAACGCAATTAAGACTGTCTACGTTGAACGTTACAAGTTCCATTTATTTTCACCAGTATCATGGACATGAAGGACAGGTCCCGAGTGTCGATGTTTTCCACACCCAGGATGTCTCGTGATGCGTAGCGTGCAAACGCTTCTTTAAATTACGCCCGGTGACATCCATCTCACGTGTTACGGCGTGCAGATTATGCTGCGAGTCAAATCCCTGTACTCTTTGCAGCGATTGGGATCTAGCGGCGTGGTCGGAGCACAGACTCCACCGTGACCGGTACTTTCAAAGAGCGGCGGAGAAAGTGGAGAAGCGGCGGTCTGATAGGCCCTCTTCGTCTCCCCACCGCCACCCAGGTCCAAAGCCAGGGAGGCGGGGCCGCCGCCCACTCCTAGCGGAGCGCCTCTTGAAAGACGCGTACACCGTGACGGTTCATCCGGAAGTATAGCATTGAGACAGCTATTTTTCTTCTTGGTCCCGAGCCAACGGCTACGACAGTTATACGGTTCCACGGCCCATGTTTACGGGTCCGTGCACGGTTCCACGGTCCGTGTTTACGGGTCCGCACGGTTCCATTGGCGGTTCCGCGGCCCGTGTTTACGGGTCCGCACGGTTCCATACGATTCCACGGTCCGCGTTTACGGGTCCTTTCGCTTCCATTGGACGGCTCCAGTGAGCGGAACTTATCTTTAATGGGATAACGTACACTGCACGGTTCACCCGTTATACGCCCACTAGCTACTACGCTCCGTGGTCAGGTGACAGATGACTTTCTTTACAAGAAGTATAGCATCACGACAGCTATTTTCTTCTTGGTCCGTAGCCATTAGCTACGCAGTTTCACGACTCGTCGCGTAACGCAATTAAGATTGTGCGTTGAACATTACCGTTCCGTAATTATTTTCACCAGTATCATGGACATGGAGGACAGGTCCTCGGCGTCGATGCTCTACACACCCTTGATGACCCGGCATAGCGTGATAACGCTTCTTTGCTTTACGCTCGGTCACATCCATCTCCGCAGCGTTACGCGTGCAGATTATGCTGCGAGTCCATTCGTGGTACTCTTTGCAGCGATTGGGTTCCAGCGGCGTGGTGAAGCACAGACTCCACCGCGACCGGTATTTTTCAAGGTGCGACCGAGAGCGTGCGGCTCCGGTGTTCGGATGCGTCACGGCTCCGTAGTTTTGTAACGGGATATCGTACACGTCACGATTTACCCGGATATGCACCGCTTAGCTACGAGCTATGTGGCCAGGTGACAAGTGATAATCTTCACAAGTAGTATAGCGCGTGAGAGCTATTCTATTCATGGTTCCGTGGCCAGTTGCTACGCAGTTCCACGATCATGTGAACACCATTTATACGATTATCCGCGTTGAGCGTTACATTTCGCAATTACTTTCACCAGTATCGTGAGGCACGGAGGACAGGCCTCCGTGCGTCGGTATGTTACGCACCTCAGAGGTCCCGCTTTGCATAGCGTGCAAACGCTTCTCTAGACCGCACGGGCCTGTACGACCGGAGTTTTTGCAACGGGATAACGTGACACTGTACGATGAACCCCGGTTGAGTTCGCTAGCTAGGAAGCTGCTTGGTCATAGCTACGCTGTCCCACGGCCGTGTGAACTGCCTCTGTAGGATTTTCGCGTTGAACGTCACAGTTCCGCGATGTTTTGCGCCTATCATCGCCGACGACGGGCAGGTCCCTAGTGTCGGTGCGTTCTGGCGCCTTGACTGTCCTGCGATGCGTCGCATGTAAACGCTTCTTAGGTTGCGCTTTGGTGTTATCGACTTGTTCAAACCCGTGTACACCGCTGTGG
Source organism: Chiridota heheva (assembly GCA_020152595.1). Taxonomy (NCBI): domain Eukaryota; kingdom Metazoa; phylum Echinodermata; class Holothuroidea; order Apodida; family Chiridotidae; genus Chiridota; species Chiridota heheva. Next base: position 45,536 of record JAIGNY010001136.1, read on the forward strand.
TCCTCGGTTCCGCGATGGGACCGGTCGGCCAACAAGAGCGGCGCCCTACGGGTCTTACGTGAGTTAGTCCCCTTTTTACGGCTAGTTGTAGAGCCATTGGATTCCTTGCGGGTCCATTAGGGTCCGTGACGGCTCCGTAATCGGTTCCATACGGCCCCCACGGCTTGTTTTACGGCCCGCACGGGTCCGTAACACAACAGCGGCTCCGTCCGGGGCATGGGATGACGTTTGGGTCTGTAGTGCTGCTTAGTTCTACAGCAAGGTAACGCATAACAACGTCACGTCACACCCGTTAGTTTCGAGATCCCCACGTCCGTGTGAGCTGACTTGGTGAGATTTTCGCGTTGAACGCCACGGTTCCGCATAGTTTTTCAGCAGTTCATGGACACGAGGGACGAGTCCCCGTTTGTCGATGCGTCACGCTCCCAGGATGCGTCGCGTGTTAGCGCTTGCTCGGGTTTCGAGGCCTAGCGCTCGGGTGATAAGATTTCCTTCTTTACGGAGGCATACCATCACGAGCTATTCCTCCGTGTTACGTAGTTCCACGACCGTTCAAACTACTCTGAATGTGATTCTTGCGTCGAACGAGACCTTCGGCTCACATTCTACAGATATTAACGCGGTTTTACGTGACAACGCACGATAAACCCGGTATCGGAACGGGATATTGCGACCGTTAGCGCGTGTTGCAGTGTTCGCGGTCGCTTTTTCTTGCTGGGGCGTTTTTAGCGTTCGACGGCAGTCCCCACGCAGTAACCGCCCGGCTTCGCGGCTCCGAGTGATTTTATACAAACGGAGTTAACGGCCTATACCAGCGGCGCGGCTGTGTGGTAGAGGACCAGTAGCCATGAACTACTGCGTTCGCGGTCGTTTCTCTTACGGGACACGTGCTGAGTACGACGGTAGTCCCCTCTTCCCCACGCAGCTACCGGTTTCGTGGGCTCGTGATGGAACAAACTCAGTTTACGACTCGTATAGCTTGCGTGGCACGTGAACTCCTCCGTATTTCTTACGGCCTCAGTTTATATATATTTTACCTATTCTCAACGGAACGCGTGCTGTGTACTTCTTCCCTACGCGTCGCCACTTACTCGGTGGCCCCGTGGTGAATAGAGGTATAATGAGATAACGACTCGCGTTACAGGTGTAATGCGTTCACGCTATCGTGGACCTAGACGGTCCTTTGGTACTGATAGCTACGCCGTTCGGGACACGTACCAGTACCAGTTGTCCCCTCGCGTAGCCCACGAGCTTTTGCTCCGTGGTGCACAGCGACATCGTTGGCGGTGGACTCGTGGTTTTACTTGTCATGCTGACGCCTTTGTAGACCCATAACGGATCTATTATACTTGACGGGTTGCGACTTTGTGCGGCGTAAGTCCCCAGTAGCCACGCCGCTTTTCCGCTCCGTGGTGCAGGGTGTTTAACGGTCCGTGTAGTATACACAGGACGTCACCTCTTTCGTGATTTCTACCCCAGTGTTGGGGTTTATGACTCATACGGTTGGCGTAATGCGTTACCCCTACTTGTCAATATTACCTCCATGAAGGATATTTTTCTTGACCATAGGTGGCCTTTTGGTAGACAACCTTACGTTTGGGGTTGCTATTACCAACAACGGCACGTATGGTTCCTTCCATACTTTAACACATTACAGCTGCTTCTTTGCGGTTTTACGGCCTGTTACTTAACTGCCCGTACAGACATACGGTATTCGTTTTCTCTCCGCCCGAGCCGTAGGCTCCGCGGTTTCAAGGTTGTTACTATCGTAATGCGTTAACACTTTCTCCAGTCAACTTCTTAGACAAGTTTCGCTGTTGATAGGCGTGGCCTGGAGCTACGCGGTCCCGCAACTGCTACAGTTTTCGGACCTCGCTTGGGTGCCGTCGACTATGTTTATGCGGCTCCGCGGTCTTACGACCCATGCCGTCTCACAGCTACATAGCCTTACGGTTGGCAGCCCTTCTTGTATACGTTTTATATTAACAGCCTGCCTTTTGTTTCGCTAGCCTTTGATTTTTGGTCAGTCGGTTTCAACAACCTTTGCTCAGGGTCGGCAGCTTTTTCTGGGCTGCGGATGGTGTCGTTCAGTCCCTCCGCTTTACACGTTCAGTCGGTGGTCACACCCTTTGGTGGTGGTGCGGGTGCTCCCACCTGGTGTACGGAGCGAAGTTTTCACCCGTCAGGTATCACCGTCGGTGCCGGCGGGGCTTCTTGATCAAGGTCGGGCACTTTTCTTGTGACCCCTTCTGTCGGAAACTTGGACGGGTACTTGACCCTTTTTCGTCTCGGCGCAGGGCGAACTTTGGCTGCTCGAGACCTTGCAGGCTTCACGTCACGAGCCTCTGGTCAGGGACGATTTTGTCTCTTTCCGGGCTCCGGCGGACTGCATCTCAGTCCCGGAGCGCCGTTTGATGGTGTGGCCTCGGCCCGCCTTTCCTCGGCGTAGCATGGCTTTTCTGAGGGTTGTTCGCCCCTCCCGTTGTGGAGGTGGGCCCTCTCTCCAGCTTAGTTCCGTCATGAGCTCTGGGATACCTTGCAGCTATCCACCAGGGTTTTTCGGTGGGGTCTCACGGTCTTTGACTCGCGACCACTGGTGAGTTCTGGGAGATCTCTTCGTAGTGTGTCATGTGACAATTTCCTCCGATAGATCATCCAGTGGCTTTCTGTTAAAGTAGTCTGAACTGTTCATAGAATGGCGCGGTATGCACTCGGGTTGGGGCATAACCTCTTTTCACGGGATCTCGTGCGGCGTTTCAGAAACCGCTTTTGCGGTTTTCTCTTGTTTTTGGTCTGACTCACTTTTCGGCGTTCGTGTTCCCCGCTAACTTTAGCTCTTACGCGGTTATGCGCTAACGAATTTTTCCCTTGTCCGGGATTTCTTCAATTCGTTTCGTTGGTACACGCCGTTCCCAATCGTAGTTTCCTCGCCGGTTCTGTCTCGTGGGCCGAATCCGGTGTGGCTTGTAACGTTTTTGTGGACACTTTGCTGTAATTGTGTCCAAACGCTCTTCCGGTTGGCTTGTTTTCTGGGCTTTACGCTCAGGTTCTTTCGAGGTTTGCCTCCGTTAGTGTCAACGAATGGTGCCTTGTTCGGTTTGACTGTACCCGCCGTGGTTTCCTATGTTTTAGTTCCTCCCACTCTTGAGGTCTTTCATCCTTCGAGGTGAAGGAATTTCGTCCTTTAAACGGGATTCGGTTCGTGTGAGTTTTCGCACCAGCCAAAAAAAAAAAAAAAAATGTGCGGCGATCTGAACTCCCTTCCTTCCTATCCTCGGTTGCAATCTGATTGCATATTATAGCATGGAAGGTAAGGTATAACTTGAAGTAAATTTACCCGCTAAGCGTAGCGGGGATATTTACGAGTTATACTTACCTTCCATGCATCCCTCCCGCCTCCCCTCTCGTTCAGGCCTCGGTGGAATGTTGAGTGAGGTGGTACAGAGGTATTATGGAGGTCAGGGCTTGGCTGGTTACTGCGTTTTTTAGGTTCGGTTAGAAGTGCGTTAGAATCAGGTCGTGTGACCAGATTGCATATTATAGCATGGAAGGTAAGTATAACTCTCGTAAATATCCCCGCTACGCTTAGCGGGGTAAGTTTAGGCCAAAATTTGACAGAAATCTTTTATTCATCATTGAAAACACGATGATGAATCTTTAAATGCAGGGATTCAGTAGATTAAAAGTCGATAATTAGTCATAAACCCAGCGATAGATGTTAAGGAAGGGTACGGTAAACAGCGGTACTGCAAAAGATTAACTTCTTGAGCGAGAATAGGTGCAAATTCTGTATATCTCTTAGAAACTTGTCATGATCATTTTATTGCAGAAATCAGTGATGTTTAGGCCAAAATTTGACAGAAATCTTTTATTCATCATTGAAAACACCATGATGAATCTTTAAATGCAGGGATTCAGTAGATTAAAAGTCAATAATTAGTCATAAACCCAGCAATAGATGTTAAGGAAGGGTACGGTAAACAGCGGTACTGCAAAAGTTTAACTTCTTGAGCGTGAATAGGTGCAAATTCTGTATATCTCTTAGAAACTTGTCATGATCATTTTATTGCAGAAATCAGTGATGTCTAGGCCAAAATTTGACAGAAATCTTTTATTCGTCATTGAAAACACCATGATGAATCTTTAAATGCAGGGATTCAGTAGAATAAAAGTCAATAATAAGTCATAAACCCATCGGTAGATGTTAAGGAA
>JAIGNY010001137.1:0-20905 GCA_020152595.1 Chiridota heheva
AGACACAGATTGGTGCAAACCCCATGTTTATAGCTCATAGACACAGATTGGTGCAAACCCCATGTCTATAGCTCATACAGACACAGATTGGTGCAAACCCCATGTCTATAGCGCATACAGACACAGATTGGTGCAAACCCCATGTCTATAGCTCATACAGACACAGATTGGTTCAAACCCCATGTCTATAGCTCATACAGACACAGATTGGTGCAAACCCCATGTCTACAGCTCATACAGACACAGATTTGTGCAAAGCCCATGTCTACAGCTCATACAGACACAGATTGGTGCAAACCCCATGTCTATAGCTCATAGAGACACAGATTGGTGCAAACCCCATGTCTACAGCTCATAGAGACACAGATTGGTGCAAACCCCATGTCTACAGCTCATAGAGACACAGATTGGTGCAAGCCCCATGTCTATAGCTCATAGAGACACAGATTGGTGCAAACCCCATGTCTATAGCTCATACAGACACAGATTGGTGCAAACCCCATGTCTATAGCTCATAGAGACACAGATTGGTGCAAACCCCATGTCTATAGCTCATAGAGACACAGATTGGTACAAACCCCTTAGCTATAATTCATAGAGACACAGATTGGTGCAAACCCCATGTCTACAGCTTATAGAGACACAGATTGGTGCAAACCCCATGTCTATAGCTCATAGAGACACAGATTGGTGCAAACTCCATGTCTATAGCTCATAGAGCCACAGATTAGTGCAAACCCCATGTCTATAGCTCATAGAGACACAGATTGGTGCAAAAACCATGTCTATAGCTCATAGAGACACAGATTGGTGCAAACCCCATGTCTACAGCTCATAGAGACACAGTTTGGTGCAAACCCCATGTCTATAGCTCATAGAGACACAGATTGGTACAAACCCCATGTCTATAGCTCATAAAGACACAGATTGGTGCAAACCCCATGTCTATAGCTCATAGAGACACAGATTGGTGCAAACCCCATGTATATAGCTCATAGAGACACAGATTGGTGCAAATACCATGTCTATAGCTCATAGGGACACAGATTGGTGCAAACCCCATGTCTATAGCTCATACAGACACAGATTGGTACAAACCCCATGTCTATAGCTCATAGAGACACAGATTGGTGCAAACCCCATGTATATAGCTCATAGAGACACAGATTGGTGCAAACCCCATGTCTATAGCTCATAGGGACACAGATTGGTGCAAACCCCATGTCTATAGCTCATACAGACACAGATTGGTACAAACCCCATGTCTATAGCTCATAGAGACACAGATTGGTGCAAACCCCATGTCTATAGCTCATAGAGACACAGATTGGTGCAAACCCCATGTCTATAGCTCATAGAGACACAGATTGGTGCAAACCCCATGTCTATAGCTCATACAGACACAGATTGGTGCAAACCCCATGTTTATAGCTCATAGAGACACAGATTGGTGAAAACCCCATGTCTACAGCTCATAGAGACACAGATTAGTGCAAACCCCATGTCTATAGCTCATAGAGACACAGATTGGTGCAAACCCCATGTCTACAGCTCATACAGACACAGATTGGTGCAAACCCCATGTCTATAGCTCATAGAGACACAGATTGGTGCAAACCCCATGTCTATAGCTCATAGGGACACAGATTGGTGCAAACCCCATGTCTATAGCTCATACAGACACAGATTGGTGCAAACCCCATGTCTATAGCTCATACAGACACAGATTGGTGCAAACCCCATGTCTACAGCTTATACAGACACATATTGGTATAAACCCTATGTCTATAGCGCATACAGACACAGATTGGTGCAAACCCCATGTTTATAGCTCATAGAGACACAGATTGGTGCAAACCCCATGTCTACAGCTCATAGAGACACAGATTGGTGCAAACCCCATGTCTATAGCTCATAGAGACACAGGTTGGTGCAAACCCCATGTCTACAGCTCATACAGACACAGATTGGTGCAAACCCCATGTCTATAGCTCATAGAGACACAGATTGGTGCAAACCCCATGTCTACAGCTCATACAGACACAGATTGGTGCAAACTCCATGTCTATAGCTCATAGAGACACAGATTGGTACAAACCTCATGTCTATAGCTCATAGAGACACAGATCGGTGCAAACTCCATGTCTACAGCTCATAGAGACACAGATTAGTGCAAACCCTATGTCTATAGCTCATAGAGACACAGATTGGTGAAAACCCCATGTATATAGCTCATAGAGACACAGATTGGTGCAAACCCCATGTATATAGCTCAAAGACACAGATTGGTGCAAACCCCATGTCTATAGCTCATAGAGACACAGATTGGTGCAAACCCCATGTCTATAGCTCATAGACACAGATTGGTACAAACCCCATGTCTATAGCTCATAGAGACACAGATTGGTGCAAACTCCATGTCTATAGCTCATAGACACAGATTGGTACAAACCCCATGTCTATAGCTCATAGAGACACAGATTGGTGCAAACCCCATGTCTATAGCTCATAGAGACACAGATTGGTGCAAACCCCATGTCTATAGCTCATAGAGACACAGATTGGTACAAACCCCATGTCTATAGCTCATAGAGACACAGATTGGTGCAAACTCCATGTCTATAGCTCATAGACACAGATTGGTACAAACCCTATGTCTATAGCTCATACAGACACAGATTGGTACAAACCCCATGTTTATAGCTCATAGAGACACAGATTGGTGCAAACCCCATGTCTACAGCTCATAGAGACACAGATTGGTGCAAACTCCATGTCTATAGCTCATAGACACAGATTGGTACAAACCCTATGTCTATAGCTCATACAGACACAGATTGTACAAACCCCATGTTTATAGCTCATAGAGACACAGATTGGTGCAAACCCCATGTCTACAGCTCATAGAGACACAGATTGGTGCACACCCCATGTCTATAGCTTATAGAGACACAGATTGGTGCAAACCCCATGTCTATAGCTCATAGAGACACAGATTGGTGCAAACCCCATGTCTACAGCTCATAGAGACACAGATTGGTGCAAACCCCATGTCTATAGCTCATAGAGACACAGATTGGTGCAAACCCCATGTCTATAGCTCATAGAGACACAGATTGGTGCAAACCCCATGTCTATAGCTCATAGACACAGATTGGTACAAACCCCATGTCTATAGCTCATAGAGACACAGATTGGTGCAAACCCCATGTCTATAGCTCATAGAGACACAGATTGGTGCAAACCCCATGTCTATAGCTCATAGAGACACAGATTGGTGCAAACCCCATGTCTATAGCTCATAGAGACACAGATTGGTACCAAACCCCATGTCTATAGCTCATAGAGACACAGATTGGTGCAAACCCCATGTCTACAGCTCATAGAGAAACAGATTGGTGCAAACCCCATGTCTATAGCTCATAGAGACACAGATTGGTGCAAACCCCATGTCTACAGCTCATAGAGACACAGATTGGTGCAAACCCCATGTCTATAGCTCATAGAGACACAGATTGGTGCAAACCCCATGTCTATAGCTCATAGAGACACAGATTGGTGCAAACTCCATGTCTATAGCTCATAGACACAGATTGGTACAAACCCTATGTCTATAGCGCATACAGACACAGATTGGTGCAAACCCCATGTTTATAGCTCATAGAGACACAGATTGGTGCAAACCCCATGTCTACAGCTCATAGAGACACAGATTGGTGCAAACCCCATGTCTATAGCTCATAGAGACACAGATTGGTGCAAACCCCATGTCTATAGCTCATACAGACACAGATTGGTGCAAACCCCATGTCCACAGCTCATACAGACACAGATTGGTGCAAACCCCATGTCTATAGCTCATAGAGACACAGATTGGTGACACAGAAACCCCCCATGTCTACAGCTCATACAGACACAGATTGGTGCAAACCCCATGTTTATGCTCATCTGAAAACCCCATGTCTACAGCTCATAGAGACACAGATTGGTGCAAACCCCATGTCTATAGCTCATAGAGACACAGATTGGTGCAAACCCCATGTCTATAGCTCATAGAGACACAGATTGGTGCAAACCCCATGTCTATAGCTCATACAGACACAGATTGGTACAAACCCCATGTCTATAGCTCATAGAGACACAGATTGGTGCAAACCCCATGTCTATAGCTTATACAGACACAGATTGGTGCAAACCCCATGTCTATAGCTCATAGAGACACAGATTGGTGCAAACCCCATGTCTATAGCTCATAGAGACACAGATTGGTACAAACCCCATGTCTATAGCTCATAGAGACACAGATTGGTGCAAACCCCATGTCTATAGCTCATAGAGACACAGATTGGTGCAAACCCCATGTCTATAGCTCATAGAGACACAGATTGGTGCAAACCCCATGTCTATAGCTCATAGAGAAACAGATTAGTGCAAACACCATGTCTATAGCTCATACAGATACAGATTGGTGCAAATCCCATGTCTATAGCTCATAGAGACACAGATTGGTGCAAACCCCATGTCTATAGTTAAAGACACAGATTGGTGCAAAAACCATGTCTATAGCTCATAGAGAAACAGATTAGTGCAAACACCATGTCTATAGCTCATAGAGACACAGATTGGTGCAAACCCCATGTCTATAGCTCATACAGACACAGATTGGTGCAAACCCCATGTCTATAGCTCATAGACACAGATTGGTGCAAACCCCATGTCTATAGCTCATAGAGACACAGATTGGTGCAAACCCCATGTCTATAGCTCATAGAGACACAGATTGGTGCAAACACCATGTCTATAGCTCATAGAGACACAGATTGGTGCAAACCCCATGTCTATAGCTCATAGAGACACAGATTGGTGCAAACCCCATGTCTATAGCTCATAGAGACACAGATTGGTGCAAACTCCATGTCTATAGCTCATAAAGACACAGATTGGTGCAAACCCCATGTCTATAGCTCATAGAGACACAGATTGGTACAAACTCCATGTCTATAGCTCATAGACACAGATTGGTACAAACCCCATGTCTACAGCTCATAAAGACACAGATTGGTGCAAACCCCATGTCTATAGCTCATAGAGACACAGATTAGTGCAAACCCCATGTCTATAGCTTATACAGACACAGATTGGTGCAAACCCTATGTCTATAGCTCATAGAGACACAGATTGTTGCAAACCCCATGTCTATAGCTCATACAGACACAGATTGGTACAAACTCCATGTCTATAGCTCATAGAGACACAGATTGGTGCAAACCCCATGTTTATAGCTCATAGAGACACAGATTGGTGCAAACCCCATGTTTATAGCTCATAGAGACACAGATTGGTGCAAACCCCATGTCTATAGCTCATAGAGACACAGATTGGTGCAAACCCCATGTCTATAGCTCATAGAGACACAGATTGGTGCAAACCCCATGTCTATAGCTCATAGAGACACAGATTGGTGCAAACCCCATGTCTATAGCTCATAGAGACACAGATTGGTGCAAACCCATGTCTATAGCTCATAGAGACACAGATTGGTGCAAACTCCATGTCTATAGCTCATAGAGACACAGAGCAAACCCCATGTCTATAGCTCATACAGACACAGATTGGTGCAAACCCCATGTCTATAGCTCATAGAGACACAGATTGGTGCAAACCCCATGTCTATAGCTCATAGAGACACAGATTGGTACAAACCCTATGTCTATAGCTCATAGAGACACAGATTGGTGAAAACCCTATGTCTATAGCTCATAGAGAAACATATTGGTACAAACTCCATGTCTATAGCTCATAGAGACACAGATTGGTGCAAACCCCATGTCTATAGCTCATAGAGACACAGATTGGTACAAACCCCATGTCTATAGCTCATAGAGACACAGATTGGTACAAACCCCATGTCTATAGCTCATAGAGACACAGATTGGTGCAAACTCTATGTCTATAGCTCATAGAGACACAGATTGGTACAAACTCCATGTCTATAGCTCATAGACACAGATTGGTGCAAACCCCATGTCTATAGCTCATAGACACAGATTGGTGAAAACTCCATGTCTATAGCTCATAGAGACACAGATTGGTGAAAACTCCATGTCTATAGCTCATAGAGACACAGATTGGTGCAAACCCCATGTCTATAGCTCATAGAGACACAGATTGGTGCAAACTCCATGTCTATAGCTCATAGAGACACAGATTAGTGCAAACCCCATGTCTATAGCTCATAGAGACACAGATTGGTGCAAACCCCATGTCTATAGCTCATAGAGACACAGATTGGTACAAACCCCATGTCTATAGCTCATAGAGACACAGATTGGTGCAAACCCCATGTCTATAGCTCATAGAGACACAGATTGGTACAAACCCCATGTTTATAGCTCATAGAGACACAGATTGGTGCAAACCCCATGTTTATAGCTCATAGAGACACAGATTGGTGCAAACCCCATGTCTATAGCTCATAGAGACACAGATTGGTGCAAACCCCATGTCTATAGCTCATAGAGACACAGATTGGTGCAAACCCCATGTCTATAGCTCATAGAGACACAGATTGGTACAAACCTCATGTCTATAGCTCATAGAGACACAGATTGGTGCAAACCCCATGTCTATAGCTCATAGAGACACAGATTGGTACAAACCCCATGTCTATAGCTCATAGAGACACAGATTGGTACAAACACCATGTCTATAGCTCATAGAGACACAGATTGGTGCAAACCCCATGTCTATAGCTCATAGAGACACAGATTGGTGCAAACCCTATGTCTATAGCTCATAGAGACACAGATTGGTGCAAACCCCATGTCTATAGCTCATAGAGACACAGATTGGTGCAAACCCCATGTCTATAGCTCATAGAGACACAGATTGGTGCAAACCCCATGTCTATAGCTCATAGAGACACAGATTGGTGCAAACCCCATGTCTATAGCTCATAGAGACACAGATTGGTGCAAACCCCATGTCTATAGCTCATAGAGACACAGATTGGTGCAAACCCCATGTCTATAGCTCATAGAGACACAGATTGGTGCAAACCCCATGTCTATAGCTCATAGAGACACAGATTGGTACAAACCCCATGTCTATAGCTCATAGAGACACAGATTGGTGCAAACCCCATGTCTATAGCTCATAGAGACACAGATTGGTGCAAACCCCATGTCTATAGCTCATAGAGACACAGATTGGTACAAACCCCATGTCTATAGCTCATAGAGACACAGATTGGTGCAAACCCCATGTCTATAGCTCATAGAGACACAGATTGGTGCAAACCCCATGTCTATAGCTCATAGAGACACAGATTGGTGCAAACCCCATGTCTATAGCTCATAGAGACACAGATTGGTGCAAACCCCATGTCTATAGCTCATAGAGACACAGATTGGTGCAAACCCCATGTCTATAGCTCATAGAGAACAGATTGGTGCAAACCCCATGTCTATAGCTCATAGAGACACAGATTGGTGCAAACCCCATGTCTATAGCTCATACAGACACAGATTGGTGCAAACCCCATGTCTATAGCTCATACATAGGGACACAGATTGGTGCAAACCCCATGTCTATAGCTCATACAGACACAGATTGGTGCAAACCCCATGTCTAGCTCATACAGACACAGATTGGTGCAAACCCCATGTCTACAGCGCATACAGACACAGATTGGTGCAAACCCCATGTCTACAGCTCATACAGACACAGATTGGTGCAAACCCCATGTTTATAGCTCATAGAGACACAGATTGGTGCAAACCCCATGTCTATAGCTCATAGAGACACAGATTGGTGCAAACCCCATGTCTATAGCTCATAGAGACACAGATTGGTGCAAACCCCATGTCTATAGCTCATAGAGACACAGATTGGTGCAAACCCCATGTCTATAGCTTATAGAGACACAGATTGGTGCAAACCCCATGTCTATAGCTCATAGAGACACAGATTGGTGCAAACCCCATGTCTATAGCTCATACAGACACAGATTGGTGCAAACCCCATGTCTATAGCTCATAGAGACACAGATTGGTGCAAACCCCATGTCTATAGCTCATAGAGACACAGATTGGTGCAAACCCCATGTCTATAGCTCATAGAGACACAGATTGGTGCAAACCCCATGTCTATAGCTCATAGAGACACAGATTGGTGCAAACCCCATGTCTATAGCTCATAGAGACACAGATTGGTGCAAACCCCATGTCTATAGCTCATAGAGACACAGATTGGTACAAACCCCATGTCTATAGCTCATAGAGACACAGATTGGTGCAAACCCCATGTCTATAGCTCATAAAGACACAGATTGGTACAAACCCCATGTCTATAGCTCATAGAGACACAGATTGGTGCAAACCCCATGTCTATAGCTCATAGAGACACAGATTGGTGCAAACCCATGTCTATAGCTCATAGAGACACAGATTGGTGCAAACCCCATGTCTATAGCTCATAGACACAGATTGGTGCAAACCCCATGTCTATAGCTCATAGAGACACAGATTGGTGCAAACCCCATGTCTATAGCTCATAGAGACACAGATTGGTGAAAACTCCATGTCTATAGCTCATAGACACAGATTGGTACAAACCCTATGTCTATAGCGCATACAGACACAGATTGGTGCAAACCCCATGTCTATAGCTCATAAAGACACAGATTGGTGCAAACCCCATGTCTACAGCTCATAGAGACACAGATTGGTGCAAACCCCATGTCTATAGCTCATAGAGACACAGATTGGTGCAAACCCCATGTCTATAGCTCATAGAGACACAGATTGGTGCAAACCCCATGTCTATAGCTCATAGAGACACAGATTGGTGCAAACCCCATGTCTATAGCTCATAGAGAAACAGATTGGTACAAACCCCATGTCTATAGCTCATAGAGACACAGATTGGTGCAAACCCCATGTCTATAGCTCATAGAGACACAGATTGGTACAAACCCCATGTCTATAGCTCATAGAGACACAGATTGGTACAAACCCCATGTCTATAGCTCATAGAGACACAGATTGGTGAAAACCCCATGTCTATAGCTCATAGAGAAACAGATTAGTGCAAACACTATGTCTATAGCTCATACAGAACCCCATGTCTATAGCTCATAGAGACACAGATTGGTGAAAACTCCATGTCTATAGCTCATAGAGACACAGATTGGTGAAAACCCCATGTCTATAGCTCATAGAGAAACAGATTAGTGCAAACACCATGTCTATAGCTCATACAGATACAGATTGGTGCAAACCCCATGTCTATAGCTCATAGAGACACAGATTGGTGCAAACCCCATGTCTATAGCTCATAGAGACACAGACTGGTGCAAACCCCATGTCTATAGTTAAAGACACAGATTGGTGCAAAAACCATGTCTATAGCTCATAGAGAAACAGATTAGTGCAAACACCATGTCTATAGCTCATAGAGAAACAGATTGGTGCACACCCCATGTCTATAGCTCATAAAGACACAGATTGGCAAACACCCTATGTCCATAGCTCATAGAGACACAGATTGGTGCAAACCCCATGTCTATAGCTCATAGAGACACAGACTGGTGCAAACCCATGTCTACAGCTCATAGAGAAACATATTGGTACAAACTCCATGTCTATAGCTCAGAGAGACACCGATTGGTACAAAGCCATGTCCATAGCTCATAAAGACACAGATTGGTGCAAACCCCATGTCTATAGCTCATAGAGACACAGATTGGTGCAAACTCCATATCTATAGCTCATAGAGACACAGATTGGTACAAACCCTATGTCTATAGCGCATACAGACACAGATTGGTGCAAACCCCATGTTTATAGCTCATAGAGACACAGATTGGTGCAAACCCCATGTCTACAGCTCATAGAGACACAGATTGGTGCAAACCCAATGTCTATAGCTCATACAGGCACAGATTGGTGCAAACCCCATGTATATAGCTCATAGAGACACAGATTGGTGCATACCCCATGTCTATAGCTCATAGGGACATAGATTGGTGCAAACCCCATGTCTATAGCTCATAGAGAAACAGATTGGTACAAACCCCATGTCTATAGCTCATAGAGACACAGATTGGTGCAAACCCCATGTCTATAGCTCATAGAGACACAGATTGGTACAAACCTCATGTCTATAGCTGATAGAGACACAGATTGGTACAAACCCCATGTCTATAGCTCATAGAGACACAGATTGGTGAAAACCCTATGTCTATAGCTCATAGAGAAACAGATTAGTGCAAACACCATGTCTATAGCTCATACAGATACAGATTGGTGCAAATCCCATGTCTATAGCTCATAGAGACACAGATTGGTGAAAACTCCATGTCTATAGCTCATAGAGACACAGATTGGTGAAAACCCCATGTCTATAGCTCATAGAGAAACAGATTAGTGCAAACACCATGTCTATAGCTCATACAGATACAGATTGGTGCAAATCCCATGTCTATAGCTCATAGAGACACAGATTGGTGCAAACCCCATGTCTATAGCTCATAGAGACACAGACTGGTGCAAACCCCATGTCTATAGTTAAAGACACAGATTGGTGCAAAAACCATGTCTATAGCTCATAGAGACACAGATTGGTGCAAACCCATGTCTATAGCTCATAGAGAAACAGATTGGTGCAAACCCCATGTCTATAGCTCATAAAGACACAGATTGGCAAACACCCTATGTCCATAGCTCATAGAGACACAGACAAACCCCATGTCTATAGCTCATAGAGACACAGATTGGTGCAAACCCCATGTCTACAGCTCATAGAGAAACATATTGGTACAAACTCCATGTCTATAGCTCAGAGAGACACCGATTGGTACAAAGCCATGTCCATAGCTCATAAAGACACAGATTGGTGCAAACCCCATGTCTATAGCTCATAGAGACACAGATTGGTGCAAACTCCATATCTATAGCTCATAGAGACACAGATTGGTGCAAACCCCATGTCTATAGCTCATAGAGACACAGACTGGTGCAAACCCCATGTCTACAGCTCATAGAGAAACATATTGGTACAAACTCCATGTCTATAGCTCAGAGAGACACCGATTGGTACAAAGCCATGTCCATAGCTCATAAAGACACAGATTGGTGCAAACCCCATGTCTATAGCTCATAGAGACACAGATTGGTGCAAACTCCATATCTATAGCTCATAGAGACACAGATTAGTGCAAACACCATGTCTATAGCTCATACAGACACAGATTGGTGCAAACCTCATGTCTATAGCTTATAGAGACATAGATTTCTGCAAACCCCATGTCTATAGCTCATAGAGACACAGATTGGTGAAAAATCCATGTCTATAGCTCATAGAGACACAGATTGGTGCAAACTCCATGTCTATAGCTTATATAGACACAGATTGGTGCAAACCCCATGTCTATAGCTTATAGGGACACAGATTGGTGCAAACACCATGTCTATAGCTCATAGAGACACAGATTAGTGCAAACCCCATGTCTATAGCTCATAGAGACACAGACTGGTGCAAACCCCATGTCTATAGCTCATAAAGACACAGATTGGCAAAAACCCTATGTCCATAGCTTATAGAGACACAGACTGGTGCAAACCCCATGTCTATAGCTCATAGAGACACAGACTGGTGCAAACCCCATGTCTACAGCTCATAGAGAAACAGATTGGTACAAACCCCATGTCTATAGCTCAGAGAGACACCGATTGGTACAAAGCCATGTCCATAGCTCATAGAGACACAGATTGGTGCAAACTCCATGTCTATAGCTCATAGAGACATAGATTTCTGCAAACCCCATGTCTATAGCTCATAGAGACACAGATTGGTGAAAAATCCACGTCTATAGCTCATAGAGACACAGATTGGTGCAAACTCCATGTCTATAGCTTATAGAGACACAGATTGGTGCAAACCCCATGTCTATAGCTTATAGAGACACAGATTGGTGCAAACCCCATGTCTATAGCTCATAGAGACACAGACTGGTGCAAACCCCATGTCTATAGCTCATAGAGACACAGATTGGTGCAAATACCATATCTATAGCTCATATAGACACAGATTGGTGCAAACCCCATATTTATAGCTCATAGAAACATAGATTGGTAAAAAACCCACGTCTATAGCTCATAGAGACACAATTGGTACACACCACATGAGACACAGATTGGTGCAAACCCCATGTCTATAGCTCAGAGAGACACCGATTGGTACAAAGCCATGTCCATAGCTCATAGAGACACAGATTGGTGCAAACTCCATGTCTATAGCTCATAGAGACATAGATTTCTGCAAACCCCATGTCTATAGCTCATAGAGACACAGATTGGTGCAAACCCCATGTCTATAGCTTATAGAGACACAGATTGGTGAAAACCCCATGTCTATAGCTCATACAGACACAGATTGGTGCAAACCCCATGTATATAGCTCATAAAGACACAGATTGGTGCAAACCCCATGTCTACAGCTCATAAAGACACAGATTGGTGCAAACCCTATGTCTATAGCTCATAAAGACACAGATTGGTGCAAACTCCATGTCTATAGCTCATAAAGACACAGATTGGTGCAAACCCCATGTCTATAGCTCATAGAGACACAGATTGGTGCAAACCCCATGTCTATAGCTCATAGAGACACAGCTTGGTGCAAACCCATGTCTATAGGGCATAGAGACACAGATTGGTAAAACCCCATGTCTATAGCTCATACAGACACAGATTGGTACAAACCCCATGTCTATAGCTCATACAGACACATATTGGTGCAAACCCCATGTCTATAGCTCATACAGACACAGATTGGTGCAAACCCCATGTCTATAGCTCATAGAGACACAGATTGGTGAAAACCCCATGTTTATAGCTCATAGAGACACAGATTGGTGCAAACCCCATGTCTATAGCTCATACAGACACAGATTGGTGCAAACCCCATGTATATAGCTCATAGAGACACAGATTGGTGAAAACCCCATGTCTACAGCTCATAGAGACACAGATTGGTGCAAACTACATGTCTATAGCTCTTAGAGACACAGATTGGTGCAAACTCCATGTTTATAGCTTATAGAGACATAGATTGGTGCAAACCTTATGTCTATAGATTTAAAAGTAAGCTTGGCCGCAAACTCTTGTACTCTCTGAAGCTTGAATATGGAAGCTTTGGTTATTTCATAGAACAATGTGCAACAATAATATAATTGGGAAATTACCAATGAATGCACCAACTGCTCAAGGGATGATCTGGACAAGTGAGAACGTAAGACCTTTACACGATGCAATGTGTACGTGGCAGATTTGCATTTTTCAGTAATATGTTTATATAAAGATAAATCAGTATCGAGCCTAACTTCTAGGTATTTAATACAATTACTTTCATAAATACTAACATCATTTATGGTGATGCCATTGGTAACACATTTCTTTAACTGAGGCGTGTTGCCAAATTTGATATATTCAGTTTTGTTATTGTTCAATTTTAGTCTGATTTCATCCATCCAGTTTGAGACAATTTTAGTACAATCTTCAAGGACCCTGATGCACTGCATCTCATCATTAGGATGATTTGGACTGAAAGCATCGTGGTATGAATGATCATCAGCATAGCCAACGATGGTTTTTTGACGTGTGTTGCCTTCAATGTTAGAAGTGATGTAGTCACGGAATGTACTTGCATACAGATTGAATGCCACCGGACCTGCACAACTTCCTTGAGGGACAGAGAAAGGAAGATCCATCTCATCAGAAAAACATTTATCAACCTGAACCTTTATTTTTCTCCCTTTGAGGTAATCATGGAACCAATCTAATGCTGATCCATTAATTCCATATTGATTTTGGAGCACACGTAGGAGAACAGTATGGTCGACAGTGTCAAATGCAGATGACAGGTCGAGAGCTACTAATGGGTAGCTCTCTGTTTATCCATATTAAGCAGATGATCATTTGTTAATTTTATAAGAACTGTTTTGGCACTAAAAGATTTTCGATAAGCCCTGATGTAGTCAGGTAGCAAGTTTTCATTCTCAATGTGATCCTCAAGCTGGATCAGCATTCCCTTTTCCACAATCTTAGACATGAAGGGAAGATTATTCACAGGTCTTTAGTTTGAAAGAACAAGATCCAAACGAGGTTTTTTCAACAAAAACAAAGGGCACACAACTGATGTTTTCCACAGCGATGAAAATGATCCTGTGGTTAATGAAGTGTTAACAATTAATGTAAGGAGTGGGAGGAGATCTTGCACTTGCTTTTTTATCGTTTATCTTGTCCATAATTGTTTGTAACGTTTATCGTTTGTAATGTTTATCATTTATAACGTCCATGTGTTATCGTTTGTAATGTTTATCAATTGTAACGTCCATATTTTATCGTTTGATTTTTCTAAATTAATTTATTTTCAATATTATCATTTTTATTCAATTACTTTTTAAGAATTTATTTTTTGATTTTTAGATATTACTTTTTTTAACATTTATTATAATTGATTAGTATTTGTTTATTTTTTATATATTCTTTTCTTCTTCAAAAGAGCGCCACCAACAAATGGCATCATACCTTTCTGGCTTCTAATTGGTCAAAGAGATGGAACCTCATCATACTTTTCTGGCTTTGTTTTCAAAAGAGCGCCACCAACTTAAATGGCACCATACCTTTCTGGCTTCTAATTGGTCAAAGAGATGGAACCAAAAAGCATAAATAGAGCAAACTTAATCCGTTCTTTTCATTCTGAGTTTCAGAGCGTACACATCATCATCATGGAGTGGGAAGTCTTAGCCAAAGTAATGTTTGAACTCTTGAGGAAATGGAGCTCTGGACTTATTGACTACGATATAATTATAGAACACCTCGAAAACAGATGCAACTGTTTAACACCATTCAAAGACCGGTTTCATCCTGCAGAAGCAATGTAGTTACGGCATCCATCGTCGTTGCTTACCAAGACGTGTCACACTGCTGGGACGGCATATGGGCCTTCCACGTTGCTGCTTTCGACATAGCAAAAGAACACGAGACTTCTGCAGAATCAAAGAAAGCTACCAAACACATGGGAGCCGCCGGGGAAAGACAGCAGAGAGCCACCGGAGGATGACAGTAGCAGATCGATAGGGCGATCAATAAAGAACCCAAAGGCTCTTATAAGAGCCACCAGAAATATAAGAAAGAGAAAATTGAATTAAGACATTGTGTTTATCGTGTGTTTATTATCGTGTGTTTATTCCCTTTGCTCCAAAAGATTTGGCGATCTTTGGCCGTGTGGTAAATCACGAGGAGCCTATACAGGTAGGGACCAATCAAGAGCCAGTATCCCACCTAATTTGCATAAAATGTGAATATTCATGGTAAATTTGCATAACTATGAATATTCACGAGCAATTAGGAATATTGGCTTCTGATTGGTCACTACCTGTATAGGCTCCTTTTACTACTATATATATATATATAACGTTTCTGGCCTGAAAAATTGACTTCCAAACTGTCCCAAAAACTGCTAACCGTGGTAAAATTATCAAATTACACGCCAAACTTTCCCGAAAATTGGTCAACGTTTCCCGAAAAAAACTGGCCAAAATGTCCCGAAAAATGGTCAAAATTTCCTGGAAAATGACAAAAAATTCCCGAATATTGGCCAAATTTTTTCTGAATTTGAAGAAAGTTCCTGAAAATGAAAGATACTTTCCGAAAATAAAGGAAATTTCCCAGAAAAAAATCTTAAATATTGAAGGGGATTTCCTGATTAGCAGCATTGTTTTGCCCCCTTCCCCACCTGCGTGAGGTGACCCTTCCTACGTCCCTGATGTCTCCACTCTAGACAGGAGCGTCGCTAGGTTCTTCTGCTGGGGAGGGTGGTAGAGGCATCAGTTTCCAACTGGATGGATTCAGCGGTGTAACTTGACTTCGAGCCCAGGGGGAGTGTAAGACAAATTTATCCGTCGAAAATTGCATATGCCCGACTTATCTATAAAGAACATTTCTTATTTATAGAAAATACTGTGTGCCTGCTTACGGCCCCTGGGGAGTCTACTGGGAAAAGCCCCTGGATCCCAACCCAAATGCCTATGTGCTGATAAGCATTTAGGTTATACCCTTTCTAAACAGGCAGACGAACAGGAACTGAAAAGTTTACTTTCTTAACTACTGAACCAATCCTAAATTCTAAGTGAAGGTTTTGGGTGGTACTAAATTTCCAGGTGCACAGGTCTTTACCAATTACAGAAGATAGCAAAGATAAAAGCCTCCCCGGTATGTGTTTTATGATATGGTCTATGGTGCTCCTTCGACGTCTGAAACCGTTTTGATAAGGTGTCATCATTATATTGTTTTTCGAAATACCAGTTTAGCTCGGCAGGCACGTAGCCACGTGGGTTGGGGAATAAGAGAGAGGGCGGAGGGGGGGGGGGTGGGGATGGACACCGTCGTCCAAATTTGTATTGTCTTCTTTTAGGTATAGAGATACTCAACAATAATGAAGATACCCAAAGATACACAAAAACACAACCCAAGACGAATTACAAGAAGTCACGGTGTTTCAAAGAATAGAAACAAAGTAAAGAAATTGGAACACCCTTCAGACATGTCAGGGAATGCAAATTTATCAGTATTTTTTCTTCCAATAATCGCACCGTAGAGATAAATCATGTTCTACTTTAATATCTTCTTCAGTTCAACTTCTATCTCGCCAAGGATGAGCGGAAAAGCATAGTATATGTAAAACAGAAATCTTATTTTGCCAAAAGAAAGTTTGATTTTCTTCATAAGAAAATAACAGACATGAACTAGGAAAAAGATTGATTCACGTGGGAATAATTTTGGCATATAAGTCGTTAAGCAAAATTTAACTTTAACTTTCAACTTCAAGCGGATGTTAAAAACGAAGTTAATTGAACATATTCCCCTGACTGCCTGAAGATATCAACAAATAGAGCCGACAATAGAGGAACTTCGAGTGGTAGCATTTTTTGACAAATAAAAACAAAGAAGAATTTAAGAAACACCCAGCACATGAAACGCAAGTTTATCAATAATTTCATTTATTTTTTATTTCCCTTGATCAGTTGATTCACTACACAGCTCTTTCAGTCAATTCTGGTTCTGACATAACAAGCAGAAAATATGTTCTTATGATTTCAGTCTCTGATTTCTATATCCGTCCAAATATGCACAAAAAGCACTTAGTTTGAAAGTTTGAAGAAAAATCTTAACTTGCCTAAAGACAGATTGGAGGCAAATAGGTGTAGGAACCGTGCCTATCTTTTTGAACAAGAGTGCCCAGTTTCTAAAAAAACATGCTCTCAGTTTATTGAAATGAAAATTCATTTAGAAAAATGCATGACGAAATGGGCCATGTTGCTAGTTGCTAACATTTTAAAAGTTATGTTTATGATTGCTCAATTTTAAACTGTTATTCATATTTTTCAACTTCCATTCTATGATAGTAGGCCTATGTCCCCTGGTTCCCAACACTCATGATGCAAAAGAACCACGTACAACAATTGCAAGAGGTTTTCCCTCCACTTTTGAGACGGGGAAAAAATGCCTTTAATTATCTTGTTTATAACAAGATAGATGCGCTTGACTTATTGAACAATAGAAAGTTTTGTCTTTACAAATATTCATCTGTTCTCTTTAGTATAAGTTACGCCTTTTTCTGTTTCAGTTTATGTAATTGGGACACGTATTTCATGACACTTTACTAAGCAGTTGAAACATGACAACAGTACTCCTTTACTAAAAGAAATACGTTCCTAAATCTTTTTTTTATTAATTAGAAAAATGTCTTTTTATATAGTTCGTGCAAAAATGCCTTGTTAGTTGCCCCGTGCATTGCCCTTTTAGTTGGTGCTGTAATTGGGACACGTCTGTCTTCCAACTTTTTGGAATGTCATTATATCAGTAAAATGCTTCGAAAGTTGCATGAGAATTTTAAAAATGATCTGAAGGCCATTTCAGACTCTTATCCCACTTTCATCCTGATCATTATCAGCTCAGTTTGTCTCGGAAGTCAATGGCCCGCGCCCGGGTTAGGTCGTAGCAGCGACAGCTGTGAATGTAATTGTGTCAAGTCCAATACTGGAATGACATGTAGTCTTTGTAGCTGTTGTTGCACCTGAAGGCTGTAGGCAGTGGAGTTGTTGCGTGGGATGGATCTTGCTTTCCTACGATCCTTCTTTTGCCTCCACAGCACTTCTCTCTCCGTCTCCGGTTTCTTTATGCCTGTCTGGACTCGGTCAGAGCAGGGAGTTGTTAAGAGACAGCTGCTTCCCAGTTATATGTGTCAATCACCCAATGTCGGCTGATTTCGTGTCTCTCTTGCAGACATAACTGTGGCATTGGTCGCCTCACCGGTCTGGAGCCTGTAGAGAGCTTGCAGTATATAATATCCTTTGAGGTGCGTCCGTCCTCCATGCGTCAACGAACGTGCTTAAGCCAGCGTAGCCGTCTCTGGAAAAACAGAGCGAATACCTGAATACGCTGGGAGTTCTCGCCTGTCCCGCCTGCCCTGGGACCTCCTTTTGGTGAGGTCCTTCCGGGAAATGTCCAGAGTGCGCTGGAGGCAACGGGGGTGAAAGCTGTTAAGGCGATTCTCCTGTGTATCGTTGGCTGTCCAGGACTCGCTGCCATAGAGTAGGTGCTTAATACACATGCTCTATAGACTTATTTTTTTGTATTTGAAGTGAGCTTGTTGTTGACGAAATTCTCGACGATCTCCAGGGTGAAGTCCCCAATTGGTTGGGGCATCGCATTGCTGACATTCTGGCCAACCACTTTGAGTTTTCTTCAGGCTGATGATTTGGCTGTTAAGCCAAACTCTTTCCACGCAGACACAAGGAGGTTGATGTTGCGTTGTATGTAGTCCTGCCTCAAAGTGGGAAACCAAAGCAGCATCTTAGCGACGAGCATCTCATGCAGCAGTACATTCTGAACCTTAGTTTTTTCCCTGAGGAGGGCCGGATTTAGGGAAAGGAAAACAGGATGCTCGCTCAGGTCCTCTATACAAGAGGCCCCAACAACTTACCTTGATATGTTTTTTTGTCTTAGTATATTGAATAAGGAATATTCCAGTTACAGTGTTGGTTGTTTGTAGGCAAATGATGCTTGACACCTTTCGTGAATTCGAACAATGAATGCAATAACTTTTTATTAAGCAAGATCTTCCCAGAGTGTCTTTGATCGATTTTACGGCTGCGATTTCCGTTTTTCAGCTGTGAAAATAGATTCGCTTAGCATTAATTAAATGTAGGATATCTCTCAGGTGCAATGCGGAAGATATCCCTGTATTTATAGCAACGATACCATCCCTAATTCGAAATTGCCACCAAGGAATTTTTTACTATTTATGTTGATATCTCGCTTATTTCCTTCTTGTTTATGACCAGAAAGTAGCTGAGCGACAATCATCGGTAATAATTCTTTTTTGATTTCAACCCATTTCTGAGGGAACATGCGAATTAGTCAAGCTGTCTTCATATCGTGGGAATCAAAGGAACACAACGTAGTTGACGGAAGATTTCAAATTCTTTACGAGTGAGATAATCACTATTCCTGAAAAGCAACAGTGGGAAAACTGCCGACATTTCGCCTCGCGGAAGTTGAAATCCTCGTTAAGGTGTAGAAATGACTAAATCAAACTAGTTGTGAGTCCTGACCCAGTGATTTACTTATTACGATGGATTGCATTCATCAGGTATTGTAAAGATTTGATATTACAAATTCTTAATGCAATCTTATGTCACATGGATTTGAAAAGCGTCATCCACTTGAACCTGGCCAAAAAAATACTTGCTTTAAAATAATCTTCTCTTTATACGTAAATAATTATAACTGTACGATCAAATCTGGGGTGACGTGTCCCCTGCAATTGTTAAAGGAATTAAGGAAACTTAGTCCTCACATCTCTTTTCCATCTCATTCTAAATAGAGGTGTTTCACCCCAGTGTTTAGTTTAAATGGTTTAAACTGTCTTTCATTTAAGGATTATAGAGGTATATCTTACATCAAAGAGGACTTCAAAAGAAACAAAATACTAAAGAAAGCATTCAAAATTCTTATTCCGTTAAAGGGGGAGATATTCAAGTTTAAAATTTTGGTATCATTTGTACAGAAACGACTGAAATCACACTAGTTGTGATGTTATGGCCTCAGATTCCTCAAAGTCTTAATGTATTTTATCATATTTGTCTTGCAATTTTGTGGCTTATAAACCCTGGGATATGGTAAAAAAGTAATAAAACTGAATCTAGGAAGAGTATCTATAATAATCCACCTGAAGAGAGTTTGAAGAAAAATAATTGAAATAAATAACAAATTAGATAAACTTTCTCTAAAATACATAACGACTTAAGAATCTGAAGCAGTGACGTCACAACTAGTCAGATTTCAGTCGTTTCTACAGAACTAATACCAAATTTTAAATTTGAATATCTCCTTAATGGAGTAAGATTTTTGAATGCTTTCTTTACCATTTTGTTTCTTTTGAAATCCTCTTTCATATGAACTAATCCTTTAAGATCTTTTTGTGATCACAGGCTTTTTTTTTATGAAACAAAAAAGTTTATTGTCTTAACGCTCATAGAAACTAAACTTGTAGTGGTAGAAAACGAAAGAAAAGGTGTAAAAATTAATTTTGAAAACAAAATTCCGATATTTGTTTTCTTCATGTTTTGAAACCTGGATCTTAAGTTTAAGGGTTTAAGTTGGCCTCACGCTGAGCATAGCATTACATTGCACAAACATAACGCATTCGAGCGCTAGTGTCAGCCCACACCCACCACGCCTGGGCGCAAATCCTGGTGAAGTGTATTGTGGTGCTCAAGTGCTGCGCATATTTCTATTTTACATATTCGTTTTTTTCTCCTTATAATTTGTTTTTT
>JAIGNY010001204.1:0-50000 GCA_020152595.1 Chiridota heheva
AGCTCTCAATAAGGAGGTTTAAACTTGCCGAAGCTGCAAGCCCACAGTAATTCCCTGAACTGCTTAATTAAACGAGTCTCAAATTCTGAAAAACTTAATATAGCAGTTCGGTGTATGTTCTTTTGTGCTTACATATAGGCCTGCCTATAAACCCGCCTGGCTGGTTACATATCGGCTTATAAACCGTAATTTGAGTAATTCTTTTATAGTAATTTTTGTAGGGCTTGACGCTGTCTCTTAAGACTTACAAATTGCATGTTCATTTAGTGGGGCGGTTGAAAATCATTTCTGGACCTTTGATGACATTTTTGAGAACAATAAGGCATCCATGCTAGAGATGTCAGAATGAGTCCTGGGCACGTCGCCAGGGGGATGCCCTCGCTATGTCCCCCTATATGGTCATGTATGATGTCAATCGAGGTCAAGCCGGACAACCATTTAATTAAAAGGTAATGTTTTAAAAATGGTGATATTGGTATTACCATATGGGACATGGGGTGGGATGCCATGTGGGACATGGGGTGGGATGCCATGTGGAATATGGGGTGGGATGCCATGTGGGACATGGGGTGGGATGCCATGTGGGATATGGGGTGGGATGCCATGTGGGACATGGGGTGGGATGCCATGTGGGACATGGGGTGGGATGCCATGTGGAACATGGGGTAGGATTCCATGTGGGACATGGGGTGGGATGCCATATGGAACAGGGTGGAATGCCATGGTAGGGATGTCATGTGGGACATGGCATGGTGTGGGACATGTGGTGGATGCCATGTGGGACATGGAGTGGGATTCCACGAGTAACACAGAATGTGACATAGATTGGGATGCCATGTGTGTATTACCCCCGGCGTCGGCGTCCTGTAAAGTTTTAGTTAAAGATTTCATAACTTAAGCTATATATGGTGTTCATTCATGTGACTTGGCATAGGGGTAGGGGACATGGGTACATATCAAATGAGCATGATTGGAGGGTCGTGTGTGCATACTAATTAGCTTATTTGCATAACTGAAAATATTTGTCCGGTTAAAGTTTTCATAACTTATGAATGGTGTACTGTACATTCATGTGACTTGGCATAGGGGTAGAGGACATGTACTGTTCAAATGAGTATGATTGGGGGCTGTGTATGCATGCTAATTAGCTTATTTGCATAACAATGAAAATATTTGTCAGGCCAATGTTTTGGTTGAAGTATTTGGTTAAAGTTTTCATAACTTAAGTTATGAATGGTGTACATTCATGTAACTTTGCATAGGTCTACTGTTCAAGTGAGCATGATTAGGGGTTGTGTGCATACTAATTAGCCTATTTGCATAACAACAAAAATATTTGTATCTATGATATCTCTTAAATTAAAGTGGATGTGGGGATTTGCTTAAATGTTCATATATGTGAAGAGCATTGTCTACACTTAATCAGATTATTTGCATAGCAATAGACTCATACAAAATGTTTAAAATTCATGAACGGATAACTTATGTTATGAATGATGTACATTCATGTAACTTGGCACAGTGGTGAAGGACATGGGTACTGTTCAAATAAGCATGGTTGGGGGGTTTTGTGTGTATACTATTTAGCTTATTTGCATAACAATGAAATATTTGTATCTATGATATCTCTTAAATTGAAGTGGGAGTGGGGATTTTGTTTGCACAAATGATCATATTTGTAAAGAACATTGTCAACACCTAATGGTGAGGTGTAATGTGTATATTAATTAGGTTATTTGCATAAAAATAGACTCGCATAAAATATTTAACCTTAGATAATAACTTGGTACTTGTTACAGGGGTAGAGGACATGGGTACTGTTCAAATGAGCATGATTTGGGGTTGTGTGTACATACTAATTAAGTTATTTGCATAAGAATTAAAAATTGTATTTATGATATCTCTTTAAATTAATGTGGGAGTGGGGATTTTGTTTTACACAAATGGTCACATATGTGAAGAGCATTGTCTACACTCAATGGTGCATATTAAGTAGCTTATTTGTATAACAATAGACTTTTGTACAAAATATTTTACCTGAGATAATAATTTGCTATTTGGTTCAGTGGTAGAGGGCATTGGTACTGTTCAGTTAAGCCTGATTGGGGGATTGTGTGTGCATAATAATCAGCCTATTTGCATAGCAATGAAAATATTTGTATATGTGGTATACAAATGGTGCATATTAAGTTGGTTATTTGTATAACAATAGACTTTTGTACAAAATATTTTACCTGGGATAATAATTTGCTATTTGGTTCAGTGGTAGAGGGCATTGGTACTGTTCAGTTGAGCCTGATTGGGGGATTGTGTGTGCATAATAGTTAGCCTATTTGCATAGCAATGAAAATATTTGTATATGTGGTATCTCTTGAATTAAAGTGGGTTTGATGATTTTGCTTAAACAAATGATCATACAGTATATGTGAAGAGCATTGTTCACACTTAATGGTGAGGTATAGTGTGCATTTGCTGCAATATGTTTGACCTGATATCAAAAATAAATGGCTTATGACTTTGAAATGGTATTGATATTCCTGTTATGAATAGCAATCAAAATGTTTGTCTTGCCGTGAATAAAGAAGCAATTAAAAAATTAAAAAAAAAAAGTTTTCTCACTTCTAAAGAATGTTAAATTAGGGGTTTGAGAAATATAAACAATAAGCAGAATGTGGGATAGAAGATGACATGATGATAAAGTAGCTGAAGGAATTAGGATAAGGTCATATGGGACAGGGTGGAATTGTATGTAGGGCAGGGTGCGGTAGGATGTTGGTCATGATGTTGTGGCATGTTAGACAGGATGGGTTGGCATGTGGAACAGGATGGATTGGCATGTGGAACAGGGTGGGTTGGCATGTGGAACAGAATGGGTTGGCATGTGGAACAGGGTAGGTTGGCATGTGGAAGAGGATGGGTTGGCATGTGGAACAGGGTGGGTTGGCATGTGGAACAGGATGGCTTGGCATGTGGAACAGGGTGGATTGGCATGTAGAACGGGGTGGGTTGGCATGTGGAACAGGATGGTTTGGCATGTGGAACAGGGTGGGTTGGCATGTGAAACAGGATGGGTTGGCATGTGTAACAGGATGGGCTGGCATGTGCAACAGGGTGGGTTGGCATGTGCAACAGGGTGGGTTGGCATGTGCAACAGGGTGGGTTGGCATGTGCAACAGGGTGGGTTGGCATGTGGAACAGGATGGTTTGGCATGTGGAACAGGGTAGGTTGACATGTGGGACAGGGTGGGTCGACATGTGGGACATTGGGTTGGCATGTGGTGGGATGTCATCTGGATTTAAGTTGTGATGGCATGTGGGTCATGCAAGTGGTGGGATGATATACAGTATCTGGTTTTCAGGTGTGAGGTTAAAATGGAATGTGGGACAGTCTTGGAATATATGCATTATTAGCATTGAGGGGATTTGTATCATTTCCAATGTCTAGTTTGTCATAGTTAAACAATAGTGTTTTGCATAATTTTGCTTTAATGTTATTGTACATTTTTTTATGCTGCTTGACTTTGCTTGACACACATATTTTCTTAAATGGAAAGTTTTATTACAATCCAGGATGTAGTTCTGGGAATGTGTAGGGGTTGGGGGAGGGTACAACTTGGAAAGGGGATTATATGGGATTAAATGACATTCTTTCATTGACATTGGCAAGTCAGGGCCTCTCCTTTCTTTGTTGTTCAATTAATAGAAGTAAAAGAGGTGTTATACTGTAGTTATAAAGACTGCGCGGTTTTACATGTTTTCTGAGTTACTGGGTGAGGTAACCTTGAACTTTTTTTGTCTTAAAATATTGGGGAAAACTCCAAAGATATTTTGAAGCTTGTAGTAAAATAAAACTGTGAGTGCATTTTTCAAAGCTCAAGTAATCTGAAATCATCTGCCCCTGCTACCTTATTTCTGTATATACTTCCCTCTAAAGCCCATTCTCTATACTAGCTTTGAATAGTCGAGCATACTGTCCTTCCGACAGTTCTAGTTATATTTCTGACTTGGTAACTTCAAAATTTCTTCATTTTTAACGGAATACCCCAAGCAAGCTTGAATAATTTTTACAACAGTTTTGTGATAATTACCTCTTAATAGGCCTATACAGGTTTTTTTCACTGACAAATTTACCTCACATGCATTTACTTATTTGTTACCTCTGCCAACAAAGTAGGATGAAGATTATGTTTTCGCCCATTTATTTGTCATCAAAATATCTCAAGAACAGATGATTGGGTTCTGATCAAAATTGATGTGTAGTTTTGTTCCTGCTTATGGAAGAAGTTATCAAAATCTGGGACGTATTGGAACAGGGGAAGGGCAAAAATGTAGGGGTGGGGATATTTTAGTGCAAGATTTATCAACACGTCCTTGAAACTTTTCAATGGGATGTGCTGAACAATGAACTCATGCCATGAAAGAACAGCCATACAATGAACTTTCTGGACTTAAAGAAAATCAAGTGAAGTTGTTTCTGGTATCAATGAAATCAAATCAATTGGTTTCTGTCATGAATGAAAATGTTGGAATAATAATCTACCCTGTATATAGCTCAAACAATGAATGCTTGGCCTGAATTGAACTGAAAACAATGATCACAAGTGATGATCCTCAAGTGTTTAGAATGTAAATGGTAATATGGAGCAACAGTGAGAAAGAGATTGTTCGGGGATGTAAGTTGGTGGGTCGAGGGTTTCTGAGGTAGATTGTATTCTGGTGGGGAATGAACAGGGATGGAGGTATGTTCTCTGCAGAGTGCTATAATTCTAGTTGTATATGTTTTAAAAATGGTGATATTGGCATTGACCATATTTTATGTCATATGAAAGGGAATTAATTTCCTAAGCAATGATACCAATTTTTATTACATTTTTGCATAAAAACAGTGATTTCTTTTACCATTTTCCCCAGAAATTTTAAAATTCTTTATTTCATTAACCGACTGAGGGAATTACTATTGAAATTTACATGTATTTATATTTTGTTAATTTTTATATTCCTAAAAACGCGGCTTTCATAGCTATCACAAAATGTTGGCTAGGGGTATTTCATTATAGAATAAGGGATTTTTTGAGATTAAAAAAGGCTTCGTATTTCACTTTAGAATAAGGGAATTTTTGAGATTAGAAAAGGTTTTAAAGTCCGAAATCTTATAACGAGTCTAATTGCGCCCAATTTATGGGTTTTCTACAAATTGACCTCACATGTGTTACTTGTTTCCTAACGTTCTACAACGTTCATTGGATTTTAAATCCAATTTAATTAAATAAATTTCCAATTTCCAAGAAGTGTTGACTGCAAATAAAACCGAGTTAAGATTTTAAGGCAAAAATGACATTTTTGACGAAATGTTGATCTGTTGATTATTTGTCTTTCACGTAATTTCATACAAAATCATGGAAATACCTTTGCAATTATTTCTTCAAGGTTACACACTATGTCAAAGAAATATGAAAAGTAAACACTGCCAAACCTTTAGTACGCATAAAATTAGTCCTAAACTCGGGAGAAAAACTGCAATTGGAGTGAAATAGCTAGTGATATCCAAAATAGTAGTGTTTGCACCGGGTCCAAAAATCGAACCGGTACCCAACCTGCATTATCGGCTGGGTATCCGACGTACCTACAAAGCATTTTCAATATTTTTTGCAGAAGTATTATATGTGTTAAAATCTGACAGTGTACCTTGTAAAATCTTGTGATATTTCTTGTTTTTTAATTGTACCTTTGTTTTTGTGAATAAAGAAACAGAATACAAATGTTTCTTGTCTCTTTTATTTATCCGTCTTTATAAAATACCATAAAATATTAATATACGCACTTCCTCCAAATTTTACGGGACGGGTCACTTGGTATTCTGGAATATTAATTAAATACACGATTCCACCTCATTAATGCTATGCTGGGATTGACTGATTCCACGATTATGATACGTGCAGGCTCAGTAACACGTAACAATTTCATTTGAACACAACTTGTGATTGGTTGTTACAATTTTTTTCAGCAAATAGCAGACACGCTTTCAAAACAGTTTGGTAATGTACAACTGCAGTATATTTTTTCTACAGCATACTACACACACACACACACACTGCTTGTTGCGCACTGGTTTGGATGGGTTTTTTTTATACACAAAGTTTGTTGTATTTTCGGAACCGGGTAACAACACAATCGGTCGGGTACCCGGATATTTCAGGTACAGATATATGTCATCTTTGTGTATGTGTTTTTTTCTTTTGTTTGTTAATCGTCATTATTATTCCAATAAAAACAACATTGATAAAAATGATGTCTTTTCCCTATTTTTTCCTGATCCATATTTCCGGGAACATTCATCATTTTTTGTCTTTCTATTTTGTTTCATTTGGTGCACGGCGTAACTCCTGGCTCCTGCTAAAAAGAGGTATCCCACTGTTGCACATATGCATATCTTACCTTACAGTATGGTCCGGTCACTGCAAAGCATAAGGTGGTGGATGATGATCCACAATTTACAGATTATTAAAGTTTGGATGCCAGTTCATAATATAATTACTTTATATAATAAAAAGAATAAAGCAAAAACATTTTTCGTCTTGTTGGCATAGTGCGTATATACAGATATACATATATTTTATCAAGTTTTAGGCTGTTAGGAAGCACTTGCTTTGCACTATTTAGCAGGATATTAGTGAGTAGGATCGGATGCATCTCAATGTAGTCATTTCCCCTGTGAAAAGATAAATGCTAAGTTTGTATAAAAGCTGTGCTTCAATTGATCTTATTTAATGATTGTTGGATTGACTTTATACATAGCTGAAATAAAGCAAAAGCATCGGCATGCCAATATGTCTTGATATACAACGCACTTCATGCACAGCTGTTATGTAATATTGTGCATCGCCATATAGAAAACATGTTCAGTCACCTGAACAATTAGAAAAATATTTTCCATTGTGATTCAATGATATATTGATTCATGTTATATGGCAATTAATTAATGATTTAAAGCATAGAAGAAAACAAATCTCAACATGTATTGTAATACACTAGCTTAATCCGTGAGCTACTACATTCTTGCAGTCTTCTGCATCGAATCCACATGCGCTGGTACAAATTAGAATCATTTTGCAATTAGCACTGCATCTTGTGTAGATGGCAAATTTTCTGGATTTTTCTTAACTTTCATGAAAAGCTTCCATTTTGTATCATCAATACTGCTACTACTTCTGGAACCATATACGTGACATAAAAACTTCTCCACATTCCGTAGTTTGTTATTATCAAGGTCCCTGTATCCAATGCCATTAAGAAGTTCTGGGCATTTTTCGTATGTTGACCAATGACCATGCAGACCTTTTCCCGTGGCCCGAGAAACTGGGAAACACTATCGCAACCACTCAAAAGCATGAAAACTAACAATATTCTGCCTTATAGTTGTACTGATTGGTATGTTATGAAGTGGAATGGGCTTCTTCTTCTTCTTAAAAGACACTTCCTTTTGTGAGCATGCTCATGAAATGTACACAGAGTACTAAGACATCACACTGGATACAAAGGTTCTCTGATAACCTTTGATGAATGCATCATAACATTAAAGAAGAAGCTTTGTGTCTGTCTGCCTCCTCGTGGTTTTCCTACAATGAACTAATGTCGGAATTAATCGAAGAGACTGCTTTACATGTTTCAAAGAATCCTTCAGCAATTATCAATTCTTTGCCCGATGGAATGTCGGAGAATTGCCTTATGAGCTGATCACTCAAATTATGCAAGGTTTGTCTTATTTGATGGCAGATCTATGAACGATTTCCGTCCACACGTCTGGCAAAGGTGTACTTCTGCTATTAACAAATTTACAGATGGGTTGTCTTGAACATCCTTCTCTCTTTTGGCGAGTTGCATTTTTGATTAGAGATTTCTTGATAGCGATCAAAACATAGATTTATTCTCATTACTGATGAAAATTTGCTGATGACATTACAACAAAATATATGCACCAAGTCACCAAAATTACTTGCATCTCTTGGCTTCCCAATGGCTTGTATCAGCGCTGGTCCATCTATCAAGTAGCAAGTCGTCTTTGCTCAACTACTTGATTACATGCTTCTATTCTGTCTTCTAAAATATCAGCAAGAACTGATTTGAAGTATTCGGAAGGTTTTCTGCTACATCTGCCAAAGACAGAGGAACGCAACACAGTTCATGCTGCAGCGCTGATTTGAGGTCAATGTTTCTTCCCGCCTGTGCTGCTACAAGAAACAGCTGTAATGGGTTTCTGTCTGCCTTGATAATATTTTGTTTCAGTTTTTACTGTTTTCACCACAGTTTGAGGAAGAAGCAAATGTCGGGGATTTGTTCTTCTTGATGGTTACTTCTAAAGGTACAGTCTGTTTGATGAGGCAAAGGTACAGTCTGTTTGATGAGGCAAAGGTACAGTCTGTTTGATGAGGCAAAGGTACAGTCTGTTTGATGAGGCAAAGGTACAGTCTGTTTGATGAGGCAAAGGTACAGTCTGTTTGATGAGGCAAAGGTACAGTCTGTTTGATGAGGCAAAGGTACAGTCTGTTTGATGAGGCAAAGGTACAGTCTGTTTGATGAGGCAAAGGTAGTCTCTTTGATGAGGCAAAGGTACAGTCTGTTTGATGAGGCAAAGGTACAGTCTGTTTGATGAGGCAAAGGTACAGTCTGTTTGATGAGGCAAAGGTACAGTCTGTTTGATGAGGCAAAGGTAGTCTGTTTGATGAGTACAGTCTGTTTGATGAGGCAAAGGTACAGTCTGTTTGATGAGGCAAAGGTACAGTCTGTTTGATGAGGCAAAGGTACAGTCTGTTTGATGAGGCAAAGTACAGTCTGTTTGATGAGGCAAAGCTACAGTCTTTTTGATGAGGCAAAGGTACAGTCTGTTTGATGAGGCAATCCTCAAGAATGTTTTCACTTATGATTGGTTTCGTTCTCCTGCCGGCAGTGAATGCTCTCAGACATTATTTGGAGCAATGCTATTTGTCAAGATACATCGTACCTTGAACAAAGTATCTTGAACCATGTCAGCTCCCTTTCCAGCTTTCGCACTTCGTTTTCATCTCTTTTTAAACCTGCAGGCAGGAAATAATTCCACATGGGGGCTTCCTTTTTATCATGAACCATTTCAGACATGGCATGAATACTAAACTCTATTTAGCCAATGCCGACTTGTTTCTTGATATACCGACATCTTGTTGAATACGTCATTACTTCGTTTCACCACAAAATTTCTATCTTAAAATTATTTGAAGACTTCTGGCTTCCATATGGGGCCCAAGCAATTCCAACTAACTAAGCAATAGGTTCTACAGTACCGCAAATTTCCCCTTCCCCAAAAAAGTGAAGAAAATACACACAGCTAATAAGGGTTGCACATGTATGAATTTTTTAAGTATATTTTCTACGTGTATTATTTCTGGGATAGTACACTGATCAAGCTGTCAGAAACTGTTTTTACTTTCCTTCTACTGCACTTGGATTTATTTATTTTATCAAGACTCAAAGTTTGGGGAAACAGAAGTTGCCCTCTGTTACAGTTCTTATGCTTCAAAGATAATCATTATTGGTTGACTATAAAGTATGATACCTTCCCTATCAAGCACTGCAGATTTTTAGCCCCAAATATAACA
The DNA here is from genome assembly GCA_020152595.1 of Chiridota heheva. Lineage (NCBI taxonomy): Eukaryota > Metazoa > Echinodermata > Holothuroidea > Apodida > Chiridotidae > Chiridota > Chiridota heheva. The sequence goes on from JAIGNY010001204.1 coordinate 9,630, forward strand.
ATCTTGTACCATTTTGAAATAATCACATTGCAATGTCCCGTCTGTCACCAAAAAAAAAAAAAAATGAAAAAGTTGTGTACTTTCACGTGCAAAGATTTTTTGCTTCAAAGGTAAATTCCTATTTTCTATCAAGGTGACCTCACCTAGGATGTAAAATAAAAATGGCTTTTGATGTATAGTTGATCTGATATTCCATGTCAAAATTTGTCCCGTCTGTCACAATTTACACCTTTGATATATTTTGTCCCGTCTGTCACATTTTTTTGTATCATCTCTTGGTTGTAAAAAATAGTAAACAGACTATTTTACTTCTACTACTCCATGTCTTTGTTAAAAATAATATAGTTGATGAAATTTTCAATAAAAATGTAAACTAAGGATTGATTTTTAAAATACACACTTCAGCCTTTAGGGCAGTGATACTTTGCCAGCCTTTTTAGCCCATCTTTTAGTCCCGGTCATGTCAGTCATACAGTAATAATTGCTGCATGCACACTACATACATGTTTACTGTACATGGGATGTGCAGAACATGTGATGTACATGCCCAGCAACATCTCATGGCAAGGGGTGGTGTATTGATGGTATTGGAAGGGGGAGGGGGTACTTAAGGGACATGTCACAGAATATGGCATGTGCAATTACACCATCAGGAGCACCAGAAATAGCACAAAAAGTGTGCAAAATTAAACATGTCCTGTTTCACTTCAGGATGTAACTCAACACATACAGGATATAGATGTCTCACGGCAACAAGATGGTGTACAAATTCTTATCCTTACTGGAACCCATGGTCCACGCTTTTTTAGAGTGTATGTTTTATGATGTGCGATGACAGCATCCCAGTGTGCAACGGACTCAACCACTTTCAGGTGGCATTTGACCACATAGCCTACCTATGTATCCTTGGAAAGGCAATTCTGTGGTAGATGAGCCATTATGGCCAACACCCTTGTGTATGGTCAGAAAGAGAAGACCAAGCTTACAGTACAAGTAACAGTTAACCTATAATGTTTATTGTATGCCTACTGTGCATTTAAAGTACCACTGTTTAAAAGAAGAAACAGGAAAACTATTTGGAAGAAAAACAGGAAAACTCTTAATGCAAAAGTGCCCAAATTAAAAATATAAATGTTATACTTTCACTTGGATTGTAAAGTTTAATCTAGTGCTATTCTTTATTGGCATCTTTTTGCACATAAATGTTAGTGCCAAAATGATGAGATATTGTAACGTGCCGGGTATAGGCTGCATGACTGGGTCGTGGTTCCCCATCATTGTGGGACTCGAGAGACAATAAATGACATGGATAACTTTAACTTTAAATAAAAATGCTGGTGTATTCTGTCAAATTCTTGGTGTTGGGTTGTACTGCTGGCAGCTGAGATCCCATCACCTTAGTCAAGCCTATTCTGATAGATTTAGGCTGGCTAGGCTTTGGCTGGTCACTGCAGCTGTCAGTTCACACCCCCAAGCACTGAAAACAAACTGAGTCTATTGTGTGACTGAAATACTCTTACTGTGAGGTTGTGCAGGCTGGCAGCCAAGATCCCATTGTTTGTTTGATGAGGGCTTAACGGCACCACAACAACGAAGGTCAAATTGTGCCTGAGAGGTCAGATCATTCTAGAGGAAGGTAGAAAAGGAAACAGGGGGAGAATGAGAGAAATTCAAGAACAAAAGGTCAGAAAGCTGTGATCGAGAGAGGAGGTGCATGGTTGAAACAAAAACAAAGTAGAGAGGGGGTGGAAGGGGAGAATTAAATATGGTTGTAGAGGGAGGCATGATGAAGGAAGGAGATAATTTTATCCGGAGGATTTTTTTGCAAGAATTCAGCAATTGAGTTTTGGGGAGCGAGGGAAGCTCTGGGAAGGTTGTACAGGGGGCAAGCAAGGAGAACGTGATGGATTGTGAGGGTTTGGGGGGAGCCAATAAGGAGGTGGGAGTAAGTGAGGTGGGTGTGACCAATTTTAAGACGGGTAATATGAACGTTGTCGATACGAGAGAGGTTGTTGATGGTGGATTTGATTGGAATTGTGGGCTGGATGACAGAGTTTGTTATCAATTTGGGACTTCCATGAGGTTTGCCAGCGGTCCCGAACAAGGGAAGTGATAAGCGGTTTGATGTCAGAAAGGGTTTTGGGGAAAGGGGTAGGGAGGAGGTTGAGGGCAAGCTTAGTGGCTGCATCAGCCCTGTCATTGCCTGAGATGCCAACATGGCTGGGTATCCAGAAGAAAAGAATACTTTTTCTGCAGAGGGTGGGAGAAAGGAGTTTCCGGAGGAGGAGGTGGCATGTAAGGTTATCCCATTTAAGATTGAGTAAAGAAGTAAGAACAGCCTTTGAGCTGGAGAAAATGGCAAAGTGGCTGAGCGGAGAGTACTCAATAAAGTTGAGGGCGAGGAGAATGGCCTTAGCCTCGGCTGAAAAGATGGATGAGTAGTCGGGGAGTCTGCTACTGAGGGTGATGTCATGGATGACTGCAGCAGCAGCTGTCTCGTTGCCTTCCTTGGAGCCATCAGTATAGATGGAGGTGTAATTTCAGAGTTGGTCTTTGATTTGGTTGTGTAGATTGATAAAGAGGTTAGGGTGGGTTTGAGTTTGTGATAAGTGGAGAGGCCCAAGTGGACAGAAGGGAGGGGGTGGCCCAAGGGGGAAAAGTGGGCCAGGAGAAGGTACCAAAGTGTGTGGGGGGGGTTGATGCCGAGGAGAATGGCCTTAGCCTCGGCTGAAAAGATGGATGAGTAGTCGGGGAGTCTGCTACTGAGGGTGATGTCATGGATGACTGCAGCAGCAGCTGTCTCGTTGCCTTCCTTGGAACCATCAGTATAGATGGAGGTGTAATTTGAGATTTGGTTGTGTAGATTGATAAAGAGGTTAGGTGGGTTTGAGTTTGTGATAGTGGAGAGGCCCAAGTGGACAGAAGGGAGGGGTGGCCCAAGGAGGAAAAGTGGGCCAGGAGAAGGTACCGAGAGTGGGGTTGATGCCGAGATGGTAGAGGTCTGATTTAATGTTGAAGGGAGGGGATAGGGTTTTAGTCCTATCAAAGAGGGTGAAGAAATTTGGGTACCTAATGAGGTTGTAAACAGGGTTCTGGGTGTTGTTGAGGACTCTAAAAGCATAGGAGAGGCTAAGCTTTCTACATTTAAGTAGAAAGGGGGGTTCGTTGGCTTCAACATGAAGGCTGGTGATTGGGGAGGTCTTGTGGGCACCTAGACAAAGCCTAAGGGCTTCAATTTGGATGGTGTTGATGTGGTTGAGGTATGAGTTGTGAGCGACACAGTAGACAGTATTGCCGTAGTCAAGCTTGGCACGAATGGTGAGCCTGAAAATTTTGAGGAGAGCATAGCTGTTCGCACCCCAAGTGGTGTTGGAGAGGAGTCGGGGGAAGTTGAGGGAGCTGTTGCATTTTAGTTTCAGGTTGGTGATGTGTTGCTTGTAGGTGAGCTTGGGGTCTAGAGTTAGACCCAGGAACTTTGTGTGTTCAACTTTAGGGATGCGATTGCCATTGAGCACAAAGTTCGGGTTGGGGTGGAGGTTGTAGAAATGACAAAAGTGCATGCAGACTGTCTTGTCTTTAGAGAATTTAAAACCGTTATTGTTGCTCCAGACTTGCCTTAGCCAAGTCTATTAGGCTGGCTAGGCTTCTGTTATGGTCACTACAGCTGCCAGTCGAAAGTTCTCAAGCTCTGAGCTCCCAAGTACTGACTGTTCAGCTTGCTTCTGAACTACAACTTATCGATTCCTAATCAACCACACCCTGTCACAAGATCAACTATGACCAATAAAATTTGTACAATAGTTTCTGCTAAGCTCATTTACACACCAGATACCTAACTGGTAATCTCATTTACAGTACATATTCAAATCTTCAACAAGAACCCAAAAGAAATAGCTCTATTACCAGATCCATCAACAAGAAACTTAACACACTTGATTACATAACACTATTACTGTCTATTGACAAACAAGGAAGGCCTTAATAACCAGGGGATTACTGTGGGCAAAACATGGGTAGGAAGAAAGTAAAAACAGGGCCGCTACAATATTATGAAAAACTGCCTTTTGAAGTTAAATGTTGGTTTATCGTAATTGACCAATGAATCCGGAAAACCAAAAACACCATCAATTCAGGCGTTAAGGAATGTGCCCCAATTAATTGAATATTAAAGGATATTCTATGATTGATTATTTTATTATTACTATATAATGTTAGTTCTTGTTGTTGATTGAAATGAATTATAGAAAAGGCATTTTTGATATCGCCATATAACAATAGTTTAAAATATGTCATTATAAATTGTCTGTCACAACATTAATGAGCCTGATATTTCCAGTTACATTATTTCAATAATTAAGTCGCATGTTTACTAATCATTTGTATAAAAGTAATTAACTTGACAAGGAGAATACATTAAATTTCATGGGGATTAGATAGATTTTTCCAAGCCTTAGAAAATTGTTTTCAAAAAATTGAGTGTAATTTTTGTCCCGTATGTCACGCTGATTGTACTGTGAATCCTGTAGTTTTATGGAGTGTGTTTAATGTAAACTATACAGTAGATTGTTTATCATGACCATATACATAACTGAGAAGATTACATTTTACAGATTTTTTTGGGCAAGCCTTTAAGAAAAATAGTAGTGTAAATCTGCTCCGTCTGTCATGCCGGAAGTAGCCACGCACAAATGTAAAAAAGATATTTTTAGCAACAGAGTTTTTTTGTTTGTTTTTTCACAGAAAAACAACAGAGCTAATGGTAAAACTATCATTAAAATTATAAACAGCTTCTACCACTATTTCCTTTCATATTGCAGATTATTGTATCTCATGGAGTCTTTAAAAGAAAAAAAAAAATTATAATTTCCATGTTAATCATATTGGTGTTTAAAAGTTACAAATTAAGGAAAAATTACTTTTTTTGACCCCAAATTTAGCTTTATTTGATAACTTATGTTTGTATTTGCGTGTAACAGCCACATGGCATTGTAAACAATTTAAATTGTACTACTGTACAATCAAATGTATTTTGTGGAACGTTCAGAAATAACTTGAGTTAAGCATGCATGGTCTTTTTGCCAGTTTATAGAAAACCCACATAGGCCTATTGGGTGAAATTTTGCTCATTTTTATATTTTTGACTTGGTAGATTTAACATTTCTGCATTCTAGTAATACCTCAAGTTAAAATAATTTTCACCCTAGTTTTATGATAGTATAATGATAAGGTGTTAGGAAAAAATTATTACAATATGATAAGGTTTTGATCTATTTTAGCAGTTAAAGGAAATACAATTTGCAAAAATTTGGGGGTAATGGTAAAAGATCACAATTTTTACCCAAAATGGAGTAAAAAATATGTATCTATCAATAAGAAACTTAATTCTCTTTCATATGACATGCCATGCCATATGGTAATACCAATCTCAACATTTTTGAAACATTACCTTTTAAATAAATGGTTGACCTGCTTGACCTCAATTGACCTAAAGGACATCATAAATCCCTATATAGTGAAGGCATCCCCCTGGTGCTGTGCCCGAGACCTATACTGACGTTTCTAGCATTGATGCCGTATTGTTCTCAAAAATGCCATCAAAACCCTTAAATGGGCCGCTCTTTTCTTATTTTGGATAGGTGTTTATAATAATCCTTTTAGATGAAAAACTGTGTTTGGTTTATAATATTGTGTGTGTTAATAATCTGATTCATGATCACAACCTTAATTCATTTACACAAAAATGTTTTATTTGTTGAAAGTTTTACAAGCAGGTTGCCAAGGAAATTACCCCTGTATATTGAAGATACCCCAAAATTACCCGACAAATTTCAGAATTTCCCGACAAAAATTGGGATTTGGGGGTATGACACCTTTTCTACACACACATCCTCCCCCGGTCGCTACGCCCCTGCATGCTATCTCTGACTAAACTAAAAGGGATTACAACATACATGTTTATATAGGCACAGTATTTACAAGTGGATCTGGTATATATTAAGTGACCAAGATTGCAAGATGTGACAGGTTTGGTTTCATAAGAGGGAAATCAAAGCGGGAAATCAAAGCTGATCAATAGAAATTTTAGACACCGTAACACCTGTCACTTATAATGTAACAACTGTCACATATACAGTAATATAACCTTCACAACAATTATTTTAGTGTCAAATTCTTACAGATTGTTGGATTCCTTAGCTTTTATAATGCTTCATTAGAGTGAAGTTCCAACTTATATTTGATGAATAAATTTTGCTCATTGTTCTTTTAACATCACAGAGTTTTACATGTGAATTTGAAAAACCTGTCTGTTTTCATGTAACACCCATCACGCATGTAAGCTCGCCACAGTCTCATCTGTTGTAGCATTTGTCTTTCTTTTTCCTTCTTGAGTTAAGTAGAAGCTTAAATGATATACCTAGGGATGGTACTGCATTGGGGTAATACGAGTTACTATTTGAGAGAAATTATTTTGAAGTTTAGAAATTGCTTCTGAATCGTAACACCCGTCACATAGGCAGTTAATTTGTGGCAGCTTGGTTCTAATTGGTCTGCCGAAGACACGTTCTGTTGAAGAATGTCCTGTTGTGGTGTGAGGGATTGCTTGATAGTTTTTGAGAAATTGATAGATCTCTTGCTTCCAACTTTTGCTCTCCACTTTTGCCATGATGAAATAACTCTTTTAAAGGAATGGTTCATTAATCATTCATGGGCTTTGCACAAAGTTCTCCACACATATTTATATTTTGGCTCAGCCAAGGACTAATCTAATTCTCTTTACTGCAAATCAGGTATGTGGCTTGACCCCAAGATGAATGACCTATTGTGTACAGTGTAACAGTAGCTGATTGCTAGCAAGTGAATAGACTGAAGAGGCTCTCAATTGGAAGGTTTTGCTTACCTCTTTGTTGTGTATGGTGTAGGAATAGCTGTTTGCTAGTAAGCAAATTGTGAAGAGTCTCTCAGGTTGAAAGGTATGGATAACCCTTGATTTTGAGAAAATCGAGGGTGTTGGATTGGAGGAATCTAAGGGACAAAAATTCTTAATGCTGCTTCCGCGTTTGCTTGGGGCCAGTAGGGCGTGAATTTGCGACAAGTAAGTCCCCAGATAATGGGCAAATTGCTGAAAATCAGTCCAAGAGAACTGGGCTGTTGTCAGATTTGACAATTTTTGTTATGCCAAATGTCGCAAAATTACTGTCAAGTTTAGGAATTGTTGCTTTGGCAGATGTGGAGGAAATTATTTCTACTACAGGGTATCAGGTGTGTTCATCAATAACAACTACTAGATATTCACCCGTCGGGAATGGTCCACAGAAATCTATGCAAACGTTAGTCCATGGGGCACAGGGGAGTTCTGACATGCGAAGGGCTCTCTTGCTGTTGGGGTTGTGTTTGCTGTACTGATTTGATCATGTTTTCGGCTGGTGTGTCTATTCCAGGAAACCATACTTTTTGGCATAAGAGTCGTTTTGTTTTTACGATACCTTTGTGTGCAAGCAAGAGAGCTTGGTGTTGAAGCTTAATAATGTATTTAGATAAACGGTCAGAAGTCCTTGTGCTTTTTGTTAGTTCCTGCAGGACAACTTTGATCATTAATAGTTTTCATGAGTTTTTGCAGTGTTGCGTCTTTTTCAGTTTCGTTTTTTATTGAGTGATATGCTCATAAGAGCAATTACTTTAGGATCGCTGTTAGGTGTTTCTTGCTGCGCTAAGATAGTTCAAAAGTCCAACGGGACTGGCATCAACAACTAGTTCTGTAACTTTTTGTTGATCAAAGAATGCATTTACAGTTCATTTTGATAAGTAAGTTTTGGTCCACCTTGTGTTGGTGTTTTGGTGTCCAATTCTATTTTTCATTTTGTGTGTAAGCTCTTGTAGCGTTTGTGTGATTGTCGCAAGGTTTGAAATGAATCGTGCACAATATGTAACATCGTGCACAATATGTGACTTCGTGCACAATATGTGACATCGTGCACAATATGTGACATCGTGCACAATATGTGACATCGTGCACAATATGTGACCATTCCGAGGAGGCTTCGTACTTTGTGTGTGTCTGTTGGCGGTTTCATATCATTTATAGTTTGGATTTTTTTTGAGTCTGTTTACTTCCTTTTCTGAGAATTGTTATCCATAAAAGTGTAGAGTGCATTTGTTAAATTCGCATTTGCTTTTGTTTAATGTGAAGTTCTTTTTACGGAGATGCTTGAATACTACATGTAGATTATCATTGTGAGCTTTCTGAGTATTTCCATATACTGTACAAGAATATCATCGCTGAAGTGCATCACTCCAGGTATATCGGCTAAAGTCTGGCGGATTACATTTAAAAAAATTGTATCCACAGAATTGATTCCAAGGCTAAGTCTTTTTTAACGGTATGATCCAACGTTTGTAGCGGTATAATCCAATGTGAGTAGCGGTGTAATCCAACGTGTGCAGTGAAATAATCCAACGTGAGTAGCGGTATAATCTAACGTGTAGTGGTATAATCCAACGTGTAGCGGTATAATCCGACGTGTGTAGCGGTATAATCCAACGTGTGTTGCGGTATAATCCAACATGTGTCATGAACGTTGCTATGTGCCTGAATTCTGGAGCTAGCTCGATTTGGTGGTAGCAAAACACTGAATCATATATTTTCTAATTTATTAAAACATTAATTCTGTCAATATTAAGTTACATGGGAGTGGCCATGTTTTTCATACGCCCTCTAAAAAATAATGTCATTCACCCGAACATATTACAATATTAAAGTATTGCTTTGCAATTTTTCTATTTATTTTTGCTTTGAATGACTATATGAATTTGTATTTATATGTGACATTTAAATGATTCAAGCCCTTTTTCTTGTTTTAAAATAAAACATGAAATACTGGAAATATTTTATAACTAAGTTAGCACCAAAATTTAAAAAGTGTCTAGTCATTTATTGTACTGTATTGTACAATTAATTTGTTAATGATCTTGGATGTCAAATGACATTGCATTTTTCATGGGAAATTTGCACTGCAGGAACAATGATTATGCAAAGTTTTATTTCTTAGAACTGATCCACCGAATTTACTCTGTTGCAGAAATTTCCTGTTTTTGTATCTCAAAGGGGTTGTGCAGGATGTTTGTTCGAGGCCAGTCACTCAACCGTAAATATTGTTATAAGTCCGCATTTGTAAACAAATTATAGCCATAAGTAGTCATGCAGTACATCACAGAAGAATTTTTGTGTGCTGTGCAGATGCCAACGAATTGTTAATGAATATGCTGGAAATATGCATGCATGTCAGTTTAAAAGAATACTTTTATTGTGATGTGCCATTCAAGTTACAGTAAATGTATGGAAAGAATGTACATGTAACAAGTTTAAAACAAATGTGTATTGTACATACCACAGCTTGCATTGAATTATAACTCATTGGAAAGATTTTGACATCAAAGGGTAAGTAATTTACACTTACATTATTACTATGGTATTTTTATGGTACCGACTTTCACCATTCTAACAACCAAATTGATGGGTAAAATTTAGCATCTCTTAACGAATACTCAACAGTATTCTAGATATTAACCGCACAGTTTATTCTTTACCTTGAAAAACTTGGCTGAGTGGAATAATTGAAGACCTCTTAATTTGGCATATTGAAGTTGTCTCAATTGGCATATATAGTTATATTTGCAATTTATATAGCGCCTTTTTGCCATGGCCTCAAAGCGCTGCATCGAATTAGCCACCGAGTAAGTTCTCAGGCCACCAGACAAGTTGGTGCACAGGAACTAGGGCTTGACTGGGCAAGGATGGGTCAGCGCACAGGAACTAGGGCAAGGATGGGTCAGCGCACAGGAACTAGGGTTTGACTGGGCAAGGATAGGTCAGCGCACAAGAACTAGGGCTTGACTGGGCAAGGATGGGTTGGTGCACAGGGCTTGACTGGGAATGGATGGGTTGGCGCACAGGAACTAGGGCTTGACTGGGCAAGGATGGGTCGGTGCACAGGAACTAGGGCAAGGATGGGTCAGCGCACAGGAACTAGGGCTTGACTGGGTATGGATGGGTCAGCGCACAGGAACTAGGGCTTGACTGGGCAAGGATGGGTTGGTGCACAGGGCTTGACTGGGCAAGGATGGGTTGGTGCACTGGGCTTGACTGGGCAAGAATGGGTTGGCGCTCAGGAACTAGGGCACGGATGGGTCGGCGCTCAGGAACTAGGGCACGGATGGGTCAGCGACAGGAACTAGGGCTTGACTGGGCAAGGATGGGTCAGCGCACAGGAACTAGGGCTTGACTGGGCAAGGATGGGTTGGTGCACAGGGCTTGACTGGGCAAGGATGGGTTGGTGCACTGGACTTGACTGGGCAAGGATGGGTTGGTGCACAGGGCTTGACTGGGCAAGGATGGGTCGGCGCACAGGAACTAGGGCTTGACTGGGCAAGGATGGGTCGGCGCACAGGAACTAGGGCTTGACTGGGCAATGATGGGTCGGCGCACAGGAACTAGGGCTTGACTGGGCAAGGATGGGTCGGCGCACAGGAACTATGGCTTGACTGGGCAATGATGGGTTGGCGCACAGGAGCTAGGGCTTGACTGGGCAAGGATGGGTCGGCACACAGGAACTAGGGCTTGACTGGGCAATTATGTGTCGGCACACAGAAACTAGGGCTTGACTGGGCAAGGATGGGTCGGCACACAGGAACTAGGGCTTGACTGGGCAATGATGTGTCGGCACACAGGAACTAGGGCTTGACTGGGCAAGGATGGGTCAGAGCACAAGAACTAGGGCTTGACTGGGCAAGGATGGGTCAGCGCACAGGGCTTGAATGGGCAAGGATGGGTCAGCACACAGGAACTAGGGCTTGACTGGGCAAGGATGGGTTGGTGCACAGGCCTTGACTGGGAAAGGATGGGTCGGCGCACAGGAACTTGGGCTTGACTGGGCAAGGATGGGTCAGCGCACAGGGCTTGACTGGGCAAGGATGGGTCAGCGCACAGGAACTAGGGCTTGACTGGGCAAGGATGGGTTGGTGCACAGGGCTTGACTGGGCAAGGATGGGTTGGTGCACTGGGCAAGGATGGGTTGGTGCACAGGGCTTGACTGGGCAAGGATGGGTCGGCGCACAGGAACTAGGGCTTGACTGGGCAAGGATGGGTCGGCGCACAGGAACTAGGGCTTGACTGGGCAATGATGGGTCGGCGCACAGGAACTAGGGCTTGACTGGGCAAGAATGGGTCGGTGCACAGGAACTAGGGCTTGACTGGGCAAGGATGGGTCAACGCACAGGAACTATGGCTTGACTGGGCAATGATGGGTTGGCGCACAGGAGCTAGGGCTTGACTGGGCAAGGATGGGTCGGCACACAGGAACTAGGACTTGACTGGGCAATGATGTGTTGGCACACAGGAACTAGGGCTTGACTGGGCAATTATGTGTCGGCACACAGGAACTAGGGCTTGACTGGGCAAGGATGGGTCGGCACACAGGAACTAGGGCTTGACTGGGCAATGATGTGTCAGCACGCAGGAACTAGGGCTTGACTGGGCAAGGATGGGTCAGAGCACAAGAACTAGGGCTTGACTGGGCAAGGATGGGTCAGCGCACAGGGCTTGAATGGGCAAGGATGGGTCAGCACACAGGAACTAGGGCTTGACTGGGCAAGGATGGGTCAGCGCACAGGAACTAGGGCAATGATGTGTCGGCACACAGGAACTAGGGCTTGACTGGGCAATTATGTGTCGGCACACAGGAACTAGGGCTTGACTGGGCAAGGATGGGTCGGCACACAGGAACTAGGGCTTGACTGGGCAATGATGTGTCAGCACGCAGGAACTAGGGCTTGACTGGGAAAGGATGGGTCGGCGCACAGGAACTTGGGCTTGACTGGGCAAGGATGGGTCAGCGCACAGGGCTTGACTGGGCAAGGATGGGTCAGCGCACAGAAACTAGGGCTTGACTGGGCAAGGATGGGTCAGCGCACAGGGCTTGACTGGGCAAAGATGGGTCAATACACAGGAACTAGGGCTTGACTGGGCAAGGATGGGTCAGAGCACAGGAACTAGGGCTTGACTAGGCAAAGATGGTTCAGTACACAGGAACTAGGGCTTGACTGGGCAAGGATGGGTCAGTGCACAGGAACTAGGGCTTGACTGGGCAAGGATGGGTCAGAGCACAGGAACTAGGGCTTGACTGGGCAAGGATGGGTCAGCGCACAGAAACTAGGGCTTGACTGGGCAAGGATGGGTCAGCGCACAGGGCTTGACTGGGCAAAGATGGGTCAATACACAGGAACTAGGGCTTGACTGGGCAAGGATGGGTCAGAGCACAGGAACTAGGGCTTGACTGGGCAAAGATGGGTCAGTACACAGGAACTAGGGCTTGACTGGGCAAGGATGGGTCAGCGCACAGGAACTAGGGCTTGACTGGGCAAGGATGGGTCAGAGCACAGGAACTAGGGCTTGACTGGGCAAGGATGGGTCGGTGCACAGGAACTAGGGCAAGGATGGGTCAGCGCACAGGAACTAGGGCTTGACTGAGCAAGGATGGGTCAGAGCACAGGAACTAGGGCTTGACTGGGCAAGGATGGGTCAGCGCACAGGGCTTGAATGGGCAAGGATGGGTCAGTGCACAGGAACTAGGGCTTGAATGGGCAAGGATGGGTCAGCGCACAGGAACTAGGGCTTGACTGGGCAAGGATGGGTCAGCGCACAGGGCTTGACTGGGCAAAGATGGGTCAGTACACAGGAACTCGGGCTTGACTGGGCAAGGATAGGTCGGTGCACAGGAACTAGGGCTTGACTGGGCAAGAATTGGTCAGGACGGGAAGTGTATCAACAGCATGTTTTGTGCTTCTCTTCTTGAGCAATTCATTGTGGTAAAATTTGTATTCTGTGGATCCATTAGAACAAATGTATGGGGGATGGGGGGGGGAGCATAAATTAATTTGTATTTAGAAGTGTTTACCGCCTATGGTGGTACTGCGCATGCTTTGCGTGTGCCACAACGGGGTCCAGGAGCCCGCTTAAGTTACCCTGGTGGGGGCCAGGGGCAGAGCCCACAAAAGCTCTACATTTTTTCATGGTTGAGGTGACAAGAAATTGCTTAAAAATCATGTCATATATACACCAACCATTTTGAATTTTTAGGATTGGGAGGCATGTTCCCCCCTCCACCCTCCTTGTCGGCGCCACCCCCTCCTTGTCAGCGCCACTGATATTACTGGTACATTCCTTAAAAGTATTTAAAATCAAATCTCACGACTCTTCTCACACACAACTTAAACTGCAGAGATCAATGCCTAATGGACAGGATTGAGGTATTAAACCCTTGTTATATCTAATACTGAAATTACAGTTTGCGGAACGTTTTCCCCATCCCAGCTAGAATATTTATAACGCATTACCCTTATTAAAATTTCCTGTCATCAAATTAAGTAAAAGAAAGTAAGCATAATTCTGGTTGATTTGAAATGATCTATTTTAAAAATAACAAGATGTTACATCCCCCATAGGCCCCCCATCCCTAATAGGGCCCCACACATTTATGTCTTTGTAAGGCTTAAGTGATGCCCAATAAATTTACACTTTATAATGACCTACAAAACACCTTTGCCGTGATATTTATTGTGACTTAGTCCTAGCAATGAGACCTCAATAACTTGACCCAAACAATTGTTTTTACCTTATCGCAACATATAGTCTATATTGCGATAAGGTATTGTAATCACTTTTGTGGGTGGGTGCATTTTATTTGAAAAATGTAATTGCTAAAATTGTATTGATCCTTGATGGGTTGGGGTCCCGAGTTTGTTATTTGGTGGGTTGGTGGAGGGTGACGCAAGATTATGTCCCACACATAATGGGATATGTCAGAGGTCAAATGATTGATTTAAAAATGGTAAATTTTGTGTTGCATTTCCTGGGATAACCGTAGGTGATATTGCGTTTGTACTTGGTGGATTGATGTAAGGTTAAGTTTCTTACAAAATGGGACAGGTCATATTAAGGTCAAGAGGTCAAATAGGTAAATTAAAATGGTAAATTTTGGTTGGTTGCATGTTATGGAAAAAAGTAAGTGCAGTTAGGTTGTTCATGGGTTGATGAAGAATGATGTAAAGTTGTGTCTCAGAAATAGTGTGACATGTCACTTCAAGGTCAAAGGGTCAAATAATGGTAAATTTTGTACTGAATTTCGTTGGGAAGACGTAGTTACTATTTTATTGATGGGCTGGTGTCCAGTTTATTACTTGGTGGATTGGTGGAGGGTCATGCAAGATTATGTCTCACACATAATTGGCAAGGTCATTTAAAGGTCAGAAGTCAAATAATTAATTTAGAAATGGTGAATGTGTTGTGCTTCCTGGGATAACCATATGTGATATTGGGTTGGTACTTGGTGGAAGGTGATGCAAAGTATTTACCGCACAAATTGGGACAGGTCATTTAAAGTCAAGAGGTCAAATAATTGATTTAAAATGGTAAATTTTGGTTGGTTACCTGTTATGCAAGTGCAATTGGGTTGCTATTTGGTGGGTTGATGAAGGATGATGAAAGGTTGTGTCTCGGGAAAGATGTAACCTGTCACTTAAAGGTCAGAGGTCAAATCAATGTTATTTGCTGGGTTGGTGGAAGGAGATATAGTCTTGTGTCTCACACATAATATCATTTATAGGTCAAACGTCAGAGGTCAAGTAATTGATATGAAATGTTCTATATTTTGTTATGTTAATTGGAAAAACATTTTATTATTTTACAAATTATGTGGCAGAGGTGATTGTTTTTTATATCATTTTGTTTAGATTTTAAAGCAATTAAGCTAATATTTAACCTCTAGAATTCCATAAACCTTTAAATATATCTGTGTGTTGCTGCAGGTACAGTACAAGATAAAGAATTTGATAAAAGAATATTCTGTCCATAAAAGATCTCCATCACAGAGAAGGTAAAACAGTTGTCACAATGACGACTGTTTGCATTATCCTGCTGTTTGCAGTGAGAGTATAAATTAATAAGACGAGCAAATTCAAAGTCCTGTTTCCTATTGATGGCATCTTTGAAGGTTCACTGAGGTAAGTATGGCTCAGAGGTGATCAACCAAGCAGAGATTTTTAAGTGACACAAGTGTTTGTCTGTAAAAGAAACTTGTTTTCTTTAATAGTGGGCATACTATAGTACTGTGCAGTATATACTCTAGGTTAAGGTGGTTTTTATTATGCAGGCCCAGCCCTTTGGATTGAACTGCCTGTCTCTATTCATTTGGTATCTAATTTTGTCTAAGCTAAAAACATACTTTTTCCTATTGCCTTTGTTTAGTTTTAAGTTATTGTGAAGTGCATTTTAATGCTTAGCAGATTTTTGCACTATATAAATGTATGAATATTAAAAATTGTATTTTTATTATAGTTTTGTATACTTTGTTGGATTAAACTAAAGTAGTAACCATCGCTAGCCATCAAGTGCAGTTTATTTAATTTCTTTTACTCATAGGTGTAGGAACCTTGAAAAACGAAAAGTGCCCCTCAAATATTGTCCCAATAGTAGGAAACTGGCCAGCAACTTTTGTCAGTCCCATGTACGGGAGAATGTGTCCCTATTGAAAAAGTGCCCCTTTCTAAAATTGAAGGGCCCCTTTTATGTTTGTTTTGGAGGTGCTTATTCTATGTACATGAGGTTGTTCCTTCCCCACTTTTCGAAAGCTTCCTATTCCTGAAAGAGGAAGTGCATATTCCATGATATCAGCAAATTCGGGTCCATTGTTGGACTGAATTCTCAGACAGACAAGATTGTTAATTGCCACATTATATTCACATGAACTAGCCATCGTCACAGACCTCCATAGTGTAGAGGTTAGTGCTTTGTCCTCTCACCCGCACGTCCAGGGTTTGAATCCTGGTGGGTCTGCAACCAGTGAGTTCACAACTGGTTATCAAAGGCCGTGGCCGTCTTGATATAATGTCCAGCACTGGATGCTTTCGGGACATTAAACCTTGCTATACTATGCTATTTAGTGTGAAAATGACTGAGATGTGGTAGAATTTCAGAAGTCACTTACTCGTAAACTTGAGTTCTGTTCGTAAGCTTTAGAGGAGTTTGTATGGCACTTGTATTCACATCAGGGACTTTCATTGCTTTTGTTTCATATAATAATTATGAGCTGTAAGGAAACAAATATATGAAGTTAAATATTATTATACATTCCAGTACCAGCATCTTTTTAGTAATGCCAAATATTTAATAATTCCATCCATACCAAATTGATCCTCCCTGAAAGTAAAGTACTTGTTTCAATATTCGGAGAGAAAGAATTATGGAAGATAATAGGTCCAAGCTATCCTAGGTTGATTTTTAACCTTTGTATAGGCTTATCAAATTGGATCAAAGCCAATTTGCAAACTTGTCAGTTTTGTTTACTGAATTACTGAATAACTGTCACCTGGCAGACTAGTTTTACAAGCAAAAAATACACAAACGTATTTCTCACGTATACCCGGCACGGCATGTCCCACCGGGATACCAGTAGATTTCCCTGTGGGCCCCAAGGATTTGTAGCTCGGTGGGCCTCAAGACAAGTGACAGCAATCATTTTAGCAATCGCCCAAATTTGCTAAAAAATAATTTGGTTAAAAGTCCGACAATTGTTTGGTTCATCAGGAACCTATGCGGTCATGATGGTGTACTGTGTGTATATGTGTGTGACGCTGAGCTCATATAGCAATATATTAAGAACGGTACAGTGGATTCATATCATATGTTTTTGGTGGTGATGTAATGCATATTAATGAGTGGGCGGGGCTTAATGTAAACAAAATTAAATGCTCATGTTTTAACAACAGCATAGCTGTTGTGTTTCATATTTGGTATAGTTATGACGCTGGCTCCCTGACTTCTGTCTCCAGCTTATTTACACCAGGGAGTCTTAACAACTCCCTGGTTACACTCATAACAAAGAACCTCCAGTGATGAAGACCATACACAGTCACAGTGTTATGTAGCCACATATTGAAAGTGCACCCAAGCAGAAGTGAGGACAATGAACAGAGGATTGGATTGCATACTAAAAGTGCACCCATGCACAAGTTAAATGAGTGAGAATGATGATTGGATTGCATACTGGTCTGGCAAGCTGGTAGCTTGTGCAGTATAGTATGAAATTGACAGTGTGAATGCTTCAGACAATTTTGACCAATTCTCCTGTAGAGAGGAATTTCTTTATGAATGACATGACAGTAAATACAAAACTTGCAAATCAATCAGCATAAGAAAAAAAAAAAAAACATCTGAATCACAAAACCTTTTGGTTCTGGTTTTATTAGTACAAATTGGGTTGAAAATTGCTCAGATTCATTCAAAATTGTTTAAAATTGGTTGAAAATTTCAAAAGTGTGTAAAAAAAATTGCCCAAATTTTGTTGAAAACAGCAGAAACTGGCCTAAATAAATGTCTTGAAAAAATCGCCCAAATTTGTTTAAAAATCATGCATTTATTGTATCAAATTGGCAGTGATTCACTTTGTTATCGCCAAAGTACAGCATGAATTGTAAACATACACAGCCGCATTAGCTGGTTAGTTGACTAATAACCTATATATAAACTTACAGGCTGACCAACCACCACCCCCGCCCCCCTAAAAATGGGCCCCTAGTGTGTCATATCCCCGCTCCTTTTTAGAAGCCGCGCTTGACGTTCAAGAAATATTTTAGACTTAAAAATATCTTCATCAGTTCACAAAATATATATTAACATATCATGATTACATGTCATGATTACATATCATGTTTATATATCATGATTACATATCATGATTACATGTCATGATTACATGTCATGATTACATGTCATGATTACATGTCATGATTACATGTCATGATTACATGTCATGATTACATATCATGATTACATGTCATGATTACATGTCATGATTACATGTCATGATTACATGTCATGATTACATGTCATGATTACATGTCATGATTACATGTCATGATTACATGTCATGATTACATGTCATGATTACATATCATGATTACATATCATGATTACATATCATGATTACATATCATGATTACATATCATGATTACATAGCATGATTACATATCATGATTACATATCATGATTACATAGCATGATTACATATCATGATTACATATCATGATTACATATCATGATTACATATCATGATTACATATCATGATTACATCCGAGAGACATCAATAAAAAGCTGATCATGTCAGAATTATTCTCCGCCAACTGTTTTTGTTGGATGGACAAAACATTTTTCTAGGACCACGCCTAAAACGGACCAATCACAGTCCTTGGTATCTGACCATATTTCATATTCGTTCATGCAAGAAGAGTTAAGTCCTCTCATTGGTCAAAAGTCAAAAACTGCCAAATCAGCAAGATTGGGTGGAGGGCAAACTTCTGCACATAAGGACAATTTTGATTAATGGTTGTCACCAGACTATTATTTATTCTAACGAGACAAATCAAAGAATTCTTGATGTCACAGCCACTTGTACAAACTGCCGCAATTTCCTACATCAAATTGAAGGATTATGTTAAGATGACATAACCCAGCTTGTTAATAATGGTAATACTGTCTGTTTTAAATCAATACATGCAGAAATATAGAAAAATACCGATTCCAAGATATTCCAGGTTAAAGAAATACAGGAAATAAATACATAAAGAAATACATTAAAAATACTGATTCCGGGTTATGAGAAAGGGCTTTACTAACCAGCTTTTAATAAACAAAACGTGAGAAAATTTGATGTCATTATGACAGTGAAAATAGGTTATAAACCCATTATCCCTGGTCCATCAGCCCTAAGCTCATATTGAATTGCACATTAGTTGTGGAAGGTTTGACAGGTAATCATTAAATAAAGATAATTAGGACACACGATAATACTTTATGTGCATTCAAATGCTATCAAAGTAATATAGGGAGAGAGTAGACTCCATGACAATAACATTAAAAAGATAGAGGAAGCTTCACTTTTGGAGCTGTTATGTCTGACACAATTATTTGTTCATATACATATATGTACAGTAGCACATACTCTGTATAGTAATTAAATTACGCTTCAACCTGCAGAGTAATTAACCTTTCCAGGTTACGAAATATGCCACGCCCACCATAGCAAAGCAGTATTAGGTGGGGCAAATAAACCTCAAATCCGCAATCGTGCATTACCAATGCATTGACATTTAGATGTTCATGTGGTCTGCCGAAATGTTTGATCCATTTATGGCAACTTCTCTGGATCTTGAGAGTTTTTAGCAAATGGGATAAACAAAATTCAGTTTGCTAATTGTTCTGGCTAACAGCATTCAGATTTGCAAAGCCGCAGCAGGCCCGTTAGCGCAATATTTGTTCACCATTTTGCCATTACTCGGTCCGTGTGTGCAGAAATTTGTTTTTATGCAGTAAATTGCATTGACTACATGAGCGTGCGCCTCTTGCTAGCTGTACTGTAAATAGGCAAATTCATGCGTGATTGGTTAAAAAAGCTGTCAATCATCTCACTCAGGTAGGTTAATTAATATCTGACATTTTTATATGCACAAAGCAGAAAAGTGAGTGTCTATTATTCTCCCAAAACTCAAAAAGATATTTATTTCTCTTTTATGCAACAATACTTATCTTCCATACATACTGTAGATTTTCATATCAACTATAATTTTTTGATATTTTTCATTGATGGCTCAATATAAAAATGTCATTGATGCAAGATGCTTATTTCATGAATGCATGATCAGAAGAGTGCATGATGGGAATTCTTTCAGAATAGCTTGAATTTGCAAAAAAACAACAACCTTTATTATTACTACCTCCGCCAACGAAGTTGGACGGAGGTTATGTTTTTGCCTCTTGTTTGTCATCAAGATATCTCAAGAACGATGATTGGATTTGGATTAAATTTGATGTGTGGTTTAATTGTTGCTTAAGGAATGTGATTTACATTTAGAACGTATTGATACAAGAGAAGGGCCCAAATTGCATGGTGGGGATGGTTAGAGCAAGGTCGGTCAAGACAGTTAAAACTTTCCAATGGAATATTATGAACAATGAATTCATGCTATGAAAAGAAACCCAACAATCAGATTTCTGGACTCCTTGAAAATTAAATCAAGTGGTCTCTACTATCAATGTAATAAAAACAATTGGTTTCTGCCATAAGTGGATAATGATGGAATGTGAATCTTAACTAAAAGGAACTCGAACAATGAATGCTTAGCCTGAATGAAACTGAAAACAATGGTATGGCCTTGGAAGAAATCCAGTCAGAAGATAATCTTTAAATGTTCAGATTGCAAATGTTCATTACAGATCGAAACAAGGAGAGGAATCTTGGTGGGCCTAGGATTGGTGGGCCTAGGATTTCTGAGGTAGATTATAGCAGGGCGCCCGGTAATCTTTTAAAAACCTTTAAAACCTTTAAAAACCTTTATTGACAAATTGAACCTTTAATCCTTTCAAAATAACCTTTAAAACCTTTAAAAACCTTTATTTTCAAAGTTAAGTAAGGTTAATGATTCGAGTGCCAAGGTTTTTAGCTTCAATGGTAAGTATACACATCCATTTAATAGAATATTTGTTCTCAACACACATTTAAAAAGTAGCAGGACCAAAATAGAATTTCCAAGTACACGTAAGTAATGGACTTTTGGCGCCATCAACTGCCTTTTGCCCCAAAATATGCTCATTGCATGAAAATTTAGTCCATGAGTTAACCTTTATAAACCTTTTTATTTAAATCAAAACTTTTAAAAACCTTTATTTCAACTTTTCCAACCTTTAAAAAAGCCTTTATTTAAAAAAAGGAGTTAATGAGAAGCCTGCTATAGTATTTATGAGAATATTATGAACTCTTAAAACTATTCTAGGCATGTTGGAGTTGCAACGGATTAGTTCAGTGGTCAAGCAAATTTATCTCATATTAGGATAACTTGAAGACAAACAAATTGGTGAAGAAAAAACTTCAATGTCTTGTTATGTTAAGAAGATATTTAAAGGCCAGTTGTCTCTAAAGTGCGAGGTAAATAAAATTCAATTCCTGTGTTTTGATTGTTCGAAAGACAATGGTACAGTCGCAACCGCAGGGAAGACATCGTTGTCATCCGCCTCGGCCACTCCTCTCTCACCCCTATTTCTATTTCTTATCCGGCTCCCCTACTCCTCTCTGCCCCACTTTATAACACTGATCTCTCCATCAAGCATATCTTCGTAACCTGTCTCTTATACTAGAACTCCAGATCTCTTCTCTCCTCACTATCTTCAATCTCGGACCTTATCGAAAACAATTCTTCCTCAAACATCATCAACTTCCTCCACAACAACAACCTCTTCCACCACATTTAACTTTCCCCTTCCCCCTCCCTTTCTACACCTAACCTTACTGACCTCCTTTTTTTTTTTTTTTTTTTTCTCCCTTACGAACCTTCCTTTCCTCACTATCCTAAATCTTACACCGTAATTAATTAACACCCACTTGGCACATTTGACTCTGACTGTCGCAGTACCCAAACAACAAACCAGACAATGGTGCAGTGTGCACTTACATCGATAGGCCAGTCAGTATGTTTGGGAATACATTGTATGCCGCCACATTTTAATCAGGATATATGGCCTTTAAGTTTGCAGTTACTGTATTTGACGTATTATGTGCCTCTGCTCTAATAAGCGCCAACCCAACTTTTTTGGACAGATGATGTAATTTATTTGATTAAGTTAAAGACTTCAAATAAGTTGTGTTCCTTTATTTGCTTATTTTGCATCTGACACTCTTGAATGTCTTTGTGGTGGTTGTTGGGGGCTAGCAATGGAACCAGATCACACAGTGCAGTTAGTGTAGCACACTACATGACCCAAGCATGGGCACTTATTATGAAAAAACTGTGGTCCTAAAAAGTGGTGCAAATCTATTTTCATAAGTGCCCTGGGTGCTTATTACGTCGAATACAGTACGTCTTATTGGTGTAAAAATGACTGGTGTTACTTTATAAGTCAACTATGAAAGGTTGGTGCCCCCATCCTCACTTCCTTAACAATTGTTAATGTATGTTGAAGACAATTGATTCACCTTTTTGTCTTGCCTGCAAAGCAGGATGAAGAGACATAGGAATCATCCTGTTGTCGTCCACAAATGTTTAACGTTTAACATGAGCTCATAACTTTAAGTTCTGAATGGTGTACATTCATGTAAATTGGCACAGGGATAAAGGACATGGGTACTGTTCAAATGAGAATGATTGTGGGGTTGTGTGTTTATACTTAATTAGCATATTTGCATAACAATGAAAATATTTGTATCTATGATATCTGTTAAATTAATGTGGATGTAGGGATTTTGTTTGCACAAATGATCATATACATGATGAGCATTGTCTACACTTAATGTTGAGGTGAAGTGTGCTCACTAATTAACTTTGTATGACAATGAAAATATTTGTCAGGTTAAAAGTTTTCATAACTTAAGTTGTGAATGATGTACATTCATGTAACTTGGCACAGGGATAGAGGACATGGGTACCTTTCAAATAAGCATGATTTGGGAGGTGTGTGCATACTAATTAGCTTGCATAACAATGAAAATATTTGTATCTATGCTATCTCTTAAATTAAAGTGGGAGTGGGGATTTTGTTTACACAAATGATCATATATGTTAAGACCATTGTCTACTCTTAATGGTGAGGTGTAATGTGCATATTAATTATCTTATTTGCATAACAATAGACTTCCATAAAATATTTACATATAACCTTAGATAATAACTTGGTACTGGTTACAGGGGTAGAGGACATGGACACTGTTCAAATGAGCAGGATTTGGAGTTGTCCGTGCATACTAATTAGCTTATTTAGATAACCATGAAAATATTTGTATATGTGGCATCTCTTGAATTAAAGTGGGTATGATGATTTTGCTTAAACAAATGATCATACAGTATATGTGAAGAGCATTGTTCTCACTTAATGGTGAGGTATAGTGTGCATTTGCTGCAATATGTGTGACCTGAGATCAAAAATATATGGCTTATGACTTACTAACTTCACATTTCCAGTCTTGTTATGATATTAACATTCCTGACATGAATAGCAATCAAAATGTTTATCTTGCCATAAATAAAGAAGCAAATAAAAGTTTCCTTGCTTCTAAAGAATCTTAAATTAAGAGTTGGGAAATGTAAACAATAAGCAGAATGTGGGGTAGAAGATGACATGATGTTAAAGTAGCTGAAGGAATTAGGATGAAGTCATGTGGGACAGGGTTAAATTGTATGCAGGGCAGGGTGTGGTGGGATGTTGGTCAGGATGTGTTGGCATTTAGACAGGTGGGTTGGCATGTGGAACAGGATGGGTTATCATGTGGAACAGGGTGGTTGGCATGTGGAAAAGGGTGGGTTAACATGTGGGACAGGGCGGAATGGCATGTGGTGGGATGTCATCTGGACTTCAGTTGTGATGGCATGTGGGTCATACAAGTGGTGGAATGACATACCATATCTGGTTTTCAGGTGTGATAGCATGGAGTATAGACATGGCATGACATTTGGGGCAGGTTGGGATGGAATGTGGGACAGTCTGTAATATGCATTATTAGCAGTGAGGGGATTTGTATCGTTTCCATTGTCTAGTTTGTCATACATTAAGCAATATTGTGTCGCAACATTTTGCTTTAATGTTATTGTACATTTTTCATGCTGCTTGACTTTGCTTGACATACATATTTTCTTAAATTGAAAGTTTTATTACAATCCTGGATGTAGTTCTGGATATGTGTAGGGGCTGGGGGAGGGGTACAGGTTGGAAAGGGGGTTGAATGGCATTCTTTCATTGACATTGGCCAGTCAGGGCCTCTCCTTTCTTTGTTATTCAATTGATAGAACTGAAAGAGGTGTTGTAGTTATAAAGACTGTTTGTTTGGTTTTACATGTTTTCTGAGTTACTGCATGGGTGAGGTAACTAACCTTGAGGTTTTTTTTTTGTCTTGAAATATCTGGGAAAACTCAGAGATCTTTTGAAGCTTGTAGTGTGTCGTGGTGCCGTTAAGACCTCATCAAACAAACAAACAATTGTAGTGGAAATGAAAATGTAAGTGCATATTTCAAAGCTCAAGTAATTTGAAATCATCTGCCCCTGCTACCCTATTTCTGTACATCCTTCTACTAGCCCATTCTCTATACTAGCTTTGAATAGTCGAGCATACTCTTCTTCCGACAGTTCTAGTTAGTTTTACTATTTTAATTATTTTCCCTTAAAACTTTCTTCAGGTAGTAAATTATAATTTTCCTTACTAGATTCTCTTTTCCTACATTCCTGGCTTATGCAATTGTGTTTAAACCCCAAAATCACAGTAAACAATATGATAGATTACATTCAGAATTGGAGAAATCTTGAGTACAGTATGTGACGTCACAACTACATGTAGTTAGATTTCAGTCGTTTGTACAAAAATGAAAAGAACTTCATCTTAAATATCTCCTTAAACGTAAGGAATAAAAATATTGGATGCTTCCTTCACCTTTTTATTTCTTTGCAAGTCCTCTTTCATATAAGATGAACTTGCTTGACCCCCTAACTAATTCTTTTAAAGTACACGTTGCTTACTGAGCTAGGATTTATTTTGGCATGCACGCTGCTACACTGGGTTGCAGTTTGAAATGCTGGCATTCACACTGCATGCTTCACTGGGTTGCAGTTTAAATGGCTGGCATGCATGCAGTGAGATAAACACCTCACTCAGTAAGGCACAAGGCAATACTTGCACCCCCCTTCCTTCTGTCCACCTAGACCTCTCCACTTATAACAAAACTCAAACTCACCCTAATCTCTTCATCAATCTCCACAACCAAATCAAAGACCAACTCTCAAATTACACCTCTATCTATACTGATGGCTCCAAGGAAGGCAACAAGACAGCTGCTGCTGCCATCATCCAAGACATCACCCTCAGTAGCAGACTTCCTGACCACTCATCCATCTTTTCAGCCGAGGCTAAGGCCATTCTCCTCGCCCTCAACTTTATTGAGTACTCTCCTCTTAGTCACTTTGCCATTTTCTCTGACTCAAAGGCTGTTCTTACTTCTTTACTCAATCTTAAATGGGATAACCTCACCTGCCACCTCCTCCTCCGAAACTCTTTTCTCCCACCCTCTGCAGGAAAAGTGTTCTTTTCTTCTGGATACCCAGCCATGTTGGCATCCCTGGCAATGACAGGGCTGATACAGCCGCTAAGCTTGCCCTTAACCTCCTCCCTTCCCCTTTTCCCAAAACCCTCTCTGACATCAAACCGCTTATCGCTTCTCTTGTTCGTGACCGCTGGCAAACCTTATGGAACTTCCAAATTGATAACAAACTCCATGTTATCCAGCCCACAATCCCGATCAAATCCACCATCAACAACCTTTCTCGTATCGACAACGTTCATATTACCCGTCTTAGAATTGGTCACACCCACCTCACTCCTCCCACCTCCTTATTGGTTCCCCCAACCCCTCTGTAACAATTGCCACTGCATCCTTACAATCCAACACGTTCTCCTTGCTTACCCCCTGTACAACCTTCCCAGAGCTTCTCTCGCTCCCCACAACTCAATTGCTGAGTTCTTCCAAAAAAATCCTCCAGATAAAATAGTCTCCTTCCTTCAGCATGCATCCCTCTACAACCATATTTAATCCTCCTCTTCCACCCCCTCTCTACTCTGTTTTTAGTTTTACCCATGCACCTCCTCTCTCGATCACAGCTTTCTGGCTTTTGTTCTTGAATTTCTCTCATTCTTCCCCTGGTCTCTTTCCTTACTACCTCTAAAATGTTCTGACCTCTCAGGCACAATTTGACCTTCGTTGTCGTGGTGCCGTTAAGACCTCATCAAACAAACAAACAAACATAATACACTCGTAACGTTGAAAACCACTCAGACAACAACAAATGACACAATCATGAAATATAAAGCTTTCTGAAAACTGACAAACTTTACTTACGAGCTATGATTTTGATTTCATTAGCGTCTTAAAACTTTAAAGTATCTTTCAAACTAAGTTATAAATGAAATGATGAACATTTTGTACGTAAAAATCTAAATCTAAATTATGGAAGAAATGACATTCCGATTACTTCGCAAATCCCTCACTTTAGGAAATGCGTACACAATTAGTGGGCATATCTCCCGAGAGTGCTGGCACTGCTATTTTAAAAATGTTCATCAGTAAATGCGCGCAGTGTTCGATTTAATGCTGTACGCACGTTGACTTCACAGTCGCACGCTCTATTGTTCGACAATATTTCAACTAATTAGATACATTCATCCAAGGCGGTGTTTGAAACTAGCGAAGGCTCTTATACAAAACGCAACTTTTTAGTCTTCTTTATTGAACTCGCGCACAAAACGTAAGTGAATGTCCTCAATATAGTATCATTGCATATAATTATTCATTTTGTGGTACGTAAAAGTGATCCATGACGATAAATGGCATTGTCAAAAGTTGACCTGCGATCATAAGGAAAGGCCTAGTTTTTCTAGCGCGTAGTCAAAATTCATCTACGCTTCTATGATAAGCTAATGCAGCAGTTTCAACGTTATAAGGTATGCAGCATTTTCTGATTGTATAGCAGCCATGTAGTGGCTATAGTGTCAGATGTTGTCTGACTAGCATCCATGCTCCTACGCTGGGTCGCAGTTTAAATGGCTGGCATTCACGCTACTACACTGGGTTGCAGTTTTAAAGTCATACATGTACAGTTAGAACATGCCACTATTAAGTAAACATGAAACGTGACTATCTGCATTTGAAGTATTCCACATGCCTGCATTTCTGTTTTAATGAGTATATTTGTTTGAGCTGTGCCTTAGATGCCCCTAAAAGCCTTCAAACTCAAATAGATAGATATGTTTGTACTTCATCCATTCACAGGTGGTGAACTTTCTCAGGCACAATTTGACCCTCGTTGTCTCGGTGCCGTTAAGACCTTATCAAACAAACAAACAATTGTTCAAATGAAGGGAAAGATAATCGCAATGGGTATATACATGTTGATAAGAAAGTGCACATAAGCTTAAATATGTAAATGTAAATATGAGTAATGGCTTTGTGCTGGTTAAATCATTTTCAAGTTTGATATGTTATTCTCAAACCAGTACTAACAAATGTGACTGATAGTACACGGAGCATCTACTACCTGATAGTACACGGAGCATCTACTACCTGATAGTACACGGAGCATCTACTACCTGATAGTACACGGAGCATCTACTACCTGATAGTACACGGAGCATCTACTACCTGATAGTACACGGAGCATCTACTACCTGATAGTACACGGAGCATCTACTACCTGATAGTACACGGAGCATCTACTACCTGATAGTACACGGAGCATCTACTACCTGATAGTACACGGAGCATCTACTACCTGATAGTACACGGAGCATCTACTACCTGATAGTACACGGAGCATCTACTACCTGATAGTACACGGAGCATCTACTACCTGATAGTACACGGAGCATCTACTACCTGATAGTACACGGAGCATCTACTACCTGATAGTACACGGAGCATCTACTACCTGATAGTACACGGGCATCTACTACCTGATAGTACACGGAGCATCTACTACCTGATAGTACACGGAGCATCTACTACCTGATAGTACGGAGCATCTACTACCTGATAGTACACGGAGCATCTACTACCTGATAGTGCATCTACTACCTGATAGTACACGGAGCATCTACTACCTGATAGTACACGGAGCATCTACTACCTGATAGTACACGGAGCATCTACTACCTGATAGTACACGGAGCATCTACTACCTGATAGTACAGGAGCATCTACTACATTGATTTTACAAGAATTGGAAATGTGAAGAGAGAACAAAAATTAATTAAAAACATAGTTTATTCAAATAAAGCCTTAAATTTTAAAATGCTGTTTTATAGCATATTTTCTCAAGTTTCATTTACCAGAATTTGTTGCTGCCTGCTCATAGGTCTATAAACACATCTACCATTCCTTTAACATGTGCATGGTAAACAGTATTTTAATACTTCCCCCTCAGCATTGGGAGCCTCTCCCCCCTCCCCAGCTTTGGCTAAAGAATTCCTGGAGGAGCTAAACTCCACAAGAACAATTATTTCATTCTTATAACATTTACATGAAAACTGCTATACTATAAAATACAAATTGAGAGAAAGCAAACCCTGCCATAGTGGTTATTTACATATGATATATTTATAGTAGCTTAATCTTGTTCCGAAAGAAAAGATAGATGTATCTATTGAGTGCTTGCTCATTAACACAACAGGTGCGTATTTTACTAGTAGATTAAATGCTGATAAACTTGTCATTAACGTCAAAAGCTGTTATTTTTATCGAAGTGCTTCTTGTTCCATGCTGTATATTTATAAGAAATGTTTTTTAGCTGATTATTGGTGAATGTAATAAAAAAAAAAGAGGCTAAATCCATCCAAGCCATTAGACTGACAGGTCAGCGCTTATTATAACCGGTTTCCATGGTGCAAGCGGATGAGAGCGCAGTCCATTACAAATAAAGCCCCCAGCAGTGCTAGTACTCATTTTACAGCTGAGTGGACTGGAGCAAGTAAAGTGTCTTGCTCAAGGACACAATGCATTGCTCATGGCGTGAATCAAACCTGGTACCTTTCACAAATGAGCATGACTTCATAATCACTGAACCATTGCACCTGTTTTGGGACCATTTAAATCCCTTGATTAATCCAGAAAGGGGCGGGATGTCACTGACCAAAATGGGCATTTTTAAAGCATCTAGGGCACTTTGCAAGCAGGTTTGAGGGCAAGTAGTAATAACAGTACTAGTGTCCCTGCTGCTTTTTATATTAGGGAACTATAATCAGCATTGAAATAAGACAAAATATTTCTCAAAAGAATATTTTTGGTGAGTATGCGAAGCATAATGCGAACCTATGTAATGGCGATTTCGTTTCTTCGGCCATCCACAGTTTTTCCTGAGATTTCCTCAGAAATGTTAGTCTTTTGAGAATTCCCCAGAAAATGTTGAAGCTTCTTCAGAGTTCCTCAGAAAAAGATTAAAGTTTCTTTTGATATTTTTATGGAAGGTTAAGATTTCCTTACAAAATTTTCAAGTTTCTCAGAGACACTTAAGACAGATTGAAGACTTTAAAATTAAAAGTCTACAAAACTTTTTATATATTCTTAGAAGATAAATGTAAAATGATATAATTTTCCAATATTCTTCAGAGATACTCAAGCATCTCTCTCGTAGCACTGGAGATTTAAAATCCTTCAAAATATTTGGGCACCAACGGTTGTATAAGGCATGATTATTAAGCTTTGCCTTTATTATTGTGGTCATTTGCATAAAGTTGCTACAGTATATGAACTGACCAAACTTTTATTTAGTATGCTTAGTCAGGATGTGACTGCATTTGTACACAGGGAGGGGTGCCATGTGGGACATGGATGTGGGACCATGCGGGACATATGTAATATATACCATGTGGTATACACTAAGGGCTATATCAGGCATAGTTATTTGACTATTTATTATATGAACTGACACCTTCATACATAGTATACTCAATCAGGGACTGTGATAGGTAGAATGAAACTTCTTATGGAGCCTATGGGATGCTATGTGGGACATAGGGTGGGGTAACACAGTATGACATAGGTTGGGATGCCATGTGTGACATAGGGTAGGAGGTTATGTGGGACATAGGGTAGGAGGCTATGGGATGTGGGACATAAAGTAGGATATCATTGGAACATTGGGAGGAATACCATGTGGAACATATGGTGGGATCCAATGTGGGATATCGGGTGGGAAGCCACTCATGCGGGACATACGGTGGGATGCCATGGGGGACATGGGGAGAGATGTCATATGGGACACAGGGAGGGATGTCATGTGGGACATAAGGAGGGATGTCATGTGGGACATAGGGAGGGATGTCATGTGGCACTTATGGTTAGATTAATGTCAGACATACATTTATGATGGGATCCATGTGGGACATAAGGTAGAATGCGATGTGTGTCATAGGGTGGGATGCCATGTGGGACATGGTGTAATGCCATGTGGGACATATGGTGGAATGCCATGTGAGACATACTGTATGGTGGAATGCTCTATGGGAGATATGGTGGAATGCCATGTGGGACAAGGCATGGAATGGGATGTCATGTAAGACATGGGGTGGGATGTCATTTGGCACATGGGATGGGATCCATGTGGGATATAGGGTGGTATGTCATGTGGGTCATTGGATATTATATGGTGGAATGCCATATGGGACAAGGGATGGGTTTGGATGGGATCTAATGTGTGACATAGGGTGGGATGCCATGTGGGAGATTTGGTGGAATGCCATGTGGGACAAGGGATGGGATGGGATGCCATGTGGGACATGGGATGAGATGCCATGTGGGACATGGGATGGGATGCCATGTGGGACATATGGTGGAATGCCATGGGATGGGATGTCATGTGGAGCATGGGATGTCATGTGGGACATGGGATGCCATGTGGGACATGGGATGCCATGTGGGACATGGGATGTCATGTGGGACATGGGATACCATGTGGGACATGGATGCCATGTGGGACTTAGTGCGAGATGCCATTTTCATAATTGGCCGGGTCATATGATATGGGTGTCAATTTGCATGGGCATGCGAACCATGAGGGTATTTACACTGTACCTTTCTAGTTGTGAGCATGTCGTGCTTAGTGAAAAGGGGCAGGATGGAGGCAATGAGGAGCATGACAGCACCTTTAACATTGTAGGTTGGATACTGTAAGAAACAAGAACTTGCTCCACCAATAACTGAAGTTTTAATCCTTTTGTTGGAGAAAAAAAAAAGTTTTTGATGCATTTTGAATACTAACAGGTTGTCAAATTTTAAAGCCTTTGTTGCTTATTTCAACTGTTATCTCAACTGTCTTTATTTAGTATTTTCAAGTGTATATCTTTTAAATGTAGACAGTTATGAAGAATTAGTTTTTGCAAGTTATTTTTGTGAAATTTCATGTTTGATTATTTAGGTTTCCAGTTTTTGTGTGTGTGTGTGTGTGTGTTTGGTTTAAAGAACTGTAGGTGCAGTACTAGTAGTTGTTCAAAATATTAAGATGCTCGGAAAAATGATGAATTACTGTACTACTTTAATGTGAATACTAGTACTTTTGTACCAGTAGCAACATGAATGCTGTACTAGTACTTTTGTTCTTGTAGTAATGTAAATACAGTACCTGTACTTTTGTACCAGTAGCAATGTGAATATCGGTAAAGTGCCAAACACTATGAATACACATAACACACTTTGACGAATGTTGTCAAGGTGCTGTAAACACCACACACAATTAGCCATGTTGATAAAGCATTATGTTTATTATTTTCTCATTGCTTTAAAGCAGCTTTTATTTAATTTTAATATCAGTCTCATATTTTGTCTCTTTACAGAATAATAATTATATCAGTGAGTACCAGATCGTAACTACTTGTGATAGACTAGCAGATACTGAACACAGCCAGGTGTTTTGACAAAGTGAAGCAAAAATTTAAGAGCTTTGAGCTGATTTAACAACATTTGTGCTATACACAGTAACAATGGCAACTGTAACAGTTGAAAGAATTGCAAAGGTGAATCATGTCAATGGTGGGATGAATGGTGGTGTAAACGGGGACATGGAGGATGAAGTGAATGG
Organism: Chiridota heheva; assembly: GCA_020152595.1. Taxonomy (NCBI): domain Eukaryota; kingdom Metazoa; phylum Echinodermata; class Holothuroidea; order Apodida; family Chiridotidae; genus Chiridota; species Chiridota heheva. The sequence goes on from JAIGNY010001204.1 coordinate 41,334, forward strand.
AGGAGGTGATGCCAGTTGGATCATGCCAGATGCTCCTTCTAGATGCACATGGCACCTGGGAGCAAAGGCAGCGTCAAGCCCACACAGACATACATCAGAGTAAGTTACTTCATCAGGGTTCTAGCTAGACTAGTTTGAGTGCCGGGCTCCAGTGACAATTCAGGGTGACCTCCTAGACCCCCCTGCCATGAAGAACTGTTCCAATTTAGTCCACTTCTTTTGACAATTTTTTTAATTTATTTCTTATCGGAATGCTAAAAGGATTTTTAGAATATTTGTATGTACAATGAGACTAGAAAATGTTATGGATATTCAACTGTCAAAGTGCCCTTCTCCCCCCCTCCCCTCCAAAAAAAAAAAGTACAAACATATGCAGAAAACTCTCAATTTCCATTGTTATTCATCTTGCCCAAACTTTTTACCGCTTATATTTTTGTCCCAGTATCATTTGACGAAAGCTATACATTATTACAATTATTTCAAGTTAACTAGCGGCACATGTTCCTATAAACTACGCAACAACTTTTGTCAATATCAAATTCCCACAAATCAAAGGAATATCAATCAGTCCGTTATAATGTTAAGTGCATGTGGTGTTTATAACAAATGTGATTGGTTACTTACATTTGGACCGGTCTATAAGCATGCCTTGGGCTCTTGGGGGTATAATATTTACTTTGCTAAAGTGTGTTTGTATGGTAAGTATATAAATATATATATATATATATATATATATATATATATATATATATATATATATATATATATATATATTTATTTATATGTATATATATATATATATATATATATATCTATTTATATATATATACATATATATATATATATATATATATATATATATATATATATATATATATATATATATATATATATATATATATATATATATATATACATATATATATACACACATACATACATACACACACACGCACGCACACACACACATATATATACATACAGTACCGATGCGAGCAGTTTGACAATTGCGCCGGTAATTTGAATGCCAGTAAGCTGCCAGTAAGCAGCCAATAAAGCGCCGGTAAGGCCGCTGGTAAAGCGTTGAAGAAAAAAAATTGTTCTCGAAGCCAAAAACGTGGTATTAGTTTTCATGCAACTTGCGATTTAATTTTTCAATACAAAGGTACTATCAGGAGTGTTAATTTCCAATCACAACTTATTTCTTTCAGCGAGAAAGCCGTCGGTCTACTGTGTGTAATATTTAACGTGTGCACACGTACTGAACCTGCAATTTTCTTTAGTTTCAAATACGCTTAAACTGATATAAATTGCCATTTTAAGCAAAATTAAGTATTTCATTTCCTGTGTCTTTTCAAAGGACACAGATCAGTCCACTTTAAATTGGTAACGACAATGTAGAGTGTACCACAGAGATTTACGATCATTATTTATTTTCAATAAGGTCAACAAAAAATTACAACCTGAAAAGTAAGGAACCGTGGCAACGCAACTTTTGTCTGCACTATCGGCTTGGGCACGAACATTTTTTTTATACATCATAAAATGAAAATTGAATAAAATAATATAAACTAAAACTAAAATGATAAGCGAAATGAAAAGGATCGGCGCAATAAAAATAAACAAGTTTAACTTACTGCGATTTCCATGTTTTATTCCGAAAAATATAGTATTCCAAATAGTCGAGTAAAATTTTAACTCATGAAATATTTCCACCAAAATATTAAGAAACATTGTCAAAAACTTGTTAATATGTAGTTCCATATACAGTAAAAGTGAAACGCGAAAGAAAATAGAAAAATTAAAATAAATTGAGAACAAATACAATTCTGAACTAAGCACTCTTTGCTCAGTGTAGATCTCTATGTTGAAAAGAATATATCACAATCTATGTCCGAAAGTTCGAAATCAGCGACGTAAGTAAACAGAAACATACATGTTGCTCCCACTATTTGATAAGCCCAGGTGCTAAATTATTTCTTTTTTATTAGATCGTGGGAAAATGTCTTTCCTTCCAACAGATATATTCTAATTCTTACCCGAAACTTACGAACATTAAACTCCATTAACATTAGTCTCTATGAAACACATACCGCAAAAACACGGCAAACTTCTAAAGAATCATAGATAATGCCGCTGCCCCATTCCCAGTACCTTTGACAGATTTGTTTACAAATTGATGCCAGCTGCCTCTGGACTTTGGCCTAGCGCGGTCCAATTAATTAAGATTGGCACATTTGAAGGGGAATACTTACGATTTTCACATTTAAAGGAAAATACTTACAAAGGTGTATGCCCCCTCCCAATTTTATCTTGTCTTTTAAATATTTGAAGTCTTAAGACACAAACTTGAGTTTGGTGGTCATGGGTAAGGTATGGGGGATCACAGCGTGTAACAGCAATTTGGAGGGGTACTACAGAGTGATTCCTTCTTCTACATGTTTAGTTTGATATTATCAGCCTATCGAATTTAGGGTGGGGGCATTCTCCTTTATAAAAACATACAGTAATTTGGTAGATTATCTCGTCCCCTCTCCAATTTTCTTCAATTTCTCCACAAAGATTAAAGTATTACGACAGCAAGAAGGGGGCGAGGGCGGCGGAGGAGTGGATGTTTGTTATGATCTCCTAGCTCGTTTGCAAGTTGAAGCGACAAACTGGAATCGTTAAACTATTTATTTTGGGTTGGGGGCAATCTCTTTTATGAAAACATAATCTTGTAGATTGTAGCGTCCCCTCTCCCATTTCTTCACAAAAAATTGAAGTATTACGAATAGGAAGAAAGGGATGGATAGGGACAAGGTGGGGGCGGCAGTGCCATGGTTCTTTGTTAAGATCTCCCCATTTCAGGTTTTAAACGGCAAATTTGATCACCAAACATTGAATTTGAGGTGGGAGAATTCTTTTTACTGTGAAAATATACTTGGTATATGATATTGTCCTTCCCCCTCCTCATTTTTATTTGTTTTCCTGAATGAAGATAAGGCGATGCTTCCATCATCCCTCTCCCTTGCTCAGTGAATTTCCTTATATTTCTCACTTCACAAAATGGTATATGTCCACTCCCCTCCCGGTTTTGGTATTGTCTTTTTTTCTTTCTTTTTTTACAGCTTTCCTCCATTTTGAATGTTTACATAAAAGTGTCGTGCCTGCAGTATGTCTTTTAAGAACTTGACGCCGCATGGCCAAGAATTTCGAGTAATATCCCAAGGCAAGATAGAACTTGCAATTTGTGTAATTCTCCAGATATTGCGGATGAATTCCATTATCTTTTTCAATGCCAAAAATTTAAGGAACAAAGGAAAAAGTTAATAAAGCCCTTTTATTTTAAGAATCCGAGTGTTTTTAAAATAAGTCAATTAATGAATGCTACAAATAAAAGCATCCAGGTACAATTATCAAAATTCATAACCCCCATTCTGAAAGAAACGGCAGACTACAAATGTAAATAGTGTAAATAAGTTTTTTTGTTTATTTTTTTCTAAATAAGCTTTATAGTATTTAGTAGTTTTTCAGTCTCAACATACATTTTTACATTTATTTATGTTTTCTTAAGTTCTTTGATCAGTTGTTTATGTATTGGCACAATGTATTGTCTCCATACCCAGAAATGGGTTATATGAAAATAAGAATAAACTAAACTAAGTAAACCTGTCGCCAGATTCTAAACCACCCAGAGGTAGTAACGTGTGAAGGGGGACGCGGGCGGCATATCATTGAACGAGATATTTTGTTGTTTTTCTGACACAGTTCTTATGATTTTGCGTTAAGAAGTAAAATTTATACTGATGCGATGTGTGGTAATAATTTGCTATACATTAGCTTGGCAGCTATTAAGTGGGGCGACGGCTCCCACTTGGAAGAAATGTACCACTGGTCTATAGAAGTTTTATTCATTCTTTGTTATGTGCAAAGATGGAATTAGAAAATTCGTTTTCAAAACAAGGAAATAGCATTTGTTTGCAGTTTTACAGCTTTTATACTTTTTGTTTTATTTTATTTTCTATGATGGAGAAGTTTCAATATGATTTTCTTTATCTTTAGAAACTTGTTTTGTTAAAGTTGTAAACATTTTTTTTTTTGGACCAGGACTTTAATACTTTGGAATATAAATATCTGAGTAAGTTGATGTAGTTAGTTTTGTTGTGTATTCTCCCATACTTTTTTCAAGGCGATTTGTACATATTTTCCCGTAATTTCAAAGTCCTAACAAGTTGCCGTTTGCTGCAATAAACATTGCGCAGCTTTTTCTGTCTCGTCTAAGGAATTGTGTTTTTTAAGGTTGGAAAACAGTTTTGCTGACCGTTTTTAACTTAACATGCTTTCAAAATATTCCATGGATCAATTATATGGCAAAAATGTTTGCTTAAAATTGTTGATTTACTTCAAATTATAGCTTACCTATCATACTATAAATAAGCACCCTTTCAGTTATGTGCTCTATTATCGCACCTTACACCAAACTAAAAACCGCAGTTACCATACCTACTCCACCTTATCACTCACGTCACATCCCATACAACTCATATCTCTCTTGGGCGCTGTTGTGAACAGATGCTTTGTTGCTTCCCAGAGTGTTTACAAATTTTATTGTGTTTTCTTTCATAATTATTCCACCACGGATTCGTGCGTTTTAGCACAAGTACTGTGGATTTTAAACGCCTGAAGCTTCTTGGTAATATCGTTCCTACTTCGTATTTTTAAAGATATTTACATGGTATTATCTGATCGTTGTAGGCCCTACAGTATACACCACATATAGACACTTCCAAGCGGCTCCTTTGTTTCGTTCGCGAAACCGAGAGAGATTTGATCCAGCAAGTCCAGCTCCTCTCCTTGCCGGGTTTTTCCCTATCCTTTGTTGGAACCTTGGTTGGGTTTATTTCAAAGGTATATTTGTATTATTATAATTACAGATTCAGAGAGTCTAACAGATCATAAGCCTATTCTTCTGATTTTTCACCCATTGCTTTTCACGCTAGGATAGCTTTCCTATTGAGTTTGCATTAAGCAAGATGGTGGATTTATACATAGCCAGCCTCATGTTACATTGATTGTATATATTGTTAATTGCTGCTCTCTTTTCTGAGTTAGAGCCAAGGGTGCAGTGGAGTTGGCTTGAGATAGGCCTGTGGGAAAATAACACAGATTTTTGTTTTCCGTACAGATCCGCAAGTTCAAAGTTGTTCGGAGTCCTTCGTTTCTCGTGGCCAGCGAGGTGCGAAGGGTGGGAAATTTTTCTCTTAGGCCCATAATTAGTCTCTCGCTTAGAGAGGCATATAAGGGCATTAATTTCGAAAAATTCTGACTTTGTCAGCGTTACAATTTTTTTTATCTGGCTTCTTTGTTTCGAGTTTCCTTATAAAAATGTATCCTCCCACTCCCTCCTCAAGTGGAATAAATCCAACTTGAGGCCCATAAGGGAAGTAGTTATAAACTTCTCAAGAAAGGGTCTGTATTAGTCTGACTCCCCTGTTCAAGGTTGGACAGGCGCCTGTCGTTCCGACCAGTCTCTTACCCCCCAGCCGAGATTGACACTTAAGAGCGAGTGTCGATTCCGTCTATATATATATATATATATATATATATATATATATATATATATATGTAAAGGTCTGGACCTTCCGCATAGGGATTCAGTTCGTCAAAGTAGTCTGTGAGTGGGTTGGTTACCCTGGCTCCGGCTAGACCGCTATCACCCTTCGGATCCCCGACGAGCGGGTTGATGCGTCCACTGTTTCTGTTCGCGGATAGGTTGATTTTACAAGCCCGTTCACGGACAGCCCTGTTACCGGCTCACCCCAGTACGGGTTCAGTCTCTGCCAAGCCAGTGCCGGCTTCGGCAGATTCCCAGTCGCGGTCTAATTTTATTCCCCATGAGCGGGTCTAACAAGTCAAAACGGCGCCCGGCTTCGAACAGTGCTTTAAATGCTGGCAGTTTATGGCACTGTTTTCCGGGGACGGCCACTCTGATTGTTATTGGTGTCGCCCCTGCGGCAGAGCCCAGACATGTTTCATCTGTCGAGCGTGGGACGCACAGTTTTGGTCTGACTTGGACAATTTTCGAGCGGTGACTGCCAAGGCCTCGGCAGCCAAAGAGCTCGTGACCCGTCTGACGTCACCGTCAGCTGGTCCCACACCGGCAAGCTGTCGCCCCCTTCGCCTCCCTCCGCCCCCTACCTGGGGTTGGCAGTGATGGCTGGGGACCCGGCTGTAGACTAAGCGAGCCACCACGCGAGTGTGCCCCCGGCGGTCAGCGAGTCGCCACGGTCTTTCCGTCCCTCCGAGTCTATTTCCTGGAGCAGGTCACGGAGTGTCCGTAGCGCTTCGCCGGTCCAGACGCAGGGGGCGCCGCTCCCGGTCACGGACCAAGAGCTGCTCTGGTCACGAGGATATGGGCATGGTTCTCCCACAGGCCGGCAGCCCAAAGGGCGCCCCTGATTTTGCTGCTTTACTGCAGCAGGGCTTCGCACGACTCCAAGCCCAATGGGAAGAATGCGCTCATACACTGTTTAATCAGTGGTCGGCTCCACCCCATACTTCCTCGGACTCTCGGCTCCTATCACCATCGGTGACGGAGAGCCGGCCTCGCTCCCATTTGCTGGACGATGACATGCTGTCAGTCCACCTGTCGGATAGAGAGTTTTCGTACCTGGACGTGCCCTTGGCCGCTCCTGTGTCCCGAACCCACACCCCAGGGACCCAGTGTTCCCTGCAGTTGCTCCGGCTCCTGACCCGTTGGCAGGGATGTCACACTATGGAGAACCGTCAGGAAATGGGCCGGTTCTGGCGGAAAGGTACTTGTTCCCTTCTGCCCCTACCGCGGCCTTACTGCCCGCCGAGTGTGACATTACTCAACTCCATGCATTCCCAGCTGGGTATGATATTTGAGGCAGGATTGCCAACGGAAGCATCTTCGCACCATCACTTTCGCCAGCTGGGCCCGGTGGTGCCTGCGACGAAATCTACGGCTCCGATTTGTAGATTCCCCCTGGAAACGTTGGTAGGGACGCGTTTCCAGGCATGGGCTAGGACGCTGACACGAGATTAGGCGTCCTACCTTAAGGACTTGAACCGCCTAGTCAGTGTTTGCGAGGCGGATTATCAGTCCTGCATTAGGTCTCACCCAATTCCGCAGGAAGTCTTCGATCTCCTTCAATGTCCAAGTTCCAGCGCATCACGGTGGGCGAAGGACGGGGTCCAAGGTTGTGCGATGCATCCTTGCAGCACCACGAAGAGACTCTCCGCGCCCTTGATCGTGCCGCCAAGACGGGGATTAAGTTTCAAGGCTTGGCGCTTTGGGTGGCCGAATGTGTAAGATGCACTGTGGAACCCTCCAAGGGCTTATCAGAGCGCATTGAACTCCCGCTACGAGGAATCTCGGGCCTGGTCGACGCGACTGTCGGTCATCTGTCCCGAATTTCCGCCCGGCTGGACGCCGAGAAGCGCGAAAACGTACTTCCTCTCCTGGGCCTTAGCGACGCCACTCTGGCTGACCTACAGAGACTCCCCCATGAGGGCCCTAATCTTTTCGCGGGCCATTTTGCGGACGTAGTGTCCCGACCGGCTCAGCGCCAGGACGCCCTCCGTAAGACTCAAAAGCTGTTGAGCAAGACCTGTCCTGTGCTGACCACTTCTCACCCCCGTCTAGGGGCGGCCGCTCTCCTGGCTCTGCACGAGGCAGGAACCGGAGACGTAGGCCCAGTGGATCTCCTGGCAGGGGGCAAGTCCCTACCGGACAAAATCTTGGGCAGGTCACCGTGACCCGTGGGGGTCACTGCTTCACGCCATCGGCGGAACGCGCTGCAAAACCCCGGTCAGGGAAGCGTTTTTGACGGGCCCCAGGTGAGCTCTGTACCAGCAGGTTGGGTAGGGGGCTGCCTAGGTCAGTTCGGGATGGCCTGGTCCAGGATTTTGTCCGATGCGTGGGTCCTACGAACGATTCAGGAGGGTTATCAGGTGGAGTTCACAGACACCCCAGTAAATCTGGGCGTGTACAGAAAGACACCAGTGCCACAGGACACCGAGCTCGCTCGACTGTTGCTGGATGAGCTCGCGAAACTCCTGGTAAAGGGAGCTGTCTCAGAACTCTACAACCTACTGGCGAGTTTCTTCATGTCGACCTTCTTCCTCGCCCTCGAAAAAGGCAGGAAGTGGAGGCCCATATTAAACCTAAAACCACTGAATCGCTTCGTACGCCCCACGCATTTCTGCATGGAGACCCTTCATACAATTCTACCCATGCTACACCAAGGTTGGTGGGCGACGTCAGTCGATCTGACAGACGCCTACCTTCACGTCCCCGTCCACCCGAACCACAGAAAGTTTCTGACGTTCGCGGTAGCGGGTCGGATGTACGAGTTTCGGGCTCTCCACGGCCCCAAGGGTATTCACCAAGTTCACCCGAGTGTTCGGGGCACACCTGCGACGACTCGGCATACAGGTGTACATGTATCTGGAGGATTGGCTCATAGTGGCACCGGATTGTCACATAGCCTCCCGAGATACACAAAGGGTAGTTCAGGAGGCAGAAGCCTTCGGGTGGATAATCAACCAGGAGAAATCGGACTTGGTACCATATTTATAGTATAAAAGGTAAGTATAATTCTCGTAAATACCCCCACTATGGTAAGTGGGGTGGGTTATACATATATCTATTTCACTGAG
>JAIGNY010001204.1:55000-132500 GCA_020152595.1 Chiridota heheva
GGGTCTAAATGATACATGTGTAAGTTGAAGATTGGCGGCCAAATACCTAGCAGACAATGCCCCCTCTCCCTCCTGTTCTAATCTAATTTATATAATCCTTACCTGCAAACTTGTTCAAAATTAACATGAATTTCTGTCATTTTTTTCCTTTTTTTTTTTTTCTTTAAAAAATTATGTACCAAAACCGTATATTTATTGCACATGCTTCTTTGAACCGCCATTCAAAAGTGCTTGCAATTTTCTTTCATATGATATATTAATACAGGCATACCCTTCTCTATTTGGACCCTTTCCTCTAATATTTGAATTTCACCACAGCATTTTCATTGATCATCTGGTGTAGTGGATATGAACGTGGCCAGCACGCGAGCGCACCAGGTTCAAGTCTCACCGTGACTACTGCGTTATAATTTTCCTGCTGCAGTTCGCAAGGGTCATTTGACTAAAATCATTTTTGGTGTTTTTTCATCTTTCCTTTTTTTCTAAAAATTCTAGATTGGCATCATTGGAAAGGAATTTTGATAAAATATCTAAATATGTAACACAAATCTCTATTTTCAATATTAACAAAAAGTTATACTTGTGCAAAGAAAGATTGGCCATTTGTTGACCAAATTTAGCCAAAAATTGCTGAATTTGCATATTTTTGTCCAATATTTCCTAATTTGACTTTCACTACTCAAAAGATAAATATCTTAACTTCCATTCCAATTAAACTTGTAATGAAAGGAAGGTTGTCAAAACTGCCTATGAAAAAAAAGTTACAAAAACTGGGCATGCATTTTTCAAAGCCCTCGTAGAGTAAGAGTTATCCCTTTACTCCACCAGCACTTTTATTGAAAATGTGCTTGAGAGGCGGAGTCAAAGATTGCGCACCCAAAACGATGATAATATTGCGGCGTGGTAGAGTAAGGGTTAAGCACTGGCTGATTATTGAAGGGTCCTCTGTCTTCCGAGCAAGCATAGTCGGGCTTGTTCCGCTTCATGCTGCATATATTTTTGAGAGTTGACACACCTGCCGCAGGTTGATTGACCCTTACTCTACCAGCACTTTTTTGAAAACACACTTGGGAGGCGGAGTCAAAAATGGGGCACCCAAAACGGCGACCGTGGTAGAGTAAGGGTTGAGGTCTTGATCTTTGCATGATCACATCTTCATGGTCACTTGTGAGTATTAATTGCAAAGTATATATTGTACAGTATTATCATTGTTGATCAAATCAACATGTAAATCTTTCTGACAAATTTGTAAAGCATTAGATTATGATAAGGTTGACATTGGGAAGTCATGACTATTCTTGATCTTTACTTGTATTTTGTCTCGGGAGTTTATCTCAGGATATTTAAGCAGTCTTGCATACACCTTATCTAGATAAGAACTTGCTTAATGCCTTTTTGTTTTTGTTTTTGGTGTTTATAATGTGTTCCTTAAACCTGAGCCAAGACTAGCAATTGTTTGACACATGTATATTTCTTCCTGATTGGATGTAGATTACCACACTGCTTGATTAGGAGTCCTCTTTTACCATGAAATTCCTCAATTATTTGGATATAACTATGAAAATAAACCCTTTTTTTCTAGATTAAAGTCTATCAATCACATATAGACCAAAGCCACAGTTGTTTTACTGCTGGTTGTTTTTGTTTTTAACCCATCTGTGTTCTTTTATTTTTTTAGTGGCTAAATGTGAATTCTTCAACGCTGGTGGCAGCATCAAGGACAGGATTGCTCTGAGAATGGTAGAAGATGCGGAAAAGCAAGGTCTGCTAAAGCCAGGCTCAACACTCATAGAACCCACATCAGGCAACACTGGTAGGACATTCATGCAAATGTTTGATAAATCCATTGTGCCATTTCATGTATTGATGCAATAAAAAAAATCTGAAATATACAGAAGATTTCTAACCACCTAGGCAAACCACCTTGGCCATCTTGGACAAAACTGTTGGATCAGTTCAGCGTTGCAAAGTGCGAAATGTTTGCTGTTGTGATTCTTGATAATTTCCTTCCTCTATTTTTAAGTCTATCTCCCCCTCCCCCCTCCCTTTCCTATGTTGGAATTTTGTGCTTTGGCCTAATTTGAAGAAAAATACCCAGCACATTAACAATGGTCAACATTGAATGAGGTGGGGGTGGGATGGTAGGGTTGACATATTAAGATAGGGTAGGGGACACTGGATATTAAGGAAATAATGCAAATTTCTATAACAATAAAAAAAAATATAAAAAAAATGATAGAATAAAGATCAAAGAATCACTAAGCAAAAGTGCCATTATTTATCATGTAAGGATATTGAATAATAAAGAATATGGAAATATGTTTATACAAAGAGCACACAAAAGTGTTTCTATAAGTTTTGTTCAAGAGTGTAAGTTTTGTTCAAGAGTGTAGTTTGATATAAAAGGAGGCAGGATGCATTTTACACTATAAAATCAAGAACAAAAATAAAAGTTCTGCAGCTGCTATATGAAGTAGGGTAGGGGATGTACCTATCCTATATGCAAGCATGCCATATTTAAAAAAAATACAATGTCACATGAATTCTTACAAAAAAGTGTACTTTAAGTCAGGGATATGTTCCCTGCACTCACTACAGGCAGAAGTACAGTAATGTACTTGGCACTATGTATGGCAAAGCCATTTGACCAGGGCATTAACCCGATTGGTTAGCTCAATTGGTAGAGCATCAGCTTTGCAGCCAGGAGGTCATAGGTTCGATCCCTGGTCAAGTCATACCAAAGACATTAAAACTGGGGCCTGCTGCCCTCTCGCTTGGTGCTCAGCATAAGGGACCGGAGCTGGGTAATAGTACAGGCTTGTGCACCATGTGTGGCTGCAGCTTTGAGCCTGAACTTTCCATTGTAAAGCGCTTTGAGTATGCATACTTGCATAGAAAACGCTATATAAACACCAAGTATTATTATTATATTATTATAGGAGAATATAAACATGATACCAGAACATTAATCATAAAAATTCAATTACTTTCACTCTAAAACTCCTCAAAAAACGAAATTTAGATATATATATATATAAATATATCTTAATGAACAGCACCTTTATTTTTAAAATTACCGAAGAAAAAAACATAGTTAAAATGAACTAAATGATTAATTCATATAAAAGGAATGTTTCATTCCCCAAAATGGGTGAGAAATATTAAACAGTAATTAAACATCAAATCAAAATATTATTGACAATATATCAATTTGATTTTTAATACTGAATTATATAGAACAATACGTTATTAATTGAAAGAGTATATATCATTACCATAAAAATGTAAGAATTAAATATATCACATAATGTAACTTAAAATCTCACCCCTCCCCCTTCCCTAGAAAAAATTAAGTGAGTCAGTCCGTACGGAATACATTATCACCTGAGCACTATCGAATGGCATTACACGGATATAATTCCCCTGTTGTCTGGTCGAAATAAAGCTAATTTATATAATAACCTATATAAAAATTGTATAAATACTTTATACATTTATATTAAATATACTACTTTTTGCTTTAGGGATTGGTCTAGCATTGGCAGCAGCAGTGAAAGGTTATCGCTGTATCATTGTCATGCCAGAGAAGATGAGCAATGAAAAAGTTGATGTCCTGCGAGCCCTTGGAGCAGAGATCATCCGAACACCAACTGAAGCTAGATTTGACAGTCCAGAATCTCATATCAGGAGAGCTCAAAGACTACAGCAGGAAATCCCAAATGCGGTGATTTTGGATCAGTATCGTAACCCTGGCAACCCTGTGGCACACTATGATACAACAGCAGAGGAAATCTGGGCCCAATGTGAAGGTTAGTTTTAGTTTAGTTATCTTGTGATTTTCTTGCGGTTTTATCACTCAAGACTTAAATTCAAGTTGAGGGAAGAATTGTAGCATCAGATGAATTATTTCCTCTCAAAGTTTGTTAAACATGAAAAGACAAGAATTAGCATTTGTACAGTTACTTAAGGTAGAAAACATTTTCCTTACAGATAATTTGACTGTATGTGGTGGATATCTGACAAATATTATAAATTGTAATTGGGAGAAATTACTTTATCATCATTATGTCACGATGCGAAAGTGTGTGTCACATTATTACAGCAAACATTAAGGGAATGTTTTAAATATCTTCTTTTAGATTTACACACGTGCAGATGTTTTATATCAAGCGAAGTAAGTGTGAGTTATTAGTTAGTAAGAGTTTATTTATTTCATGGGGTTGATATAAACTGACAGGCATAGACCCTGTTTCCAGATCTTGATTATTGAAGTGAAGTTCATATCATTGTGTAAACGCAGGGGATGCACCAATTGTAGGGCTGTTAAGCTGTGTAATTTAGATTTAGTTTTATTGTGAAATGATACTAAAAACTTTTGTTTAGTTTAAAAGCAATGAAGAAAAATTCATCTTTTTTGAAACATTACCTCAGGTAAATTGGACATGGTGGTGGCTAGTGCAGGCACTGGAGGAACTATAACAGGATTGGGAAGAAAACTGAAAGAGAAGAATCCTAACATAAAGGTATGTAGTGACCATATTGTATTGAACAATTTATTATGCCGTTGGTGAAGCATATTTACCGTCTGTCCGTCCACATCTATTGTCCGTCTGGCCTCATGCATTGTTCAGCTACTGTGGAACAAAAGATTGTTGCCCTAGGAAAGGAATTCCAACTATTTTTAGCTCGACTATTCGAAGAATAGTAGGAGCTATTCTACTCACCTTGGCTTACGCGTCTGCCTCAGCGTTGCTTAAAGTTTAGGGGGAGCAAGGTCTGTAAAAAGCTTGTCGTCATTTGAAAATGTACATTATTTAAAAGTGGAATAAATATATTGAATGTGCATAATGTCTGAATTAAAATTTGCAGTGTCAAAGATGGTAACAAATGATTAGGCTTGAAAGAACCTCAAAGTTTTAAAATATCTGAAATATTGTTTTAAATATTTTTTATTGGAAATTATTAGACTCCACCTTAATTATTTAAGTTGAATGCAAATTTGTTTGAAGTTGTTATACAAAACAAACATAGTATGCAATTTACATTTAAAAAGGGACATAGACCATTAATTACTCTTTTCATTCTTTTAAGTACACAAATAACTTCTAATAATGTACTACAGGTTGCCAGTTATTTAATCAGAATTTTTTTGCATTCATTGAACAATGAGATGTGCTTTGACTAATTTCAAAAGTGTTTATTGCACTATTAGAATTGACACTTGGAATTTAGAACTTGAATATAAGGATCTTAAAGAATGACATGTAAGATGGTAATTATATATGGGAGGGATGACATTGGAGGGAGGGAAGGATGGCACCAAGGAGGAATAGACTGCATCAGGGAGGGAGGGATAGACAGCATCAGGGAGGGAGGGATAGACAGCATCAGGGAGGAAGAGATAGATGGCATCAGAGGGGGGAGGATGATGGATGGATGGGAATTGGGAGGATGGCTGGAAAGTTTCCAGGAGGGAAGGGATGGATGGCTTCCGGAAGGAATGGATAGATGGCATCAACAGGGGAGCATGATGGCATCAGGGAGGGTGGGAAGGATAAAATGGCATCAGGGAGGGTGGGAAGGATAACATCAGGGAGGGGAGGGATGGATGGCATCAGGGAGGGACAGATGGATGGCATCAGGGAGGAAGGGATGGATGGCATCAGGGAGGGAGGGATGGATGGCATCAGGGAGGGAGGAGGGAGGGATAGATAGCATCAGGGAGGGAGGGAGGGATGGATGGTGGCATCAGGGAGGGACAGATGGATGGCATCAGGGAGGAAGGGATGGATGGCATCAGGGAGGGAGGGATGGATGATGGCATCAGGGAGGGGGGAGGAGGGATGGCATCAAGGAGAAAGGGATGGATGGCATCAGGGGGGGAGGGAGGGGGATAGATAGCATCAGGGGAGGGAGGGGGGGATGGATGGTGGCATCAGGGGAGGAGGGAGGGATGGATGGCATCAGGGAGGGAGGGAGGGATGGATGGCATTAGGGAGGGAGGGAGAAAGGGATGGATGGCATCAGGGAGGGAGGGAGGTAGGGATGTATGGCATCAGGGAGGGAGGGAGGATGGATGGCATGGAGGATGGATGGCATCAGTGAGGGAGGGATGGATGGATGGCATCAGGAACTGATGATGACATCAGGAGGGACAGGTAAATGGCATTGGGGGAAGGAGGGATGGATGGCATCTGGAAAGTAGGGATAAGGATGAATGGCATTGGGGGTGGGGATGGATAGCATCAGGGAGGGAGGGATGGATGGCATTGATGAGGAATGTGTAAATGCATTGGGGAAGGAGAAAGGGGTGAATGGCATCGGGCAGGGAGGGATTGATGGCATTGGTGAGGGATGGATGGCATCGCGGAAGGGGTGATAGATGGTTGGCATCGGAGAGGGAGGGAAGGATGTTACCAGGGAGGAACGAATTGATGCTGTTGGAGGGGATAGATGACTTTTAGGTGGAATTCATCAAACTATTGACAATTTATACTTTGCTACAGTAATTGCAGTGCCTATTAGATATATGTCATCATTTGATAAATTTGTATTATTTAAAAGTGAATAAATGAAATATCGTGTTTACAAGCAAAGCATCACACCTGCGCACACACACACACCCATACCCACATACACACACCAACACCACTGCATAGGTTCCTGATGCTGATAGCATCAGAACCAAAACTGAAAACAAAGAATAAGATACTATAAGTAGACTTCCCTAAAGCTTAGCTTGTTATCAAAATTTCTCTCACTAGAAGTTACGGGATAAGTAACTGCTTACTTCCTTCAAGTAGCGCAACCCCCTTGCAGCTTTAAATAGTTGAGCATGCTGTCATTCAGACAGCTCTAGTTATAAAAAGAAATTTATATAAAGGAGAACAAATACATTCCAGACTTCAATAGCAGCAATTTAAAAGGATTTGTTCTGGGATGGAAAAAAAGTTGAATAATAGATGTGACGGCTAAATGGAATTTAAATGAAGCGACTTGTGAATGAATAGCAAAAAAACAAAATGTCTTCCCTTGAATATAGTGAACACATAATAGACTGAACACATAATAGACTGAACACATAATAGACTGAACACATAATAGACTGAACACATAATAGACTGAACACATAATAGACTGAACACATAATAGACTGAACACATAATAGACTGAACACATAATAGACTGAACACATAATAGACTGAACACATAATAGACTGAACACATAATAGACTGAACACATAATAGACTGAACACATACTAGACTGAACACATAATAGACTAGACACATAATAGACTGAAC
The DNA here is from genome assembly GCA_020152595.1 of Chiridota heheva. NCBI lineage: Eukaryota > Metazoa > Echinodermata > Holothuroidea > Apodida > Chiridotidae > Chiridota > Chiridota heheva. The sequence goes on from JAIGNY010001204.1 coordinate 62,304, forward strand.
ACATAATAGACTGAACACATAATAGACTGAACACATAATAGACTGAACACATAATAGACTGAACACATAATAGACTGAACACATAATAGACTGAACACATAATAGACTGAACACATACAGTAATAGACTAAGGATAATCTGCAAATTAATCTAAACTGAATTTTCACTCTGATTTAGTAGATAGATCAGGGAGGTTATAGTGAAGGTTGGAATGATGAGTTGGTTAAGAGTATATTTGGTAAATGAGTGGATGGCAAAAAGATCAGGGAGGTTATAGTGAAGGTTGGAATGATGAGTTGGTTAAGAGTATATTTGGTAGATGAGTGGATGGCAAAAGGTGGGTTGGGGTAGTAGGTGAATGGATAATGGTAGGTGACTGGGACATGTTGGGGAATAGAGGAAGGTAGGTGAATGGAGGATGGTAGATGAACAGGGGACGGTAGGTGAATGGGGCATGTTGAGTTGATAGAAGTGAGGGGATGGGAGTTTGAGGAAAGAATGTTGGGTTGAAGATGGTAGAATGATTGGTAGATATAGGAATTAGGATGAAGGTGGGATGGCACGGGGGACAGGATGAGATGAAATATGGGACAGAGTGAGATGGCATGTGGGACAGAGTGAGATGGCATGTGGGATAGGTTGGCATGTGGAATAGGGTGCCAAGGAATGTGGGACAGGATGTCATGGCATGGGGGCAGGGTGGATGACATGTGGGACAGAGTGGCATGGCAGTGGGAAAGAATGGCATGCAATGGAAGTCATCTAAATTTCTGGTGGGATGACATGTGGAACAGGGTAGTATACTATGGTATAGCCTGTGGGACATGGTGGGATTGCATGTGGTACGGCACGTGGTACAGGGAGAAATTGTATATGGGACTGGGTGGCAGGTCATATGGTAGGATGTCATCTTGATTGCAGGTGTGATGACTTATGGGTCATGTGGTGGAATGGCGTATGGATTTTTATGTATGATTTCCTGTAGGGAGGGAAGTAGTATGGTATGGCATGTGGAACATGAGAGCGGGATGACAGGTGTAACAGAGACTGAAAAGCATGTTATCAGCAGCGAGGTGATGTGTATTGTTTGGTTATTGGATTACTCAAAGTCATTTTTTATTTGAGCCCATTAATGCACATGCTCTTTGTGCTGACGTCAGATTGAACATTATGGAAGGTTTGATACATAACAAACCGGAAGGACTCATTTAGAACCTTTACTTCAAGACACTCACAGTTGTTTTGATAATTACTTTTGTGGAGCACTGGTTGAAGACCAACCCTGGTTGGAGACCCACCCTAGTTGGAGATCCACCCTGGTTGGAGACCCACCCTGGTTGCAGACCCACCCTGGTTAGAGAACCACCCTGGGATTGGAGAACCACCCTGGAGTTGCAGACCCACCCTGGTTGGAGAACCACCCTGGTATTGGAGAACCACCCTGGGATTGGAGAACCACCCTGGGATTGGAGAACTACCTGGGATTGGAGAACTACCTGGGGTTGCAGAACCACCCTGGGGTTGCAGAACCACCCTGGTTGGAAACCACCCTGGGATTGGAGAACCACCCTGGTATTGGAAAACCACCATTGGATTGGAAAACCACCCTGGGATTGGAGAACCACTCTGGGATTGGAGAACCACCCTGGTATCGGAGAATCACCATTGGATTGGAAAACCACCCTGGGGTTGGAGAACCACCCTGGTTGGAAACCACCCTGGTATTGGAGAACCACCCTGGTATTGGAGAACCACCATTGGATTGGAGAACCACCCTGGTATTAGAGAACCACCCTGGGATTGGAGAACCACCCTGGTTTTGGAGAACCACCCTTGGATTGGAAAACCACTCTGGGATTGGAGAACCACCCTTGAATTGGAGAACCACCCTGGTATTAGAGAACCACCCTGGTTGGAGACCCATCCTGGGATTAAACCATGGAAAGTAGAGTGGAAATGTGAAGCTGAGACCCATCGTGGGATTAAACCATGGAAAGTAGAGTGGAAATGTGAAGCTTAATTCCTCTGCCACGGAAGTCTCTGGTTGGTTCTTCTTCACGGCTACTGTCTGAATTGTGTAAAATCCGCCATGCTGATTGTTAGCTAATCGATGCTCATATAAATGTCGTAAGTTTGTCATAAGTTAACCCTTTATTCATTTTTGCATATTTTTTTCACAGAAAGTTAGTAAGTTATTTAAACAAGTAAGTTTTTACAAATGGTTGAACAAAAATGGTACAATTAATTATGAAATAATGGCTAAATTTGCATTTGTAATTAAATTAAACTTACTACAGATATGTATTATTGGATTGAGTTATTTCATGTATCATTTGAAAGAGCTGTTTGTTCTGAACAAACTTGGTACTTCCAACTTGCTGTAATTTTATTTCGAAAATGTAGTTTACAAAATTCATTTTTTCTCGAAAAGAATCCAGTTCCTAAAAGAAAGATCCTGAAATCATATTAAGTCCCCAAACAGTTAATGGAAAATACATCAAGGAAGTAAAATACTTTATGAAGTATAAAGGTTACCACAGTGTTACTGTATCCTTCATGTTGTAGTTAATTGATGTAACACCCTGCTTTAGATATCATGCACCTTTTCTTCATTCACATTGTATCGCTCACAAATGGTCTAATTAATTTTCCCCCTTTAATTACAGTTTCCTATGTAAACAATCTTCAAGTGTTAACATAGCGCAATTAGCTGTAAAATTGTTAATTACATGTAATTAGTTTGATAGGTTTTTGCCTGCGTTTGTTTGTTTGCCATTGACATATCTCAATAAGTGATGATTAGATTTTGATTAAATTTGGTGTATGGTTTTGTTACTGCTTGAGAAAAAAGTGATTAAAATTTGAGACATTGGAACAGAGAAGGGTCCAAACGGAGAGGTGGAGTCGTATCAGGATGAGATCTGTCAAGACATATATATATACAGTACTTGAAATTCCCAGTGGAATGTGCTTAACGATGAATTCATGCCTGAAAAGAAATCAAAACAACAAATTTTCTGGACTCTATAAGAAAATCAGATGAAGTGGTTTCTGGTATCAAGGAGAATAAAAACAATTGACTTCTTGCATGAAAAGAAAATGATGAAGGTGAATCTTGGCTGAATAGAACTCAAACAATGAATGCTTAGCCTGATAAAAAACTGAAATCAATGATCAGAGGAAAAATACTGATGTGTTTAGAATGCAAATGGCAATACAGATCAAAAGTGAGAAAGAGATTCTTTGGGGATAAAACTTGGTAAGCCAAGGATTTGTGAGGGAGATTATATTGGTGATGAGGAATATAGATTATATTGGTGATAAGGAATATAGATTATATTGGTGATGAGGAATAAAGATTATATTGGTGATGAGGAATATAGATTATATTGGTGATGAGGAATGAACAGTGGCAGAGGTATGCACTGTACAGAGTGCTAGAATTCTAGTTTGAGTCTGCAAGCATGAAAATTGACCAAGCACCTAAAACCCCACTTCCCACCCCTGCGGTGGAGTATTGCATGGTCAGGTTTAAAGCAAGCAGTAGCGTAATGATGACTGACACTGGCATAGAAAATATGAATTGAGTTGTATTTAAAGAATACATCTCGTATCTTCTTCTTCATCAGTTTACTAGACTTAATAAGATTTGTTGTTGTTTCTTCAGATTGTGGCTGTGGACCCTGAAGGTTCCTGCCTTGCTGTTCCAGAGTCTCTGAACTCAGAAGTGAAATCTTATGCTGTGGAGGGCATTGGATATGACTTTATTCCAACAGTGCTTGACAGAAGTGTAGCTGATGTCTGGTACAAGTCCAATGACAAAGAATCCTTTATCATGTCCAGGAGATTGATCAGAGAGGAGGGTATCCTGTGTGGTAAGTTTGAAGTAGTTACACCTACTCAGAGGAAACAGTTGCTAGACAATTTGAAAATAAGGAGAATAGCCGCAAATTCCACCAAAATCGAGTGAAGATTTACTGTTTCACATTGACTGTTTCACAATTTTCCAAGATTTGTAGGCCTACTTATTCAACAACAAAAAATTACACGAAATTAGGTAAAAATCGATCACTTCACATGTTAGGTAAAAATCGATCATTTCACATGTTAGGTAAAAATCGATCATTTCACATTTTAAGTAAAAATCGATCATTTCACATGTTAGGTAAAAATCAATCATTTTATATTTTAGGTAAAAATCGATCATTTCACATGTTAGGTAAAAATTGATAATTTCACATGGTTTTTTTTTTCAATTTCTAGGTCTACTTATTTAAGAATATATGCAAAGTTGTGATGTTGCTTTCATTTCTTGATCTCTTATCCCTAATAGAGTGATTTCATCACTTGACTCTAACTCAATTGGGAGCCATTTTGCAGGGAAGAGCTTTGCACGTTGAGTATTTCACGTGTCTGATCTTCACACAGCTCAGTCACAGACACGTAAAACAAAGACTTGATCTAAAACATGCGCTAGCACGCGCTGGTGATGAAAACATGCACTATGCATGTAAAACACACGCTGGGCATGTAAAGCACGTGCTAGGCATATAAACACGCGCTGGTTAAAATGAACTGGCCAGATGAATAAATCATTTTAAATAAAATGTTATTTCAAAGAAACAATTACCCTCCCAAGTACTTCAAGTAATCGTAATTAGTGGTTGTAAACATGTCTATTAGTTAGTGCAACCAACGGCACAGCAAGATTCCAGCATACTACTTACAAAAGTAATCTTATATGACAACCTGCAAACATAAGTAAGTGTACAGCAGATGGCAGTCTGACCAACAAAATTGATTACACCCACAATGAACATTTTGATAGGAAACATGACATAGAAGTCATCAAATGCAAAATATGAAACACATGTATGGAATTTCGTAAAGATCTTTAGCATGCATGTAACTTTATTTTCTATCAATAATTTTGCACATATTAAGTATTTTTGGATATTTGATTTGCCTTAATTTATTTTTGAAATAAGCTTTTATAAATTTGGCATCAGTGTAAGAACACAAGGGACTACTGTGTAAAATAGAGTAGTCACTTTGTCCATCTATGCCTCACCAACTCACATAAAAGTTTGCACGTTAATACATGATATTTAAACAAAAACTGCAAGTGGCCAGTTTTTGACTGATTTTATTTAAAGAGAATTGTTTGCTACCTTTAGACCAGAATTACCTCTGTAATCATTAGTAAAAAATAAAATTGGTACTCTTGAACTGAAAACTCCTCCATTTATGACATCACATTAATTATGTAATCGTATATACTTTCATTCTTTCTTTACTTGATAGTAAATTAAGTTTCTATTTCTGCAGGTGGTAGTTGTGGATCTGCTATGGCCATTGCACTTAAAGCTGCCAAGTCCTTGAAAGCAGGTCAGCGCTGTGTGGTCATTCTTCCAGACTCGGTCAGGAATTACATGTCAGTATTTGTTTTTGTGAAAATGGAAAATGTATGTGTATTAAATGTGTATTATGTTTGTATGAGATCTACATCAATCAGGCATGTGAGAAAAAATCATTTTGCTGGTGAAGCTCCACATCTTTGTAATAAACTGTGCACAGAGCGGAATAACCTACGGTTCTGGAGGTTATAAACCGTGGGAATCGGGAATTTGCTGGTAGAAGTTTTGGGGGTTTTTTCATTGAAAAAATTATATATATGTAAAAAAAAAAAATCCTTTGAAAGATTTCTTGAGTAAGCAACAGTACATATCAGGGCTCCCAATGACTCCTATATTTCCTATTTTTCCCTTATTTTCTTATTTAAAAAATTCCCTTTGATATTTTCCTATATTTTTTATCAATTTGGGCCATAATTCCTATATTCTTGTATATTCTCCTATATTTTTACTGGAATAGGCAAAAATCTTAAAACATACTAAAAATTCATGGAAAATATTGAGAAGTAAAATAGATATTACAGGTATTCTTGTTGAAGACAATAACAAACATGCTGCTTACACAGTAGTTAATGTATCAGTCAGTCATATTCTGATGTCACAAGAAATTTGGAACAGTTGGTTGTTTGTCACTATAATTAGCACCATTTAAGCTGTCGGAGCAATTCAGCTTGTTACAGTATATATCTTCTGTTCAGATGTAGTATCAGCTTAATAAAATAACACTGATTATGTCTATGGACATGTAGAAATTTCTATATTGGTTGAAAGGGTAATAATTAAAATCTGAGCAGGTCAGTTTCTGAATATTGAAGAAGAAAAAACACTGTCCTTGAGTTTTTGACTTATGGCTGATCAAAGTTTGATCAGTTTTTGATTTATGCAAAATTTGTGATGTTTTACTGGGCAAAATAGCTCAAAATCTTGATCTTATCCTTTAAATTCTTTCCTACATCTTTACTAGTCACTGTCTGTTCCAGCTAGAATTTGATTGGTGGTATGCTAAAGCCTAAAAACATTTGGTCAGAATTTTGCTGTACCACTTCAAGTAATTGTGATACACAAAAAAACAAAGGATTTACACAATCAAATACCAAGGTCGCCCTGTAACACATCTCAAAATTTTGCATAAAATATGTAAATTCATACCTGAGATTTTAAAGTTATATAAAGTATTCCTTGTTTAATCGATTTTTATGAAATTGTTTGCTACTTTTTTCATAGATTTTAAAGCAATGTTACCTCTAGACCTATACCTATAATGAGATCATTTTCAATTTTAGTATGTAATTTTAGAATATCAAAAAAATCATCTATTAAAGAAGATTAAAGGTTAAAAGAACTTTATTGAAAAAGTTTTGTTCTTTCCTCAAAGTATACCTATCAGATTGTCTTAAAAAGAATTCAAAGTTAGTGGACTTAAAAGTGTTAGTATTAGAAAGTAGAATAATGAACATTATGAAGAATAGTTAGGAATTTAAACAGTAACATACAATGAAGCAGGCAGGCCCCTAGTTTGGCTTTTTCAGAGCTGGTGCCCCACCCTGCCCCCTTTTTAAGTATTTTGCCTTCTTTTCCTGCCGATTAGTTTCCCAATATAAAACGATGCAGGGACACTACTTTTTGTATTGATTACTGTCTTATTAACGATTAGGTGCCCTCATAGTGCCCTTGATGCCTCATAAATGCCTCTTTTGGTCAGTGACACCCTTCCTCTTTCTGGATCAATCTAGGAAGTTGATGAAACAAAAAATCATTAAGAACTGTGCAGAGCTCCATGAAGTAGAAGTGTGTTTTTTTTTTTTAGGCAATGTGATGGACCACTGAACTTTTGTAATTGTTAAGGGTTTTTAATCAAAGGTTTTAGGATGATTCCTTAAAAAAAAATCAAATGACCTCAGCATATGAATGCGATTACTGTATCTGTAGATGAATTCTATCAATAATGTGAAGAGAATTGTGAAAAAGCAGACTGCGCAAAATCTTCTAAGTAATTATTTAAAATATGTTTTTAATTTCAGTCAATCATAATCATCTGTTTTCTCCCACTAAACTTTGATTGGAGGTATTCAAAACCTATTGGCCATGAAAAGCAATAAGTTGATAAGTTCGTAGGTTTTGTCTTTGTGATGTTCAAAAATTTGTATCAAATATGCATTAATTCTTATGATAAGGCTTTAAATTTCAAAATGCTGTATAACGGTTAATTTCCAACCGATTTTGATGAACCTTAAGCTACTGTTGTAGCTACCTGTCCATACTTCTTTAAATCACAGTTCATTCTTCTTAAACAAAATACACGTACCAACTATTTGTCAGGATATGTTAATTTTTATGTGGACATTAATTAGTTAATTTTAACAACTGGGTGGAACTACTATATTTAAGGAGTTCCACATTTTATATGTGTGGAAGATTTTGGATCCAAACATTGGTGTCCAAGGTTATAAAGGATTAACAGGAAATAGTAAAATCAAGAAATAAGTATCACTGCTTGGGAATGCTAGCATACCACAAGTCCTGCATAGTATCAGTACCCTTACAGTACTGACAGCAAAATTATGCTTCCGTAAAAAATCATAAAAAGTCTAAGAAGAACAGTTTTTTTTTTATAGTTTTTTTTCTTTGTACCTTTGTCATGGCTGATAAAAGTTCCAAGAGTTTTTTCAAATATATGCTGTATTCATGGCATAGTAAATTGATGGCAAACCATGATGTTTATGTAATTAATTGTCACTTGGAGATAGCATCCTGCTGCTTAGTAATATTGTAGTCTGGTTTCCAACCGTCTAGAGCATAGTATATGGTACATAATGCATTTGAATATGTGTGCTTTTTTGGGCTAGAAATACAGAAAATTAGCATTAGACATTTTATTGTTAGATGGAAGTTTTAGATCTACACTGCTGAGTACAAGTCTTTGCAGTTGCTAGTTTATATATATATATATATATATATATATATATATATATATATATATATATATATATATATATGTATGTATGTATGTATGTATGTATGTATGTATGTATGTATGTATGTATGTATATATGTATGTATGTATGTATGTATATATGTATGTATATATGTATGTATGTATGTATGTATGTATATATGTATGTATATATGTATGTATGTATATATGTATGTATATATGTATGTATATATGTATGTATATATGTATGTATATATATATATATATATATATATATATATATATATATATGTATATATATATGTATGTATGTATATATGTATGTATATATGTATGTATATATGTATGTATATATGTATGTATATATGTATGTATATATGTATATATATATATATATATATATATATATATATATATATATATATATATATATATATATGTATGTATATATATATATATATATATGTATATATATATATATATATATATATATATATATATATATATATATATATATATATATATATATATATATATATATATATATATATATATATATATAATATATATATATATATATATATAATATATATATATATATATATATATATATATATATATATATATATATATATAACTGATCTTTTAAAGTTTTAGTACCGTAACAAAAGATAAGTTTGACAACAACTTTTGGATGTTACCAATACAGATAGCAACTGCCCAAATTTTGCTCTTCAATATTCATTTGGGCCATCAGCCTTTGTAATTACCTTCACCAACGAAGTTGGACAGAGGTTATATTTTCACCTCTGTTTGTTTGTCTGTCATCAAGATATCCAAGAACTGATAATTAGGTTTGGAATAAATTTGGTGTGTAGTTTTGTTACTGCTCATGGAAGAAGTGATTAAAATTTGAGACATATTGGAAAAGGGAAAGGGTGCAAATGGGGATGGGAACATGTTTTTGCCTCTGTTTGTTTGTTTGTCTGTCATCAAGATATCTCAAGAAGTGATGATTGTATTTGGATTAAATTTGGTGTGTGGTTTTGTTACTGCGTAAAGAAGAAGTGATTACAATTTGAGACATTGGAACAGGGAAAGGGCAGAAATTGAGGGGTGGTGATGTTTTAGGATGAGATCTGTCAAGAGGTTGTGAAGACTAAGTTAAAAATTTCCAATGGAATGTGCTGAACAATGACTTTGTGCTCTGAATGAAGTTCCAAACAATCAATTTTCTGGACTCAAAAGAGACTTACATTAAGTGTTCTTTGGAATCAAGAAAATGAAACAATTGGTTTCTGCCATGAATAGAAATTGATGATGTGTGAATCCTGGCTGAATAGAGCTCAAATAATGATGCTTTACTTAAATAAAACTGAAAACAATGGTATGGCCTTGGAAAAAATCCAGTCAGAAGGTAATCTTCAAGTGTTCAGATTGCAATGATCATTACAGATCAAAATTTAGGGGTGAATCTTGGGCCTAGGATTTCTGAGGTAGATTATATTGGGTATGGGGATCAACTGATTTCTATAAAAAAGATTCTAGTCATGTTTGAATTGCAATGGGGCAGAGGCATGTGCTCTAGAGAGTGCTAATTAATATTCAATAATTGGTTTCTGCCATGAATCAAAAATGATGGAATGTAAATCCTGGCTGAATAGAGCTCAAACAATGATGCTTCACTTGAATAAAAGTGAAAACATTGGTATGGCCTTGGAAGAAATCCAGTCAGAATATAATCAAGTGTTCAGATTGCAAATGATCATTACAGATCAAAACTTGGGATGAATCTTGGTGGGCCTAGGATTTCTGAGGTAGATTATATTGGGTATGGGGATTAAATGAACTCTGTAAAAAATTATTCTAGGCATGTTGGATTTGCAACTCATAACTGTCCATTAAACTCAGTTTTGACAATTTGTTTAAAAGTCCCTTAAAATGTACTCATTACTCTGGGTTTTGATGACATTTTAATTTTCTTCTCTTTTCTATGCCTATGTTGCTGTTTATAATACTTCTTTTTCTTCTGCACCTTGAGCATTCGAACTGAGTGGATATGTTTGCATGAAAACTCCCTTTTATTGTTTGTATTTATTTCAATGTGAGACTTTTTGGTAAAATTGCAGTTAAGCCTCACCAATCTACCTCTGTTGTTGATTTTCAACAATAAAGTGAATTCCATTCGAGCCATTATAAGGCCAGTTCTTATTCCCGGTTTCCACGACGCAAGGGGATGAGAGTTTAATGACTCTTCTGAGCAGGACACGGGATAAAGTATCTTGCCCGAGGACACAACAGCTGCTCGGCTGGGAATCAAACCCAGTACTGCTTGTTCTGAACACAAGACTACCAACCATTGCACTGCTTGGCTGGGAATCAAACCCAGTACTGCTTGTTCTGAACACAAGACTACCAACCATTGCACTGCATTCCCTGATTTTCAACAATATGCAACTTTCAATTAATAAATATGCAACTGGCAAATAATGAATATGCAACTTGCAAATAATGAATATGCAACTGGCAAATAATGAATATGCAACTGGCAAATAATGAATATGCAACTGGCAATTACTAAATAGTAACAGGAGCAAGGTTTAGTTAAAAATTTGGTATTTTGAGTTTGTCATGGTTTGTTTTCCTTCTTTTTATTCAGGACAAAGTTTCTGTCTGACACTTGGATGGAGGAAAACAACTTTCTGGATGAACCCAGTGAGCAATACTGGTAAGTTACAACATGTGGTCACAGTATGAGAAGATGTTAGGATGAATTTGTCCCTCTTTCCACATACTGACGAATGTCTTGTTTAGCTGAAATGAAAATTGGCGCGAAATACTTAAATATTATTTCCGCATACTGACGGATGTCTGTGAAGCTTCATGAAATAAGATTTTGCTTAAAATATCTTTATTGTACATTCAATTGTCAAAAGGATAGCATTTTCTCTTCCCAATAGTATATGAAGCTATATAAGACGTTTATCGACTTTTATTTCATCAAGCTTCAAAATTTTATGAACATTCGTCAGTATGCGGAATTAATCTTTTCAATTTTGACATTTGTCACTACACAAATGACATTTTTCACTACGCGAAAAGAGGGACAAATTGATCCTTTTAAGAAAAGTGCCATCTCTGTATATTATTAGGGAAGTTAAAGTATAAATTACCTGGGTTCATAATTAAACTTTATAAAAAAAAATCGGTAAGTATTTTTGCATCACTTATCCATAATATAGATGTATAAATGTGCGGAATATGTTGAAATTTGCTGGAATTGTGGTTATGTGAAAGGAGGGGGAAGGGGGGGAGCAAGGGATGGCGAGTTTACCATATATTTTGAAATTTTTGCCTCATTTCTAATTGTCTCATCAGTTATATGATCTTACAAGCTGTACCAATGTGCTTTAATAAACCTTACCACAGTTTTATTAATTGATAGTAAGCAGGAGCTGCGGGGGACTAAAGTGCTGATGTGTGTAGGGGTGCTGTTATATCCTGGGGTACTGATGTGTCCGGGGGTGCTGCTGTGTTCTGGGATGCTGCTGTGTTCTGGGATGCTGCTGTGTTCTGGAATGCTGCTGTGTTCTGGAATGCTGCTGTGTTCTGGAATGCTGCTGTGTTCTGGGATGCTGCTGTGTTCTGGGATGTTGCTGTGTTCTGGGATGTTGCTGTGTTCTGGGATGCTGCTGTGTTCTGGGATGCTGCTGTGTTTTGGCATGCTGCTGTGTTTTGGCATGCTGCTGTGTCTTGGGGTGCTGTTGTGTCTTGGGATTCTGCTGTGTTCTGGGATGCTGCTGTGTTTTAGGATGCTGCTGTGTTCTGGGATGCTGCTGTGTTCTGGGATGCTGGGGTGCTGTTGTGTCAAAGCCAGGTTTGCGGAAGAATGTTGAATTGTCACAACTTTTGAGTTGAATTGAAAGTCATGTTTTATTTCATTAACAGACATGATCTGAAAGTTTCCTTAGTTTTGATAGCATACTGTGAATAGTTTCAGAAATGTAGAAATGGTATAATTTCACGATGGTGTGTCAAAACAATCCACATGAAGAAATAATCTTATCAATTTTGGAAGGGGAAGTATAAAAGGAAGTTGATGCAAATAGTTTGTAATCTATAATGTAACATTTCGAAATATTAATATTGTATGCTCATTAAATTTCAGTGTCTCTGGGAATAATTGGTAAGTGTATCTACATCATTTGTTTAGATTGAACCTTTTGTGATCATTTTGCTCTGGTATTGTACCTGAATTTTGTTTGGTTTATCATTTAAAAACTTTGATTTCTAATCTTCACACTACTTTAAAAGCATCACTGTTGATTTTACAGAGCATTAAAAACATCATGATCTTGCAGTTTTCCAGCATCATGTTAGGGAGAAAGTGTAGCTTTCTCTCCTTACAAACACTTTAATCTAAAATGTCACAGGAAATGAAATTTATTCTGACTGAGTTATCAATATGAAACATGTAACGACCCTAAATCTTTTTTGTTGTCGGAGATTTCCATGTGCAGTATGAAATGCACCATGTTTTTGTTGCATGTTGACCATCATGTGTGTGTGTCAAGTGGTACATGTTTGACATGATTTTCATAGTGTTCAATTTTTTGTTTTGTCAAATTTCACATGTGTCACGCACACAGTGCGAAATAGGTATTTTAATTAGTGTCATGTCAGTAATACACTGTCTCACATGTTGCTTTATGTACTGCACTGTAGGCCGTCTTGCATTTAAAGAGAGAGAGAGAAAGACATAGCTTTGATTGTACACTAATTGCACTCATTCCCCTAAACATCCCTTAAAGGCACATTGAATAAGAATTGGCTGCCTTTACTTAATTTGTTTTCAGAGAAGGTGAATTTTAAAGAATAATACTTCTTTTTACACCTTATAATTTAGTATTGAAGATTTATAGACACCCACAATCACCTTTTGAAAAGTCCCAAGTCTGTGTATTAAAAGAACCCCAGTTAGCTCTTTGAAAGTTTGGTACAATTACCACAAAAAAAAGAAAATCTGTGAATTGTTTTAAAGAATACATATGTACACAATGATTGCAAGTTTTGAGATTTAACAAAATCGGTATATCTTGTTTTCAATTTCATAGAGAAACGTTTTGTACTTGGCATGTTTTTGATGAATTTTAATACAATTTAGCTGCATTTCTGACAAAGATTTAGTGAAATACAAGAGAGCTATAGTCCCCAATGGTTGCACAGCCAAATGATTTTAACTTTTTTGGTTCCGATGCGATAGCATCAGGAACCTATGTGGTCTTGACGGCGTGTATGTATATATGTATGTGTGTGTGACGGCCAGCTTGTCAACGCGATATCTCAAGAACGATACAGTAGATTCATGTCATATGTGGTACACAGATAGCCCATGGTCCGTAGATGTGCCCTATTGTTTTGATGTTGATGTTATGCATATTAATGAGTAGGCAGGGCTCAATGTAAAAATCTTGAAATGTTCATAATTTAACAACCGCATGTCTGTTTGGTTTCATACTTGATATGATTATGATGTTAGCTGTAGTGTATATCTTCATGATGTAAAAACATCAAATTTCATTAATATGCATATTGGACGGGGCTTAATATGATTTTGCTGTAAAGAGCTTGTAAGCAAGGTATCTGAAGAACGGTAAACTGGATTCAAGTCATATGTGGTACACAGATAGCCCATGGTCCATAGATGTGCCCTATTGTTTTTTATGGTGATGTCATGCATATTAATGAGTAGGTGGGGCTTATTAGAAAAATCTTTAAATACTCTTATTTTGACAGTCACATGTCTTTTGTTTCATATTTGTTATAAAATGATGTTAGCGAGTTGTACATGTTCATTGTATAAAGACGTTGACTACCATTAATATGCTTAGTGGGTAGGACTTACTATGATTTTGTAAACAAAAAGCTTGTAAACAGGATATCTCAAAAACTATGTACTGGATTCTCGTCATGTGTGGTACACAGATAGCTCATGGTCTGTAAATGTGCCCTATTGTTTGTGGTGGTGATATCCATATTAATGAGTAGGTGGGGCTTAATTTAAGAATCTTGAAATGCTCTTATTTTGACAATCACATGTCCGTTTTTCATATTTGTCATAAAGATGATGTTAGCTAGTGAGAAATTGATGTTAGCTAGTGAGTGTTTTTATTGTATACAAACTGACTTTCATAAATATGCATAATATGATTTTGTAAACATAAAGCTTGTAAACACGATATCTCAAAAACTATAAACTGGATTCATGTGATGTTTGGTACACATTTTTTTTTTTTGGTAGTGATATCATGCATATTAATAAATGGGTCGGGCTAAAATGAAAATTTTGAAGAAGTGATAAATGAGCAAGTGTCTTCATTTTGCATCATTTTAGTGAGGTCAAAGCAATAACATTTCCTGATGCAATTTGTAACCACAGATTTTACGACTTGCGTGATTTGCAAGCATGCACACTTACTATTTTCATAACTCACAACTAAATGTCTTAAAAATACTTCTTTTTAACTTACAATATTTACTACTTTTATTAAACATATCTACAAGTTGGTATAATATTGTTAATTTGTGTAGTAATACCTTTCCTATCAAACCAAAATTATGCAATTTGATTAAAATTTGAATAAATTACGCGACGATAAAAAATCGGAGACTTGAAGCCATGTGAAATTTTTGGGACATGACATCATGTTGTGTGTTATACGGGGTGGGTTTATACAAAGCAATAGCTGATACCTCGTTGATCACTGGTATCCCATATGTGGCCAAATAGAAAGACAATATCTCAAGCTTTCTAATGATACCTTGAATTTTAAATTTTTGATAATATTTTCTTTAAAAAAAGTTGAAAACCATTTTTATTTTCATTTTTAAGCATGCTTATCAAAATACAATTGCAAAATCTTAAGCATTGTTTGAAAGATAATTTTCTTATCTTTAAAATGAGACATAATTAGTCATGCCCCATTCACATGGCAAGCGACTCGTTTTTTAGTTGACCCATGATTTCGAAATCACATCGAAGTTGGCAAGCGACTCGTTTTTAATTGACCCATGATTTCGCAATCACATCAAAGTTGCGTTGTTACTTGTAAATTCTAGTTGCTTTTATTTACCCTAAATCGACGTAGAAAACGCTGTGCTGTGGCTGGAATTCCCGTATTTCGAGGGCAATTTACCTTTTTCTAATCATACACAATGTTAAGCATAACTTATATTAACGTAAGCTTATATTTAAATAATTTATTAGCTGGTTTTAGAGTAATATTAAGCCGATTTCGGCAATTAGTACTATTCAGTACCTTTGTAACGTATTACCTGCTGTAGTGTACACACATAAATACACTGCATGCAGTAGCAGCCATTTTCGACTGCAATCTGTAGTGTAGGCCTACTGTGATTAAGTAACTAATATTTAGTTATTGTGTATGGACCATCTTGAATTTAAATTCTTAAATATTGCTGAAAGAAAATTAACTTTTGATTAAATAAACTTTACTTTTTATATTTTTCAACAATCACTATGCAGCTATTTAGGCCTGTTTTTTAGGAGAGTTAAACATTTCTCGACAAACTGAACATGTTGCGGGTACGCTGCTACTGCATTCCTTTTGAGAACTTGACAGAGACATTATAGACCCCATAGTGTACCTGAAGATGCAATCCAACCATAAATGTTCAAAATATTACTGGGGAAGTTAGCCACTCTAAACCGGCTGAACGCTAAGTATTGGCTTACGTACATGTATCACAACAAACCCTTTGCAAACGCCTTCACAACACCGTAGATTTAAGGTAACTTACGAATACATTTTGGGAATGCCTCTTAGTCTCATGCACTGATTCATACAATTTTTTCTTTTCGTCCAAGCTAAACATTATTATCATGTGATCTATTTCCTAGAAATCACCAAAAGAAAGCTAAAAGTTTAGGCCTACAACTGGTGTCGAGCTAGTAGTAGTCAATAAATACACACATACACGCACTGTATGTGTAGGCCTACGTACAGCCAGTCAGAGATAAATGTTATAACTTTCCAACTTGACACATCACAAAACAGAAATTGGAATTAAGTTAAGTCATTTATATGAGTGGCGAAAAAGGGTTATTCTAAAATTGTAAAAGACTTGAGACATTTTGCGAACTACATTTGTTTTAAAAAGTTGTTCCAAGTTAAAAAAGACTTCAGTTGATACCACAATTGCTACATGTCACCAGTTTTTTAATCCTTTAACGATATCATAGTTTCAATCATTTATTTATTTTAAGTTGAAGAGAATATTGTACAGAACAAGAAAATACTTGATATCAGTGGTAAAGTAACATGTCCAAATATTGTTTATGCTTTGAAAATGCATATTTCTTCAAAATTGACCAAAATTTGGCCAAATCTGGTTGTCATGGAAACAGCAATTACATTTGAGATAATCCAAATGACACCTTAACTTAAGAACCGTGTCACCTATTGGCATCAATTGTTTTTTTAAACTGTTCCTACAACTACCATCTTTCATTTAATCCTATTTATAAACAGTTACATGCCACTTTGAATTTGTACTATAGCCTCCCTACTTATATTGAGCATGGTAATATTGTTGGTTATTGTGTACATGCTTATGCTATCAACATATGTCATTAATATGGTTGGTTCTAATGTTGTGGTAGTGATATCATGAATATTAATGAGTAGGCGGGGCTTACTGACATATTCTTGAAGTAGGATAAATGGGAAACCGCTTTGGCATCATACTTACTATGATAGTGCTGTTAATTATTGTGCACATGCTAATGTTGTAAACAGGTTCTATTTTATTGATCTGCATGGTGGGTGTGACCTCTGACAAAATATCATGGAACAAATATTTCATGATATGCAATTTCATGACAGTTAATACAAACCTTGCAAATCAATAAACATATGGAAAAAAGCATCGCAACAACAAAACCTTTTGGTTCTGGTTTATTCACTTTAAACCTGAGAAACTTACTGTTAATTTCATACAAATGTTTGCCTTTGATTGCTGATATTCATATACATTTCATGACATTCATACATTTCTTAAGAGACGCTTTATATTGCAGTGTGGTACTTTTTCCTCATTGAATTTGTTCATTTTGCTTTTGACACTTGACAGAACAGGAAACAACATGAATTTAGCAAAACACTGGTACAAGGGTTTTAATCTTATAGTATATATTGACTTTTCACATTATGAAGATTTGCTTCTTGGTATGCTCAACTTGTCAAATTATTTTTGTTCAATTTACTTCGTGGTGAACGTTTTTTACGTTATTATGAATTTTCTTTTTAATTGAAATTGATTAGAATGGCAAGGATTGTCATTGCAAGAACGCTTGGGTTGATGATTACTTCAGAGACTTCATGTTACTCTCTTAGTAATTCAACTTTACAATTATCAATTGTTACTTGATGCAATGACAAAAAGAAATGTGTAAAGGGTTGAAATTGTCATTGTAGGGTTGGAAAGGATTAAAATTGCTATTGTGGGGTCGGAAAGGGTTAAGATTGTCATTGTAGGGTCGGAAAGGGTTAAGATTGTCATTGTAGGGTTGGAAAGGGTTGACATTGTCATCGTAGGGTTGGAAAGGATTAAAATTGCCATTGTAGGGTTGAAAAGAGTTAAGATTGTCATTGTAGGTAGGGTTGGAAAGGGTTAAAATTGTCATCGTAGGGTTGGAAAGGGTTAAAATTGTCATTGTAGGGTTGGAAAGGGTTGAAATTGTCATTGTAGGGTTGGGAAGGATTAAAATTGTCATTGTAGGATTGGAAAGGGTTGAAATTGTCATTGTAGGGTTGGAAAGGGTTAAAATTGTCATTGTAGGGTTGGAAAGGGTTTAAATTGTCATCGTAGGGTTGGAAAGGGTTGAAATTATCATTGTAGGGTTGGGAAGGATTAAAATTGTCATTGTAGGATTGAAAAGGATTAAAATTGTCATCGTAGGGTTGGAAAGGGTTAAAATTGTCATTGTAGGATTGGAAAGGGTTGAAATTGTCATTGTGGGTTGGAAAGGGTTAAAATTGTCATTGTAGGGTTGGAAAGGGTTGAAATTGTCATTGTAGGGTTGGAAAGGGTTAAAATTGTCATTGTGGGTTGGAAAGGGTTAAAATTGTCATTGTAGGGTTGGAAAGGGTTAAAATTGTCATTGTAGGGTTGGAAAGGGTTTAAATTGTCATCGTAGGGTTGGAAAGGGTTGAAATTATCATTGTAGGATTGAAAAGGATTAAAATTGTCATTGTAGGATTGAAAAGGATTAAAATTGTCATCGTAGGGTTGGAAAGGGTTAAAATTGTCATTGTAGGATTGGAAAGGGTTGAAATTGTCATTGTAGGATTGGAAAGGGTTGAAATTGTCATCGTAGGGTTGGAAAGGGTTAAAATTGTCATCGTAGGGTTGGAAAGGGTTAAAATTGTCATCGTAGGGTTGAAAAGGGTTAAAATTGTCATCGTAGGGTTGGAAAGGGTTAAAATTGTCATTGTAGGGTTGGAAAGGCTTGAAATTGTCATTGTAGGGTTGGAAAGGGTTAAAATTGTCATAATAGGGTTGGAAAGGGTTAAAATTGTCATCATAGGGTCGGAAAGGGTTAAAATTGTCATTGTAGGGTTGGAAAGGGTTAAAATTGTCATTGTAGGTTGGAAAGGGTTGAAATTGTCATTGTAGGGTTGGAAAGGGTTGAAATTGTCATTGTAGATTAAAATTGTTGGAAAGGGTTAAAATTGTCATTGTAGGGTTGGAAAGGGTTAAAATTGTCATTGTAGGTTGGAAAGGGTTAAAATTGTCATTGTGGGTTGGAAAGGGTTAAAATTGTCATTGTAGGGTTGGAAAGGGTTAAAATTGTCATTGTAGGGTTGGAAAGGGTTGAAATTGTCATTGTAGGGTTGGAAAGGGTTAAAATTGTCATTGTAGGGTTGGAAAGGGTTAAAATTGTCATTGTAGGGTTTAAAATTGTCATTGTAGGGTTGGAAAGGGTTAAAATTGTCATTGTAGGGTTGGAAAGGGTTAAAATTGTCATTGTGGGGTTGGAAAGGGTTAAAATTGTCATTGTAGGGTTGGAAAGGGTTGAAATTGTCATTGTAGGGTTGGAAAGGGTTAAAATTGTTAGGGTTGGAAAGGTTAAAATTGTCATTGTAGGGTTGGAAAGGGTTAAAATTGTCATTGTAGGGTTGGAAAGGGTTAAAATTGTCATTGTAGGGTTGTTGGAAAGGGTTAAAATTGTCATTGAAAGGGTTAAAATTGTCATTGTAGGTTGGAAAGGGTTAAAATTGTCATCATAGGTTGGAAAGGGTTAAAATTGTCATTGTAGGGTTGGTTAAAATTGTCATTGTAGGGTTGGAAAGGGTTGAAATTGTCATCATAGGGTTGGAAAGGGTTAAAATTGTCATTGTAGGGTTGGAAAGGGTTAAAATTGTCATCATAGGGTTGGAAAGGGTTAAAATTATCATTGTAGGGTTGGAAAGGGTTAAAATTGTCATCATAGGGTTGGAAAGGGTTAAAATTATCATTGTAGGGTTGGAAAGGGTTAAAATTGTCATCATAGGGTTGGAAAGGATTAAAATTGTCATTGTAGGGTTGGAAAGGGTTGAAATTGTCATTGTAGGGTTGGAAAGGGTTAAAATTGTCATTGTAGGGTTGGAAAGGGTTAAAATTGTCATTGTAGGGTTGGAAAGGGTTAAAATTGTCATTGTAGGTTGGAAAGGGTTGAAATTGTCATTGTAGGGTTGGAAAGGGTTGAAATTGTCATTGTAGGGTTGGAAAGGGTTAAAATTGTCATTGTAGGGTTGGAAAGGGTTAAAATTGTCATCATAGGGTTGGAAAGGGTTAAAATTATCATTGTAGGGTTGGAAAGGGTTAAAATTGTCATTGTAGGGTTGGAAAGGGTTAAAATTGTCATTGTAGGGTTGGAAAGGGTTGAAATTGTCATTGTAGGGTTGGAAAGGGTTAAAATTGTCATCATAGGGTTGGAAAGGGTTAAAATTATCATTGTAGGGTTGGAAAGGGTTAAAATTGTCATCATAGGGTTGGAAAGGATTAAAATTGTCATTGTAGGGTTGGAAAGGGTTGAAATTGTCATTGTAGGGTTGGAAAGGTTTAAATTGTCATTGTAGGGTTGGAAAGGGTTGAAATTGTCATTGTAGGGTTGGAAAGGGTTATAATTGTCATCGTAGGGCTGAAAAGGGTTAAAATTGTCATTGTAGGGTTGGAAAGGGTTAAAATTGTCATCATAGGGTTGGAAAGGGTTAAAATTATCATTGTAGGGTTGGAAAGGGTTAAAATTGTCATTGTAGGGTTGGAAAGGGTTAAAATTGTCATTGTAGGGTTGGAAAGGGTTGAAATTGTCATCATAGGGTTGGAAAGGGTTAAAATTGTCATTGTAGGGTTGGAAAGGGTTAAAATTGTCATTGTAGGGTTGGAAAGGGTTGAAATTGTAGGGTTGGAAATGGTTAAAATTGTCATTGTAGGTTGGAAAGGGTTAAAATTGTCATTGTGGGTTGGAAAGGGTTAAAATTGTCATTGTAGGGTTGCAAAGGATAAGAATTGTTTCACCAAATGAATAACGTTTGTTATAGAACAAAATGGTCGTTTTTGCTGAAAAACAAAAGGAATCTTTAAAACATTTTACCATGATTGTAAAATTATTTGGTTATTGCGTTGAAAGGAATTGGACATAATATTGGGGTAAAATTGAGCATTTTTATAGGGGTTTGTTTTTTGGTAGCCTGAAAGAGAATACTACAGAGTCCATGTAATAGTACTAATCTCATAAACGGATTAATACAACTCGTAATAGTACTAATCTCATAAACGGATTAATAAAACTTTCTTCATTACTCTGTTGCATCGTACATATGACACAAACTTGACCTGACCTGAAGTGAACCTTTAATGAAGTAATGATTGAAAATGAAGTTAAGGTTTTTTTTACCCCAAATCATGTATTTCATACAAAAGATACTGTAACCTTTTTACAATACTATTAAGTTAGATAATATGGTCATTAACACAATTAACCATGAATACATAAACAGTATAAAAAATAGAGATAATTTTGATTAAGTAACAGTATATGTGGTAGATATGTGCTCTAAATACGTCCCCATGTAATAGTGCAGTGAATAGTACAGTGAATTGGGAAAGAGGGAAGTATATCAATATGTATTTACCACATTTATATTATTTCTGTTATGATTTTTCCTGTAAAGATTTTTGACACCTTTATTAAGTACTGTGGGAAGTAATTTTAACTCGGTGTTTACTCACCTATGCTATTCAGGGTACCTGCTGAGGTCAGCAGCCTACTTGTTAGCTATTTAGGGTACCTGCTGAGGTCAGCAGCCTACTTGTCAGCTATTCGGTGTACCTGCTGAGGTCAGCAGCCTACTTATCAGCTATTCAGGGTACCCGCTGAGGTCAGCAGCCTACGTGTTAGCTATTCAGGTTACCTGCTAAGGTCAGCAGCCTACTTGACAGCTATTCAGGGTACCTGCTGAGGTCAGCAGCCTACTTGTCAGCTATTCAGGGTACCTGCTGAGGTCAGCAGCCTACTTGTCAGCTATTCAGGGTACCTGCTGAGGTCAGCAGCCTACTTGTCAGCTATTCAGGGTACCTACTGAGGTCAGCAGCCTACTTGTCAGCTATTCAGGGTACCTGCTGAGGTCAGCAGCCTACTTGTCAGCTATTCAGGGTACCTGCTGAGGTCAGCAACCTACTTGTCAGCTATTCAGGGTACCTGCTGAGGTCAGCAACTTACTTGTCAGCTATTCAGGGTACCTGCTGAGGTCAGCAGCCTACTTGTCAGCTATTCAGGGTACCTGCTGAGGTCAGCAGCCTACTTGTCAGCTATTCAGGGTACCTGCTGAGGTCAGCAACCTACTTGTCAGCTATTCAGGGTACCTGCTGAGGTCAGCAGCCTACTTGTCAGCTATTCACGGTGCCTGCTGAGGTCAGCAGCCTACTTGTCAGCTATTCAGGGTACCTGCTGAGGTCAGCAACTTGTCAGCTATTCAGGGTACCTGCTGAGGTCAGCAGCCTACTTGTCAGCTATTCAGGGTACCTGCTGAGGTCAGCAGCCTACTTGTCTCTACAAATTAGGATATTTTTTGTTTTTTATTTTTTCATTTTTTACTACTTCGCACTTAAAACTTTAAATATGGTGGAATGGTATGGGAGGTTGAATTAACTTTTTCAGATTTCCAAATAGGCCACGCCCATCATATCAACGTGGTCACTATGTCGGGCAAACAAACCTCATATCCGCAATTGTGCATTACCAATGCATTGACATTTATATGTTCGCGAGGCCAGCCGCAAGCTTTGATTCATTTATGGCACTTCTACGGATCTTTAGAGTTTTTAGTAAATAGGATAAACAAAATTCAGTTTGCTGTTTTGGGTAAAGCAGTCAGACTTACAAAGCCCGCAGCGGGCCCGTAAGCGCAATTTTTGTTCACCATTTTGCCATCACTCAGTATGTGTGTGCAGAAATTTGTTTTGTACAGTAAAATGCATTGATTACATGAGCGCGCTCCGGTAGCTAGTTGTACTGTACCAATACCACGTAGGATGTTTTGCCCCACTTAGTTACGCAGATTTTGTCGCAAGGCAAATTCGTGCAGTGATTGGTCATTAGTAAAGGCACTGCTTAAAAGTTTGGCCTGCAATTTTGAAGCAACAAATTAACCACATTTCACAAGATTAACTTTCAATTATAACATTGAGGTATAAATAGGTCTAGGCTCAATAGTTCATTTCACCTTTCCCCAGCAGCAAAGACAAACAATGCCAGCATTGATTACAGTTACTACTTATATTAGGAAGGATTGCCATTATATTCACATGTGTGTCACTAAAAAAACCATGTAAAAAGTGGGAATAGTTGTTATCTTGAAGGAGCCTTGGAAAGGTGAAACAGTATACAGTTATGTGGTTTGGGAAACAAAGAAATATATAACTTTTACTCCGACCGGCCCTGCTCCATTTGAGGGCCGGTTGAGATGTTCCTGGTTTTAAGCAGAGCCATTTCTAATGGTTAAAACAAGCTATTAATCATTAAACCCAGAAAGGTTAATTGCAGCTCCACTAGCTCTACACATCTTCACTACTGGTTGAAATTTCATATCATTTAATCTCTCTGGTATAATGTGACCAACTTGAACACTGTCAAGTTGCTTTTAAACCCTGCCAACCAAGTGTTTTTATTTGCTAACATTTGTTATTATTATGTGTTCATACGTGTGTAAAATGCTTCTCTGAAACCTCTCTCAAAATTAGCCTGAATCATTCTGAATTGTTTTATGATAAAGCCCTTCCTAGGGCAGATTTGTATGACTGCTGGCATTGTCTCAGTGTCATGTCAGTATTGTGTGGAATTATTGCTTGTACGTAAACCTAAGTGTCTCTTGCATAGGTTTGCATTGTGTGTGGCATGAAAATGGGAAATATGTGAAATGAAACTTAATACAGGAGTACTAAGCATCAAATGAAGACATCATGTGGCTTCTTTATACTCACTACAGTGATGCATTAACAATGGATGTATCCACCTACATAAATGACAGCTTTTTTAATTTTCTGTGCTGACTTTCAGTTTTAATTGAAGTAGTCCCCTATTAAGGAGTTAAGATGTACTTTGAAAAGATAAAAAAAAAATCAAAAACATCTACTCATATGAAATGATGAATGTTGAAAGTACTTCTTGCAAAACAGCTGATTAAATTCATGATGAAAATTTCATTGCTACAAGGAAGAAAGCAATGCATAGGTTACCTTTACTGAAGTTTGTTTTGTTTTTCAGGTGGAGTAATCACCAGGTGACCAGCCTTAAACTGCCTGTGCCTTTGACCGTCCTTCCTACTGTGACCTGCCAAGAGTGCATCAAGATCATGAACAACAACAGTTTTGACCAGCTGCCAGTTGTCAAAGAATCAGGGTAATTTAGGGCACTAATATCAATTGAATTTGTGAATAGAAATGGTTTAACCCCTTTAAAGGTATATGGGCAGATATGAAAGTTAAGGTATATGGGCAGATATGAAAGTTAAGGTATTTACTTCAAGTTATACCTTACCTTCCATGCTATAATTATGCAATCTGGTCACACGACCTGATTCTAACGCACTTCTAACCGACCCTAAAAAACGCAGCAACCAGCCAAGCCCTGACCTCCATGATACCTCTGTACCACCTCACTCTTTTTCAGCGCGTTGTTTGCACTAACATCGCTGAAACTGGTCATTTTTATTTTAATAATTTAACCTTTTTCTAACTCTTTTTCTCCGTTGCAGCTTCTACCTGGAGGGTTTTAACGCTGCCTTTTCTCATCCGGCTTGCCTTTTCAAGTCTTTCGAGGTAAGGATGAGGTAGCCATGGGTCCGAGATTCTTCGGCCGACCTACACGACTTTACCCGTGTAGCCTACACTTAGGATAGCGATTTTTGTCCCCATTTGTACAAAGCGAGTGGCTAGTTCGAGAGCGTCCTACTCTCGTGGAGGGTGTTTTAGGTCCTAGAGCACCAGTTGTGCCTTCTAGGGGACCTCTCGCCCCGGAATTTAGTCTTTTTCTCCCTCAGCCCCACCCGCCTCGAGGTGAGCCTAGCGTTATACTATGTATAGTGTTTTAGCACGTTAGGATATTTCAGTACACCTTCTCGTATGCATTAGGCCAATTTCCTTTTTCGATTTTAGCGCATGCGCATTGGGTCGAAGTCACCGTTGGGTCTTCGAGGGGTCGCCCTCTAACAACTCCAAGGAGCTACAGTTGTTACAAGAGAGCTTATTTTCGTTTTCACGTTACCAGCGTATGAATATTTTTGTTTTTCTTACACAGATTTGAGAAAAAATATTTAATTTTCAAGCTTGAATTTTGGGGTGTTAGAGAGACCGGGAGTGGGTCTCTTCGACGTCTCATTTACAGGGAAACTAATCTTTCTTTTTTATCTTTACAGACCTCGAGTACACAGTGGTTGGTGTTTCCCACGCTACCCCGGCGCTTATAAAGTCGTTACGTTGGATGCGTTTTCTCGGGTTTCTAAAGTTTTTCAGATGGAGTTTTTTTTCGATTAAATTTTTTTTCTCTTTAAGAAAGTGTTGTTGTTCTGTTTAGAATGCTATGCCTCGTCTCTCTTTAGCGTCTCCGTAAGATCATAGTTACTTTGCCGTATTTATGTATGTACGCATGGAAATATGTTCTTCTCTTCTTAAGAAATTTTTTCTGTGAAATTTTTTTCTGTTTAAGAAGGTTTTGATGTTCTGTTTAGAATGCTATGCCTCGTCTCTCTTTAGCATTCTGTAAGATCCTACTTACTTTGCCGTATTTGTGTATGTACGCATGGATATATGTTCTTCTCTTTCCAGATATAAAAGAAGTTTACTGAGAAGGTTACGCTCTTAGTGGCATTGCACCTAGAGCGGTAACGGTAAGAGAGAGAGAGAGAGATATAACCTCTTAGGGGCGCTATATGCGTCGCCTAAGTTGTAGTAAGATCCTATTGACGGGTCAGTATGGTTCCGTTGGACGGTCCCAGACGGTTCCGCAGCTCTATTTACAAACATTGTGCGGTTCCGGGGGCCGGTTCCATTGAAAGGGTTCCATAGACACGGTTCCATACGGTTCGTTTGACGGTTCCGCAGCCCTATTTACGGGCATTGTGCGGTTCCGTGGGACAGTTCCATACGGTTCCGTGGTCCATACGGTTCCGTGGCCCGTTGTTACGGGGCGGACGGTTCCATTGGACGGTTCAGTGATCCATACGATTCCGCGGCCCGTTGTTACGGGGCGGACGGTTCCATTGGACGGTTCCGCGGCCCGTTGTTACGGGGCGGACGGTTCCATACGGTTCCATTGGACGGTTCCATACGGTTCCGCGGCCCGTTGTTACGGGGCGGACGGTTCCATTGGACGGTTCCGCGGCCCGTGTTTACACGGGTCCGTATTTAACGGGTTAACGTACATCGTACGGTTTAATCCGGCTATACGCCCACTAGCTACAAGCTACGTGGTCAGGTGACAGGTGACATTCTTGACAAGAAGTATAGCATTGACAGCTATTTTTCTTCTTGGTCCAGTAGCCATTAGCTACGCAGTTCCACGGCTCATGTGAACGCAATTAAGACTATCTACGTTGAACATTACAAGTTCCGTATTTATTTTTACCAGTATCATGGACATGGAGGACAGGTCCCCGAGTGTCGATGTTTTACACACCCAGGATGTCCCGCGATGCGTAGCGTGCAAACGCTTCTTTGAATTACGCTCCGGTGACATCCATCTCACGTGTTACGCGTGCAGATTATGCTGCGAGTCAAATCCCTGTACTCTTTGCAGCGATTGGGATCTAGCGGCGTGGTCGGAGCACAGACTCCACTGCGACCGGTACTTTCAAAGAGCGGCGGAGAAAGTGGAGAAGCGACGGTCTGATAGGCCCTCTTCGTATCCCCCCCCCCCCACCCCGCCGCCACCCAGACCCAAAGCCAGGAAGGCGGGGCCACTGCCCACTCTCAGCGGAGCGCCTCTTGAAAGACGTACACCGTACGGTTAATCTGGAAGTATAGCATTGAGACAGCTATTTTTTTTCTTGGTCGCGTAGCCAAAGGCTACGTCAGTTCCACGGTTTCATACGATTCCACGGCCCATGTTTACGGTTCCACGGTCCGTGTTTTACGGGTCCGTACGGTTCCATTGAACGGTTCCGCGACCCGTGTTTCAAGTCCGTACGGTGCCGTACGATTCCACGGTCCGCGTTTACGGGTCCTTTCGCTTCCATTGGACGGCTCAAGTGAGCGGAACTTATCTTTAACAGGATAACGTACTCTGTACGGTTAACCCAGTCATACGCCCACTAGCTACTACGCTACGTGGTCAGGTGACAGATTGACTTTCTTTACAAGAAGTATAGCATCACGACAGCTATTTTCTTCTTGGTCCCGTAGCCATTAGCTACGCAGTTTCACGACTCGTGCGAACGCAATTAAGATTGTCTGCGTTGAACATTACAGTTCCAGAATTATTTTCACCAGTATCATGGACATGGAGGACAGGTCTCCAGTGTCGATGCTCTACACACCCATGATGTCCCGGCGTAGCGTGCTAACGCTTCTTTGATTTACGCTCGGTCACATCCATCTCACACGTTACGCTGGCGTGCAGATTATGCTGCGAGTCCATTCTTTGTACTCTTTGCAGCGATTGGGTTCAAGCGGCGTGGTCGGAGCACAGACTCCACTGCGACCGGTATTTTCAAGGTGCGACCGAGAGAGTGCGGCTCCGGTGTTCGGATGCGTGCGGCTCCGTAGTTTTGTAACGGGATATCGACACCGTCACGATTTATTTACCCGATATGCACCGCTAGCTACGAGCTATGTGGCCAGGTGACAAGTGATAATCTTCACAAGAAGTATAGCGCCGTAGAGCTATTCTATTCATGGTTCCGTAGCCATTAGCTACGCAGTTCCACTATCATGTGAACACCATTAATACAATTATCCGCGTTGAACGTTACAGTTCCGCAATTACTTTCACTAGTATCATAGGCACGGAGGACAGGCCTCCGAGCGTCGGTACGTTACGCACCTAAGAGGTGACGCTATGCATAGCGTGCAAACGCTTCTCTAGACCGTACGGGCCTGTACGACTTCAGAGTTTTTGCAACGGGATAACGTACACTGTACGATGAACCTCGAAATTGAGTCCGCTAGCTAGGAAGCTACTTGGTCAGGTGATAGGTGACAGACAGTCTTCACGAGAAGTATAGCATCACGAGAGCTATTTTCTTCCCGTCTCTGTAGCCATTAGCTACGCTCTTCCACGGCCGTGTGAACTGCCTCTGTAGGATTTTCCGCGTTGAACGTTACAGTTCCGCGATGTTTTGCGCCTATATTATCGACACGAAGGGCAGGTCCCTAGTGTCAGTGCGTTACGCGCCTTGACTGTCCTGCGATGCGTCGCATGTAAACGCTTCTTAGGTTGCGCTTTGGTGTTATCGACATGTTCAAACCGGTGTACTCCGCTGTGGTCCTCGCTTCCGCGATGGGACCGGTAGGCCCACAAGAAGGACGCCCTACGGGGTCTTACGTGAGTTAGTACCCTTTTTCATGGCTAGTTGTAGAGCCATTGGATTACTTGCACGGGTCCATTAGGGTCCGTACGGCTCCGGTGATTGGTTCCATACGGCCCCCACGGCTTGTTTTCACGGTCCCGTAAGGGTGCGTAAAACAACTCGGTGGCTCCTTCCGGGGCATGGGATGACGTTTGGGTCCGTAGGGCTGCATAGTTCTACAGCAAGGTAACGTACAACGTACGTCACACCCGATAGTATACCCTTTAGCTTTTTAGCTACAGGGTCAGGTGATAGTTACAATCTTAGGAGATCTCCACGTCTGTGTGAGCTGACTTGGTGAGATTTTAGCGTTGAACGTCACGGTTCCGCAGAGTTTTTCACCAGTGTTATGGACACGAGGACGCGTCCCCGTTTGTCGATACGTCACGCTCCCAGGATGAGTCGCGTGTTAGCGCTTGCTCAGGTTTCGAGGCCTAGCGCTCGGGTGATAAGAATTCCTTCTTTACGGGAGGCATACCATCACGAGAGCTATTCTCTCCGTGTTACGTAGTTCCACGACAGTTTAAACTACTCTGAATATGATTCTTGCGTCAAACGAGACCTTCGGCTCACATTCTACAGATATTAACGCGGTTTTACGTACAACGTACGATAAACCCGGGTAACGGAACTTCGGGATATTGCGACCGTTAGCCGCGTGTTGCAGTGTTCCGCGGTCGTTTTTCTTGCTGGGACATTTTTAGAGTTCGACGGCAGTCCCCCACGCGTAGCCGCCGGCTACGCGGCTCCGTAGTGATTATATACAAACGGAGTTAACGGCCTACACCAGCAGCGCGGCTGTGTGGTAGAGGACCAGTAGCCATGAACTACAGATTTCCGCTGCCGTTTCTCTTACCGGGACACGTACTGAGTACGACGGTAGTCCCCTCTTCCCCACGCAGCTACCGGTTTCGTAGCTCCGTGATGAAACAAACTCACTTTACGACTCGTATAGCATGCGTGGCACGTGAACTCCTCCATATTCCTTATGGCCCCAGTATATATATTTTAACTATTCTCAATGGGAACGCGTGCTGAGTACATCTTCCCTACGCGTAGCCACTTACTCGGTGGCCTCGTGGTGAATAGAAGTATAATGAGATAACGACTCACGTTACAGGTGTAGTACATTCAGGCTATCGTGGACCTAGACGGTTCTTTTGTACTGATAGCTACTACGTTCGGGACACGTACCAGTACCAGTTATCCCCCTCGCGTAGCCAGGAGCTTTTTGCTCTGTGGTGCACAGAGACATAGTTGGCGGATGACTAGTGGTTTTTACTTGTCATGCTGACGCCTTTGTAGACCCATAACGGATCTACAATACTTAACGGGGTTGCACACTTTGTACGGCGTTAGCTCAGCTCCGTGGTGCAGGGTGTTTAACGGAATTAACAGTCCGTGTAGTATACACAGGACGCCAACTCTTTCGTGATTTCTACCTTAGTGCTGGGGTTTATGACTCATACGGTTGACGTAGTACGTTACACCCTCCTTGTCAATATTAACTCCATGAAGGATATTTTTCTTGACAATAGGTGGCCTTTTGATAGACAACCTTACGTTTGGGGTAGCTATTACCAACAACGGCATGTATGGTTCATTTCATACTTTAACACCTTAAAGCAGTTTCCATGTGGTATTACGGCCTGTAACTTAAGTGCCCGTACAGACATACGGTATTAGTTTTCTCCGCACCCGTAGCCGTAGGCTCCGCGGTTTCAAGGTTGTTACTATACGTAATACGTTAACACTTTTTCCAGTCAACTTCTTAGACAAGTTTCGCTGTTGATAGGTGTGGCCTGGAGCTACGCGGTTCCGCAACTGCTACACTTTTCAGACCCCGCTTGGGTGCCGTCGACTATGTTGTACGGCTCCGCGGTCTTACGACCCATACCGTCTCACAGCTACATAGCCTTACACGGTGGGCAGCCCTTCTTGTATACGTTTTATATTAACGGCCTGCCTTTTATTTCGCTAGCCTTTGATTTTTGGTCAGTAGGTTTAAACATCCTTTGCTCAGGGTCGGCAGTTTTTTCTGGACTGCGGATGGTGTCGTTCAGTACCTCCGCTTTACACGTTCAGTCGGTGGTCACCCCCTTTGGTGGTGGTGTGGGTGCTCCCACTTGGTGTAGGGAACGAAGTTTTCACCCGTCAGATTTCACCGTCGGTGCCGACGGAGGCTTCTTGATCGAGGTAGGGGCACTTTTCTTGTGACCCCTTATTTCGGAAACTTGGACGGGTACTTGACCTTTTCGACAGGCAGAATGCCGGGGTTTTTCGTTTACCTTTTTACCGCTAGTGCTGAGCGAGGCTTTTCAGTTTCCCGCCGTTTTTGCGCCACTGTTGTGGTCTCCTTTTCGGACAGAGAGGTGGGGACTCCAAGGGTTCTGGAATCGTTCCTCTCGTCTCGGCGCAGGACGAACTTTGGCTGCTCAAGACCTTGCAGGGTTCACGTACGAGCCTCGCGTCAGGGACGATTTTTGTCTCTTTCCCGGGCTCCGGCGGACTGCATCTCAGTCCCGGAGCGCTTTGTTTGATGGTGTGGCCTTGGCCCGCCTTTCCTCGATGTAGCATGGCTTTTCTGAGAGGTTGTTCACCCCCCTCCCCGTTGTGGAAGTGAGCCCTCTCTCAAGCTTGGTTCCGTCATGAGCTCTGGGATAACTTGCAGCTATCCACCGGGGTTTTTCCAGTGGGGTCTACGGTCTTTGACTCGCGACCACTGGAAAGTTACACGGAGATCTCTTCGTAGTGTGTCATGTGACATTTTCCTCCGATAGATCGTCCAGTGACTTTCTTTTAAAGTAGTCTGAACTGTTCATAGAACGGCC
Source organism: Chiridota heheva (assembly GCA_020152595.1). Classification (NCBI taxonomy): domain Eukaryota; kingdom Metazoa; phylum Echinodermata; class Holothuroidea; order Apodida; family Chiridotidae; genus Chiridota; species Chiridota heheva. Next base: position 93,613 of record JAIGNY010001204.1, read on the forward strand.
GCGGTATGCACTCGGGTTCGGGGCATAACCTCTTTTCACGGGATCTCTCGTGCCGTCGTTCGGGAAAACGCTTTTCGCGGTTTTTCTCTTGTTTTTGGTCTGACTCACTTTTTGACGTTCGTGTTTGGTTTGACTGTACCTCGCCGTGGTTTACTATGTTTTAGTTCTTCCCACTCTTGAGGTCTTTCATCCTTCAGAGGAGAAGGAATTTCGTCCTTTAAACGGGATTCGATTCGTGTGAGTTTTCGTACCAGCCATTAAAAAAAATAGAAATGTGCAGCGACCTGAACTCCCTTCCTTCCTATCCTCGGTTGCAATCTGATTGCATAATTATAGCATGGAAGGTAAGGTATAACTTGAAGTAAATTTACCCCGCTAAGCGTAGCGGGGTTATTTACGAGAGTTATACTTACCTTCCATGCATCCCGCCCGCCTCCCCTCTCGTTCAGGCCTAGGTGGAATGTTGAGTGAGGTGGTACAGAGGTATTATGGATGTCAGGGCTTGGTTGGTTGCTGCGTTTTTTAGGGTCGGTTAGAAGTGCGTTAGAATCAGGTCGTGTGACCAGATTGCATAATTATAGCATGGAAGGTAAGTATAATTCTCGTAAATATCCCCGCTATGCTTAGCGGGGTAAATATGGGCAGATATGAAATTTAAGGTATATGGGCAGATATGAAAGGTATATGGGCAGATATGAAAGGTATATGGGCAGATATGAAAGGTATATGGGCAGATATGAAAGGTATATGGGCAGATATGAAAGGTATATGGGCAGATATGAAAGGTATATGGGCAGATATGAAAGGTATATGGGCAGATATGAAAGGTATATGGGCAGATATGAAAGGTATATGGGCAGATATGAAAGGTATATGGGCAGATATGAAAGGTATATGGGCAGATATGAAAGTTTGCTATTCTTACTTGTGAGATAGAGCACAAAGGTATGAATAGTATTTAAATTTGAAAAGAAATAATATTTAGTTTTTTGGGAATGGCTCACCAAAGTTTGGGGATTTGCAACATGCAGTCTATGGGTCATGAGCATGGGGTAAAGGTCTAGAACATGGGGTAAGTAAAATGAGCATGGATTTGGGTCTAGAACATGGGGTAAAGGCTAGAAAATCGGGTAGGGACCTTGAACATGGGTAGGAGTCTTGAACATGGGTATTGGTCTTGAAGATGGGTAGGGGTCTTGAACATGGGTATGGGTCTTGAACATGGGTATGGGTCTTGAACATGGGTAGGGGTCTTGAACATGGGTATGGGTCTTGAACATGAGTAGGGGTCTTGAACATGGGTATTGGTCTTGAACATGGGTATGGGCGTTGAACATGGGTGTGGGTCTTGAACATGGGTATGGGTCTTGAACATGGGTATGGGTCTTGAACATGGGCATGGGTCTTGAACATGGGTATGGGTCTTGAACATGGGTATGGGTCTTGAACATGGGTATGGGTCTTGAACATGGGTAGGGGTCTTGAACATGGGTATGGGTCTTGAACATGAGTAGGGGTCTTGAACATGGGTATGGGTCTTGAACATGGGTATGTGTCTTGAACATGGGTATGTGTCTTGAACATGGGTCTTGAGCTTGGTATGGGTCTTGAACATGGGTATGGGTCTTGAACATGGGTATGGGTCTTGAACATGGGTATGGGTCTTAAACATGGGTATTGGTCTTGAACATGGGTATGGGCGTTGAACATGGGTGTGGGTCTTGAACATAGGTATGGGTCTTGAACATGGGTATGGGTCTTGAACATGGGCATGGGTCTTGAACATGGGTATGGGTCTTGAACATGGGTATGGGTCTTGAACATTGGTATGGGTCTTGAACATGGGTATGGGTCTTGAACATGGGTATGGGCCTTGAACATGGGTATGGGTCTTGATTATGGGAAGAAGACCTTGAGCATGTTTATTGGTATTGAGCAGGGGTTGATAGCCCTTAGCTTTGGTTAAGAACTTTCAGCATGATTTAATTGAAGCAGATTTGGGGGAAGAGATTACATTTGATTGGTAGGGTCTCTCCTGTTAATAATTTTGCCATGAATCTTATGTGATGTTTATAAGAATCAGCAAAAGTTGCTATGAAAAGGTAAGAACTCTCTTCGTCTCTTCCTTGTAGAGTTATCCTGGGTGTGGTTACACTTGGACAACTAACAGCTGCTTTCAAAGCAAGAAGAGTCACAGGGTCAGATCCCGTTTCAAAGATTCTGTATAAAGAGTTCAAGACAGTAAGTTTCATATTTTTGGTTCCGATGCAATAGCATCAGGAACCATGCAGTCATGATGGCATGTGTGTGTATGTATGTGTGTATGTCACACGTAGGTATGTGTGTGATGCTAGTTTGTAAACACGATATCTTGTGACTGGTACACCGATTTCATGTCATATGTGGTATACAGATAGCCCTTGTTTTGTAGATGTGCCCAGTTGTTTTGGGTGTTGATGTCGTGCATATTAATGAATAGGCGGGGCTTAATGTTAAAATCTTATAGTGTTCATATTTTAATAACCACACGGTCTGTTTTATTTCATATTTAGTGTAATTATGTTGTTAGCTAGTGTTTGCATATTCATTGTACAAAAATGTTGATTTTCATTAATATGCATTGTGGGCGGGGCTTAACATGATTTTGTTGAAAAGAGCTTGTAAATCCAGTATCTCAAGAACTATACATGGGATTCAGTTTATATGTGGTAGACATAAAGCCCATGGTCTGCAGATGTGCCCTATTGTTTTTGGTGATGATGTCACACATACTAATGAGTAGGTGGGGCTTTAATGATAAAATCATAATGTTCATATTTCAATGACCACATGTCTGTTGTGTTTTATATTTAGTGTAATTATGTTGTTAGCTAGTGTATGTTCATGGTACAAAAATGTTGAATTTCATTAATATGCATAGTGGGTGGGGCTTAACATGATTTTATTGAAAAGATTACGTAAACACAGTATCACAAGAACTTTACATGGGGTTCAGTCCTTACACAGATAACCCATGGTCCACGGATGTTCCCTATTGTTTTTGGTGGCGATGTAATGCATATTAATTAGTAGGCGAGGCTTAATGTTAAAATTTAAAAAATCTTTATATTTTAACAACCGCATATCTGTTTTGTTTTATGTTTGGTTTAATTATATTATTAGCGAGTGTCTACATGTTCATGGGTAGAAAAATGTTGGATTTCACTAATATGCAAAGTGGGCAGAGCTTAAGATGATTTTGTTGAAGGGAGCTGTAAACACAGTTTCTCAAGAACGATACGTGGGAATCAGGTCATATGTGGTACACAGATAGCCCATGGAATACAGATGTGCCCTAGGCCTGTTGTTTTTGGCGGCAATGTCATGCATATTAATGAGTAGACGACTTAAACTTAAAATCTATATGTTCATTTTAACAACCGCTTGTCTAGTTTGTTTCATATTTGAAATAATTATGTTGTAGGCAAGTGTAAACATCTTAATGGGATTGAAATGGTTGAATTTAATTGTGAAATTCCATTCTTGTGAACTAAGTTATTTGGTTGTCATTGTAATGTTGAGCCCATTGTGTTATATAAGACTTAAACAATAGTTCAAACTTAAAAATCCATATTCTGCATTGGAACCTCAAAACCTTTGTTGTTGTTTTTTGTTTATAAATTTGTAGAGCCAGGTGACATCCTAGCTTGCATTATCAATTTGCAGATGGTCTTTCATTATGGAGTTACCTAGTGATAAACACACAATCTCACAGGTTAATATGTGGAAATAAATTATAATACTAAGATAGGTAGAGTTTTAAGATCTTCCTGTTACTAGTGGCTTGCAGACTTTTGGAACAAAATGCAGGCTGGTCTTTCATTCTGTGTTAACCCTTCTTAGGTCCTGTGCTTCACTTATTTTCGGTAACCCTTGTTGGATCGCACCAGGAAAGGGAATCTACGTTGCACTCAATTTCAATCCAACATGAGTAAACGTGTCTCATATTTTGCAGATAGCTTCAATTCTATCTTTTTGTTACACTTTACAATGTCTATTTTGTACTGCAGGCATTTGTGATTTTTAAGCCTGAAACAAGGATTTCTGCTTAGGCATTTTAATTTAAGAGCACATTTGAAACTTTTTGCCTTGAAATGTCAAGAATCAACCAAGGAAGGAACATTTGCATGGGTATATACAAGGAATTAAGAGGATTGTTCCTGTCCCCCTCTTATCACCTACTCCCCAGAAAATAGTAAGAGATAGATAAGTAGATCAGAAATGAGCTGACAATCTTTTACTCTAATATTTTACCTTGCATGACAAGACCACCAGTGGTGGCACCAGGCACCACGAACTGGGAAGAAATGGTCCCTCCAAGTGCTGAAACGTAATTACTTAATCATGTAACCAGCAGTCAATACAACTTGAAGAGATAGTACAGATGCAAGGACTTCATCCTCCCTCCCCATCTCGGACTTTGACAAAGTGGAAATTTGATCATGGAGAGACAAGCCCCCCTCCCCCTCCAGTCCTCCATGTGGTGCAGTTATTGCACACCACTTACTAGATGGGTGTACTAAAAGAAGTTACACTTTGAGATGTAGGAGGAAATTCCAAAAACTTATGTTTTCTTCCTTAGGTTTCATTGGACGCTAACCTTCGCACATTGTCACGTCTTCTGGAGCATAATTACTTTGTGCTGGTCACGCAGGAACAAAAGTTATGTAAGTAGCTTCAATATTTTAAACCTGTGATTACACAAAACTATAATATATATATATATATAAACCTAATTTAAATTGGAACATTAGCAAATGTACATTATCTAAATTGCTTCAAATTCTTTTAAAAACCATAAAAGTCGCACAAAATTTCATTTAAGTTGGTTAAGAATTTATCACTTTACAGTGATTGGAATTTTAAGTTATTTTGATAAAAGATTATTAAATTCTAAAACTGATCTGCTGAGTTGTCAAACCCCTTTACAGGATAAGTTCAGTTGTTTTGCTAGTTAACTTGTTTGAAAGAGGACTTTAAACAAAGAAAATGGTAAAAACCACTACTTCAATATCTTATTCCTTTAAAGAAAGAATTCAAGTTTTATCTTCTATCTCATTTGTTGAAAGTCTACTGTAGAAGGTTGTTGCACTCATCCTCATTTGTCCACTATTGTTATTTATTATAACAAAAAAATGGATCTTTTTTGAGTAATTGAATGTTTTTTCCAAGAAATTTCTTCAGGTTATAGTTACTTTCCTCGATTTTGTTTTACTACTCTATTGACATATCCAATAGTTTTGAAGCTGCAAAAAAAAAAAAAAAAAAAAGGATAAAAAATGCAAGTGAAATAAGGAATCCTATATAATTGATTTGAGGGGAAAGGACATTTTGTACTTATTTGTAATGAACCTCATGATTGACTAATTTCCTTCTGAAATTGTAATTTTCTCATGAACCCAGTTTTGCATAGTTGCAAGGTTTTTCAACCTTAAAGAAATATGAGGATGTGATGTCACAAATAGTCCTGATTTCAGTCGTTTCTACACAAATAAGACAAAACTTTAAACTGAAATATCGCTTTAACAGAATAAGATTTTTAAATGTTTTCTTCACCATGTTGTTTCTTTTAAAGGCCTCTTCCATATTATGATGCACTTGATGGACCCCTGAACTAATCCTTTCAGAATGTACTACTTGTCCTTGTACCTTCAAACATCAAAACTCCTTCAATATTGTAAAATAATTTTAAGATGATCCTCAATAACTTGCCAGTTAATACTATTATTTTAAAATTTTTAAAATTGCTGGACTCAGAATTTAAAGCCTAGTTAATAGTAATAATACAAGGAGCGCCCTTTCTATACAGGTATATTTAAATTTCAAAAACACTTTACAAACAATCATAGGTCAAAGCTGCAGCATGCTGCCACAATTTACAGCGCAAACGCTGCAGCTTGCTTCCACAATTTACAGGTCAAAGCTGCAGCATGCTGCCACAATTTATGGTGCAAAGGTTGCAGCATGCTTCCACAATTTATGGTGCAAAGGTTGCAGCATGCTTCCACAATTTACAGCTCAAAGCATGCTGCCACAATTTACAGCTCAAAGCTGCAGCATGCTACCGCAAAAGACTGCAGCATGCTGCCACAATTTATGGCGCAAAGACTGCAGCATGCTGCCACAATTTAGGGTGCAAAGACTGCAGCATGCTGCCACAATTCACGATGCAAAGGCTGCAGTATTATTACCCTGCTTCACCCTTAAATGCTCAGCACCAAGCAGGAAGGCAGCAGGCCCCATTTTACAAGTCTTTGGTATGACTCGGCCAGGATTCAATCCCATGACCTACCAACTAGAAAGCATGTGCTTTACCAATTGAGCTAACCAGCCAGTCATTAAGCTGAGGGCTTACATCCACCTTAATTAGGCATGTGCTTTGACTTGACTGTATTCAGATCTACATGTATAATTTTCTTTTTCCCTGTTTTCTGTAGATACAGGTGAGAAGGAATTGGAAAAGCAGTTGATTGTTGGCATCATTACATCCATCGATTTGCTCAACTATCTTTCCAAGGATACCATTCCAGCAGACAAGTAAAAAGGATGCCTTTTATCAAATTATGTACATGATCTTTGACGATCCATTAGGGTTGGACAATTGGCAGTGCTGAACCCATCAGTGGTGCTGAACTGTTAGCAGAGCTCAACTGTTATCAATGCTGATCAATAAGCAATGTTGACCCAGCTTGTCACTTTTTGATATTATTTCTTTATTGATAGAATTGATATCGATGGTTACAAAATACTTTTTCATCTTAGGTAGTTGTTTTGAAGAAATTCATTTAAAAATTACTTGTTTAGTGAACTTTTGGGCTTAAGTCTCAGATGAAATAGTTGCCACTTGCAACTCTTAATGTATTTAGGAATATAAAGAGTGGTCTTGGACAGAGGAAAGCAGTCATGGAACTTGTTCCCCGGGCACTGATTTCTGTACTTATTGTTGTCCAGGGAGAAAAGGAGGTTGCCCTGAGAATTTATGTCCATATGTTTAATACAAACTGTGCTAAAAACAATTATCGTCCGCCACGCAGACCCATTAAAAATGATGGTTGCCCGGATATGAATTTTGGTCTGTCCCGGCCAGCCAGACAAGCGATTTGTTGTTCCTTGGCCGGAGGTGATGGAATGGGAGAGGGTCCCAATTTGAGCCATGTAATGTTCCTGTTGCCATATAGACTGTTAAGAGTCAATTAGCCTCATTAACAGTAGGATGTGTTTCTCATTTCTACAGGACAAAATATTACAGTTGCAAGGAAAGCAGAAATATATACTGAAAATATATGAAAATGATCCTTTAAATTGACACACTATATGAAAATGAACCTTTAAATTGACACACTATGAAAATGAACCTTTAAATTGACACACTATATGAAAATGAACCTTTAAATTGATACACTATGAAAATGAACCTTTAAATTGACACACTATGAAAATGAACCTTTAAATTGACACACTATAAAAATGAACCTTTAAATTGACTCTATATGAAAATGAACCTTTAAATTGACACACTACATGAAAATGAACCTTTAAATTGACACACTATGAAAATGAACCTTTAAATTGACACACTATATGAAAATGAACCTTTAAATTGACACTATATGAAAATGAACCTTTAAATTGACACACTATAAAAATGAACCTTTAAATTGACACTATGAAAATGAACCTTTAAATTGACACACATTGGGTGACGTGGTTGAGTTTGATCCATGTGTAAACTTTAGGACATGATATATAAGTTCATCATGTATATATATATCATTTGGTTTTCTGTGCTGTTTTCTACTCTAAAACACAAACAAAAATATTCAAAAAGTAGTATTTATTTAGATTTGTAGCGATCGATGTCATTTTTAGTGAAGTTTAGGCTTTATTTTTCTAGTTAAGTTACTTAAATGGAGTTATGATATATGTTAGTTTATTTTGTTCATGTAAATCTAGTATTTTGAATAATATTATTATTTTTTTAGTGGTGGTGGGGGGTTCTAGTTGTAACCACTGAAGAATGGATTTTGTTGAATGAATGGAGTAATTCTCTTTAAAGTATATATTCCCAGTCATAGTCAAGATTTGATCACTCTGTCCATACCTCTCTCTCTGCTCCTATTGTAGGGTACATTGTACAGTTGGAAATAGGGTGTATTTAGGGTTTATCCATATTCTCTTTACTTTTCAGATATTTTCATGTGTAGAAGTGAAATTTGAAATAGGAAATTTCTTCCTATACATCTAGTAATGGTATGTTTGAACAATTCTAAACATTTACCCTTCAGTTTTTTTTTACATTTTCACTTTATACAAAGAGTGTAATTTTATACCAAAGTATCCATTCCCTTTTTAAAAAGATGATATTTAGATACAAATTGACTTGTTTTTTGTGGTTGGTCATTTAAGAATTTGCCTAATTGTGCTGTTTTGTAAGTTGAATTACTTTTTCAAGTGTTTTGTTCAGCCTGATTATTCATTCAGAATTGTATCGTTTTGCCTTCTTGTTAGTTAGGTTCAATTATGCTCTTAGTTGGTTATTCAAATTTGTATTATTTTGCTGGAATTTTATCATTTTACTTTTCTCTTTGTTAAGTCCTTGTTTTGCCATGGTTACTGGGAATTGTGTCAATTCACTCTTCTCTCATTTAGGTCCTTAGTTTGCCATGGTTTGTTACTGGGAATTTTGTCATTTTACTTTTCTCTCATTTAAGGTCCTCAGTTTGTCATGGTTTGTCACTGGGAACTGTGTCGATTCACTCTTCTCTCATTTAGGTCCTCAGTTTGTCATGGTTTGTTACTGGGAATTGTGTCGAGTCACTTCTCTCATTTAGGTCCTCAGTTTGTCATGGTTTGTTATTAGGAATTGTGTCGATTCACTCTTCTCTCATTTAGGTCCTCAGTTTGTCATGGTTTGTTACTGGGAATTGTGTCAATTCACTCTTCTCTTATTCAGGTCCTCGTTTGTCATGGTTTGCTACTGGAAATTGTGTTGATTCACTCTTCTCATTTAGGACCTCATTTTGTCATGGTTTGTTACTGGGAGTTGTGTTGATTCACTCTGCTCTCATTTAGGTCCTCAGTTTGTCATGGTTTGCTACTGAGAATTGTGTCGATTTACTCTTCTCTCATTTAGGTCCTCAGTTTGTCATAGTTAGCTACTGGGAATTGTGTCGATCGACTCTTCTCTCATTTAGGTCCTCAGTTTGTCATGGTTAGCTACTGGGAATTGTGTCATTTCACTCTTCTCTTATTTAGGTCCTCAGTTTGTCATGGTCAGCTACTGGGAATTGTGTCGATTAACTCTTCTCTCATTCAGGTCCTCAGTTTGTCATAGTTGGGAATTGTGTCATTTCACTCTTCTCTCATTTAGGTCCTCAGTTTGTCATGGTTAGCCACTGGGAATAGTGTTGATTCACTCTTCTCTCATTTAGGTCCTCAGTTTGTTACTGGGAATTGTGTTGATTCACTCTTCTCTTGTTTAGGTCCTCAGCTTTTCATGGTTGGGAACTGTCATTTCACTCCTCTTTCATTCAGGTCCTCAGTTTGTCATGTTTAGCTACTGAGAATTGTGTCGATTCACTCTTCTCTCATTTAGGTTTTCAGTTTGTCATGGTTTGTAACTGGGAATTGTGTCGATTCACTATTCTCTTATTTAGGTCCTCAGTTTGTCATGGTTGGAAATTGTGTCAATTCACTCTTTTCTTGGCTAGGTCCTCATTTTGTCATTGTTACTGGGAATTGTCATTTCACTTACTCTGTCATTTTGGCCCTAATTTTCCATGGTTAGGTTGGACTTGTATCATTTTGCTTTTCTCTTATTTAGGTCCCGATTTCACCTTTGTTGGTTATATGTTTATTCATAATGATATCATTTACTCTGCTTTTTGGTCCTCATTGTAAGGTATAAGGAATTGTATAATTTCACTGTTCTTATTTTCAGGTAGAGTTGTTGCAGTTTTAATTCCCTGCTTTGCCGAAATTAGCCATTGTGTACCATTTCTGATCTAGTTCCATTTTTGTTGAAATATTTTGTATTTATTTGTTTGGAAATAATGTATCTTAGAATTTAGATTCTTATTTATGCTCCTAATTTTTGCAGTTAGAAAAGTTCATCATAGTATTTTGATTATCTCCTTTTCAATGCAACATTTTATCTTGACCCGGAGCAATGAGGGTGTATGGGGTTGAGGGGTACCCCTTTTTAGGTGAAGGCTTATTTGTTGGCAGCTTGTTTTATATTCTATGTCAAAATTTATTACATTTAAACATTTTATTTTGGGTGATATGAATACAAACTTATATAGGTCCAAATGCATCAGGAAGGATTCTCAAAAGTCTAACTGTTTGAAAGATTTGTTCTAGAAAATGTTATATTAATAAGAATTTCAAAACATGTTTCTAGATTTGACGGTGTTCCATAGTTTTCTAGATTTGATGATGTTCCATAGTTTGCTAGATTTGACAGTGGTTCCATAGTTTTCTAGATTTGATGGTGATTCCATAATTTTCTAGATTTGATGGTGTACCATAGTTTGCTAGATTTGACGGTGGTTCCATAGTTTTCTAGATTTTATGGTTTTCATAATTTTCTAGATTTGACGGTGGTTCCATAGTTTTCTAGATTTGACGGTGTTCCATAGTTTGCTAGATTTGACGGTGTTCCATAGTTTGCCAGATTTGACGGTGTTCCATAGTTTGCTAGATTTGACGATGTTCCATAGTTTGCTAGATTTGACGATGTTCCATAGTTTTCTAGATTTGACGGTGTTCCATAGTTTGCTAGATTTGACGGTGTTCCATAGTTTTCTAAATTTGACGGTGTTCCATAGTTTTGTTTCATTTATTATTTAATGGTTTTGGTGAGGTTTTCATTCTTAGGTGGTGTGTTAATAATTACAATTGTTGGGTGTTGTTTAGGGAGGATCTTTATGTTGTTGTTATATAGCACAAATGATGTACCTCTAGGCTCCATAGCAAAATAGTGCCCCCTGCCTAAAGCTGTGAAAATATGTCAAGACTTTAGATATTAAGCATATTTTTCTCGTAAGGTGATATGGAACATTTGATCTTTTCAACACCAATATAAACTATACATTTCTTTTAGTTTTGTGACATTTAGAAAAACAATTTGTCTTTATTTATTAACTGAAAAATATGTTTCCGAGTCAATGGGGCAAACAAGTTTACTGAAAATGCTTCCATGTCACACTTCCACTTAAAGTTTGGGCAGCTAATGTGGTAATTGTAAATTTATTCAACATGCAGCTTTCAAACCATCACTGACTATTATTTAATTTGTTTAAATATCTATTTTACAGTATTATGATTGTTTCATATTTTTTTCTCCATTTTTGTTAAAAAGAGGGTTGAAATTTTCGTAGTACATTAGTATTCCATGCTGATTTATGGTGTATCCTAAATCGCTGGGGAGGGGTGGTGCAGCTAAGCAAGTATGAGTTGTACATGGTCATAAAATGCATAACAGATACAGTATAATGAGTATGGTAACAAAGTGTAAAGCTGGTTGAGAAAGTAGGCTTAGTAGGATTTAAATTCACTATGTTGGTCCTCCGACCCTTACTGGCCTAAGTTAGATCAGCTTCATGCTTTTAAACTTAAAGGAGCACTAGACCGAAAAGTGAGGGCGCTCGTTTTTGCAAATTTCACAGATATATTATCCATAAGAGATCGATAAACTTCATGCCTCCATAGCCCACAGATGACATGAGGGCAAAGGTCACTTTAACATTCATATCAAGCAGAAAATTGCTATACCATTGCATGCTCGATAGGCTTTTGATTTTAGGGGGGACCCCCTAAAGTACCTCCTCACTTTTCGATCTAGTGCTCCTTTAAAATGTTTTTTTTTTTTTATGAATAACTCTAGTGTGTAAATGTGAAAAATAAAATGAGGCATGCCTTATAGGTTTTTAGATTAGAAAGACTGACTGTTTCTCGTTTACTTCACTTGCATTGATTGTGTTCCAGTTTAATTTGCATGCTAATTTTGTCCATATTAATGGCATGCAAGTCAATTTCCATGTATTAGAAGTCAGTTACAGAAAAACAGTAATGTTTTGAATACGAAGAAAATCTTGCGAGTGAAGAGTTGGAAGTATTTCATGCAAGAATGATAACATTTCTGCAAAGAATTTACTACAGGTTTTTTAATGTGGAAAAATGCTTTTTCTTTTAAATGATCAAGTTTCGTTTTTCCTGAGCCAATTAAGTAACCATTTTATGGTAACAAAACTTACATTCATGTGCATACATAGAACATGGTACCGGTGGATTTGGTATGATATACATTATATTTCTTTAAAATATGATGATTTTCAGTTTGGGATTTTTTGTGTATATAAACAAAGCATGTTGCACTTCTAATATAAATTGCATGGCACCTTCCAAAATGCTTTACCCTCCACATTATGTTTTAATAGATATGTGTTCATAATGGGCTCTTTAAAAACTTATTCCAACATTTTTTATGCAAAGGCCTCCTAAGAACTGTAATAATGTAATGTTTTAAAGCATCACAATTGATGTGTTGCGAATGGAAGAAGTTTGATTCTTCAGGGAGAAGGTAACTTTAAATTGCTTAACAGAAGATCTTCCACTTTTTTTGTTCAAAATACCTTGTGAGACATATCATGAAAAGAAACATCTCCATTTTAAAGAACATCAAATGTCCCTCCATATATATTTCAAATGTCCCTCCATATATATTTCAAATGTATGTATATATGTATGTATATATATGTATATATATATGTAAATTTTGTCTGCCAAACTTATGATAACTGCAGAATTTATAAACTGGTTATTTGCATATTGCCATTGAATCAGTCAAATTAATATTTGAAATCAGCTTTTAAAAAGAAACGTCTCCTACCAGTTCCTGAAACACCTCCCCAACAAGGCCACTGCTACCCTAATCACCATCTTCAACCACATTTAGTTTTCACACTCCTTTCCCCCTATCTGAAGGACAGCTATCATCACTCCCGTCCCCATACCAGGGAAGGACAGTACCGACCCTCCAACTAACATCCCATCGTCCTCACCTGCTGTATGTCAAATCATGGAGAGGATCATCAACCAGAAACTAAACTGGTTCCTTGAGACGAACATAATCTCTCCCCTCACCAAAGCGGCTTCCAGAAATGTCACAATACCCTGGACCAGTTAATCACGCTCACCACTGCTATCCGGGAATCCTTGGCAAAAAAGGAACACCTCATTGCCATCTTTTTTGACCTTTAGAAGCTTTCGACACTACTTGGAAATACAGCATTACCTGCCAGCTTCACACCATCGGCCTCGAGAGGCCACCATCTTTATTCAAAACTCCCCCTCACCCAGGCAGTTCCAAGTTCGTATTGGCCACACCCTCTCCAACCTCTACCCCCAAGAAGAGGGCGTCCCTTAAGGCAGCATCCTCTCTTCAACCTGAGCAATAACAACAGCGCGGACAATCTTGGCCCCAACATCAACGACTTTTCCATCTTCTACTCCTCCCCTAGCTTTTCTCTTGTTGAAAATAGGCTCCAACTTAGCCTCAACCGGCTGCAAGATTGGTGCAACAATAACGGTTTTAAATTCTCCAAAGACAAGACAGTCTGCATGCACTTCTGTCATTTCAACAACCTCCACCCCAATCTAAACCTTGTGCTCAATGGCAATCGCATCCCTCAAGTTGACCACACTAAGTTCCTGGGTTTACCCCTATCCCCTCCCTTCAGCTTGTGCATCAAAGCAGACCTGCATCTCGGCATTAACCCCGCCACTCTTGGCACCTTCTCCTGGCCCACTTTTTTCCCCTGGACTACCCCCCTCCCTTCTATCCACCTGGGCCTCTCCACTCATCACCAACACCCAAACCCACCCTAACCTCTTCATCAACCTCCACAACCAAATCAAGACCAACTCTCAAACTACACCTCCATCTATATTGATGGCTCCAAGGAAGGCGACAAGACGGCTGCTGCTGCCGTCATCCAAGATATTACCCTCGGTAGCAGGCTTCCCAACTACTCATCTATCTTCTCTGTCGAGGCCAAGGCCATCCTCCTGCCCTCAACTTTATTGAGTAACTCCCACTCAGCCATCTTCTCCGACTACCAGGCTGTCCTTACTTCTTTTCTCAACATAAACGGGATAACCCCACATCCCACCTCCGTAAACTCCTTTCGCCCCCCCTGCAGGAAAAGTATTCTTTTCTTCTAGATGTCCAGCCATGTTGGCATCTCTGGCAATGACAGGGCTGATTCAGCTGCTAAGGTTGCCCTCAACCTCCCCCTTTCTGACATCAAACCGCTTATCGCTTACCTTGTTCGTGACCGCTGGCAAACCTCACGGAACTCCCAAATTGATGAGAAACTCCACGTCATCCAGCCCACGATTCCGATCAAACCCACTATCCACAACCTCTCCTGTGTCGACAATGTGCACATTACCCACCTTAGAGTAGGTCACACCCACCTCACCACTCACTCCCACCTTATGGGCTCCCCCACCCCTCTGCAACAATTGCCATTGTACCCTCACAGTCCATCACGTCCTCCTTGCATGCCCCCTGTACAACCTTCCCAGAGCTTCCCTTACTCCCCACAACTTGAATGCCGAGCCCTTCCAGAAAAACCCTCCGGATAAAATTATCTCCTTCCTTCATCATGCTTCCCTCTACAACAATATTTAGTCCTCCTCTCCCAGCCCAGTCTCTCTCTAAAAAAAAAATGTACCCATGCACTTCCTCTCTTGATCCCAGCTTTCTGGCTCAATTTCCACGTTTTCTTTTCTTCCTATGGAACGATCTAACCTCTTAGGCACAATTTGACCCTCGCTGACGTGTTGCCGTTAAGCCCTCATCAAACAAACAGGAAGTGTACGACTTTTTATGTTTGCTAAGGACCAAATGCTTTGAGAATGTTTTATAAAAAACTATAACTACATAAAATCTTTATTCAATGATATAAAGTATATTTGTTCTCACATATATTCTTTTGTGCGTCTTTTGTCCACCAAATAATTAACCTTGTACAACTTAAATATCAGTTTATCATCATTTACGATATGGTCTACACAACGAACAAAGTCTTTGCACACACATGTCTAAGCTTTGGAAATGTGACTTGGTAAACCACTGTATGACATTTTCTAAGCCACGGTGAGGTGGGGTGGCCAGTTCCTTTCCTCGCAGCGTGTAAACCTTCCCCAGCTAATTCAAGGGACCTATTTGACTGTTCTGTATGCAGTGGGAGTTTTGAAGTCTCTGTCCAAGCTTGGGCTTGAACCAGGGACTATGAGTATGTCCAGTTCCTTAGAACCAGGGACTATGAGTATGTCCAGTTCCTTAGAACCAGGGACTATGAGTATGTCCAGTTCCTTAGAACCAGGGACTATGAGTATGTCCAGTTCCTTAGAACCAGGGACTATGAGTATGTCCAGTTCCTTAGAACCAGGGACTATGAGTATGTCCAGTTCCTTAGAACCAGGGACTATGAGTATGTCCAGTTCCTTAGAACCAGGGACTGAGTATGTCCAGTTCCTTAGAACCAGGGACTATGAGTATGTCCAGTTCCTTAGAACCAGGGACTATGAGTATGTCCAGTTCCTTAGAACCAGGGACTATGAGTATGTCCAGTTCCTTAGAACCAGGGACTATGAGTATGTCCAGTTCCTTAGAACCAGGGACTATGAGTATGTCCAGTTCCTTACCAACTGGGCTATCCTGTCTCCCTGGAAGTATAATACAGCAGTATAATCAAGAAATAAAGTGCAATAAGGAGAATAAAATTACTCCTCTTAGAACAAAATTACATACAAGCTAGTAGTCTTATTAATCTATGATTAAACAATTTTGGTCAACAATTTACCATGTTATTGCCAAAGGCAGTCAGGTTTTTAGTTCCAACTCGATAGCATAAGGAATCTATGTAGTCATGTGTATGTATGTGTGTCTGTGACAGAAGCTTGTAAATACGATATCTGAAGAACGTGTGGTGGATTTCGGTCACACTTGGTATATAGATGTGTTGTGGTCTGCAGATGGTCCCTATTGTTTGTTTTTGATGTCATGAATATTATTTAGTGGATGGGGCTAAATGTAAAATTATGTGAACAAGCTTGTAAACACGATATCTAAGAACCATGCATCGGATTTATGTCATACTTGGTATACTACGTAGGTGCTGTTGTTTGTAGATAAGCCCTATTGATTTTGGTGCTGATGTTGTGAATATTGAGTAGTAGGCAGGGCTAAATGTAAAATTATGTTAACGAGCTTGTGAACATGAGATTTCGAGAACAGTGAGGTGGATTTATGTGTCATACTTGGTATGTGGATGTGTTGTAGGTTGCAGATAATCCTATTATTTTTGGTGCTGATGTTATAAATATTAATGAGAAGGCGGGACTACTGTGAAATTCTGTTTGTGCTCATGTCTATGCTTATTCCACAAACCCATGTCAGATTTAAATCAAACTTGGTATGATGCTGTTGATAAAAGCAAGAATGATACAGGATTCCATAGAATGTTGAGTTGTTGACTTCATCTTTGTTCATGTCAGGCGGAGCCAGATACAATTTTTCATTGGTTCTTGTGATTATGGCTTATAGCTTTAAACAAAAACCCAGGCTCAAACAAGCAACAAAATATACACAAATTACATGTTCCAGTAAACTAATAAACTAAACGTGTAAGAACACAATATTTAAAGATATATGATAAAAAAAAAATTGCTTCTAATTTAAAGTTAGCATCAGAATCACGTGGGATTTTCCCCTCTGATTTGGAGGGCAGATTTGCCAGCTGTATACGCTTTTAGCATTTGGCATGGGGTCTAGCAATGCGATGATGTGCATACTTTTGGCATTTGGCGTGGGGTCTGGCTATGCGATGATGTGCATACTTT
The DNA here is from genome assembly GCA_020152595.1 of Chiridota heheva. NCBI lineage: Eukaryota > Metazoa > Echinodermata > Holothuroidea > Apodida > Chiridotidae > Chiridota > Chiridota heheva. The sequence goes on from JAIGNY010001204.1 coordinate 110,566, forward strand.
TGGCATTTGGCGTGGGGTCTAGCTATGCGATGATGTGCATACTTTTGGCATTTGGCGTGGGGTCTAGCTATGCCATAATGTGCATACTTTTGGCATTTGGCGTGGGGTCTAGCTATGCCATAATGTGCATACTTTTCATTCAATGGAAAACTAGTAGTGGACTAGAGGGTGCCTAAAAATGTCTAATATTGTATTCCGTCACCTGATATATATCAGCTAAGTCAAAATGTAAAATCATATTGAAAATGATCAAAATCAAAAGAAGAAAAAAACTACTCATTTGAAAAGGTCAGCCTTTTTTTTTTAAGGGGGGGGGGATGACTGCCCCCATCACCCCCTGGCTATGAACCTGGCTGTGGCAAAGTTATGTATCCCCAAATATACTTAATGTATTCAGGAAATTAAACTACTTGCTGTTATTTGATCAAAATCTGTTTTCCAATAGATAACTGGGTCAACTACACTGAGCCACCTATAACAGAGCTTATAACACATCTCTCCCAATTGATAAGTAGTCAAGACTTGGATAATGCGATCGATATATGGTATTTATAGTAAAATACTTAAGAATTGAAAACATTGAATCATTGCAAATAAAAGCTATATTCATTTCTTAAGCATCTCCCTAAGTAGATACAGCTTAATCTGACTACGACTAATATAACTTGTTTGATCTCTAATGGAACAACTCAGTGGTCAGACATGTCCACCTTGTCGGGGAAAGAGGGGGGAGGGGGGCAAAAAGGCAACAAGAAACTTCTTCAATATCTTGTTCTGTTCAGGAAATACTATAATAAACAAGAGCTGTCAGAAGGACAGTATGCTCAACTATTCAAAGCTAGAGATCTGGCTTATTGAGGAAAGTATATACAGAAATAGGGTAGCAGGAGCAGATAACTACAATTCACTTGAGCTTTGAAAGATGCACGTACATTTTCATTTGCTTTGTTAATTTTCAGAACATTTTACTACAAGCTTCAAAATATCTTTTGAGCTTTCCCTAATATTTTTGAGACAAAAAAAAAAAGCTCAAGGTTACCTCACCCGATAACTCAGAAAACATGTAAAAGCTAGCAGTCTTTAAAATTATAACACCTTTTTTAGTTCTATCAATTGAACAACAAAGAAGGGAGAGGTGCTGACTTGCCAGTGTCATTAAACACCCTTTCCAACCTATACCCTCCCCTAACCCCTACACTTTCCAGAACTACATTGTGGATTGTGATACAACTTTTCAATTTAAGAAAATATGTGTGTCAAGCAGCATGAAAAATGATCATTAACATTTAAAGCAAAATAATGCGAAACAATATTGCTTAACGTATGACAAACCAGACATGGGAAACGATACAAATCCCCTCACCGCTAATAATGTACTTTTCAGCCTGTCCCACATTCCATCCCAACCTGTCTGAAATATCAGCCCATGTCTATACTTCATCCAATCACATCCGAAAACCAAATACTGTATGTCCTTCGACCACATGCATGACCCACATTCCATCACAACTGAAATCCAGATGACACCCCACCACATGTTCAACATGCCATTTCACCCTGTCACACATGCCATTTCACCCTGTCACACATGCCATTTCACCCTGTCACACATGCCATTTCACCCTGTCACACATGCCATTTCACCCAGTCACACATGCCATTTCACCCTGTCACACATGCCATTTCACCCAGTCACACATGCCATTTCTCCCTGTCACATGCCATTTCACCCTGTCCCACATGTCAACCCACCCTGTTCCACATGTCAACCCACCACATGCCAACCTGCCCTGTTCCACATGCCAACCTACCCTGCCCTACATACAATTCTACCCTGTCCCACATGAAATCCCACTCTTATCCAAAGTCCTACAGCTACTTTATCATGTCAAGAATGTCATCATAACAAGATACTCCAAAAACCCATAACTAGACATCTTATTAAATATTCTTTAGAGGCGAGGAACATTTTTTTTTTTTTTTTTTTATTCATCACAAGACTGTCTTTAGAGGAGAGGAATCTTTTTTTTTTTTTTTTATATATATTCTTTCCAAGACTAATCTTCTAATCCTATTCATGTTCAGGAATGTCATTACCATAACACACTCGTCCAAAAACTTTACCAAGCAACAAAGGAAACTTTAACCAACAAACTAAGAAAACTTTAACCGACAAACTAAGAAAACTTTAAGCGGACGCCGATGCCAAGGATAGTAAAATAGCTCTACTATTCTTTGAAAAGTCGAGCTATAAGTTCGCTAAAATTAAATTTTCTGTCGTGGCATGAATAGTGAGCATAAAATCACCCCTTAAGTACTTTTCATCTTAAGTGCTCCACGATGACGCCTTATCTACGAAACCAAGAGACCAAAATGTTTCCTTCTGCTTTATTTAGTTTGGAATAAAATATGGCTTGTAGTGATGTGTTTGGTGTGCAATGACCTTTCACTGCTCCATATGCAGCATGCATAGTCACTGTACATTGCAACCAGTTTTTGCGGTCTTATGCTACCATCTTAGAATCTGGAGTGGAAAGTTTTCTGTGATGAAGTGCTCGTCTTTGAGAACGACGACTACGTTGACTTCAAATTCTACGATGGAGAGAAAAGATGGTAATCAATGAGTTACAACGAACAGTGAAAAGAAATGTATCACAATAATTTGTGCCCCTTTTTTCTACTATTTCTTTAAAAATAATGTAAACCTTAAAGTAGTGCAAGTGATTAAATACACCAAGGCCGAAAGATTTTACCTAGTGGTAGCCGTAGACATTGGGGAAGGTACACCATCCCAAATTACAAAGGACTGAAGTTGTACTCTTCCATGTTCGTGATTAAAAATACCCATTTTACAAGGTCTGCAGGTAGATCTGAATTACTGAAAAGCATTTGGAGCTTATTATCATCATTCAAAAGATTTGTATTGCACGTAAAATGCTTTACGTGTATGGCAGACTACATAACATGCAAAAAATCTTCTTTTTTTATTTTATTGAGTGGTGTGTCTAAAAGGGGCTATTTGGGGGCTTAGCCCAGTGGCGGCGGCACCAGGATTTTGGGACAAGAGAGGCATTTTGTTTCATGGGGGAAGGGAGCCTATAAATTTGTCACTTCACTAAATTTTCTAAAGGCAGAGCGATCTTGTAGGGGAAATTCCCCCCCATAGTGCCCCAACTGCTTCGCCCGTCCCTTAAAAGTATTATTTAGTCTCCAAAACACTGGTCACACAAAGAACTAAAATTTGAGGGGAAATTATTAGTTTTATCGATTAATTTGTGATAAGATTTACATGTCATGTGCTAAAGCAATAGGAAATTCCCCCTTTGTAATATTTTCTTATCAATGAGGGGAAGCCTTCTATCCTTCTCACTAATGTGAACACTACTCCAAAATATCATGAAAAGCCATCAATATAATTAACAGAAATGTCAAATGAATCAGAAAATATTTTGGACCACACATCTTTAGTTCTGGACCAAAAATCATCAGTTTTGGACCAAAAATCTAATACTTAAAAAAAAAAAAACTAAGCTAGGGAGGGTTTTAGGGGCTTAAGTCCCTTAAAAAACTCACAGCTAGACACGTCCCTGAAATAGGTTTTCAAGTGAACTTGAAATGAGGTTAGAATGGCATAGTTATGTCCATCACTACATACAATATATGATTGTGCCAGGTTCTGCTGTATGGCATACATGATAGAATGTAACAAAGTACATCCGCACATGATATGGATGATGCAAGACATTTAAAGGAATACTTCAGGGGTCACACAAGTCCATCTTAAATGAAAGAGGACTGACTTCAAAAGAAAGAAATTCGTGAAGAAAACATTCAAAAATCCTACTGCTAAGGAGATAACTAGGTTTAAAGTTTGGTATCATTTGTGTAGAAATGACTGAAATCAGACTAGTTGTGATGTCACACTTACATTCCTCAAAGTCTTTATGTATACTATCATATTTTGTCCTGCGATTTTGTGGTTTATAAACCACTGGATATGTCAGGAAAGTAGTAAAAGAGGAGATCTAGTATGGTTAATAATAATTTACCACCTGAAGAAAGTTTGAGTAAAACTAATTCAAATAGTAAATGGCACCTTCCATAGTAGACTTACCACACCAGTCATTTATATACATAAGACATGTTTAAACATGAATGTTATCTCCTTCAAGGAATAAGATTTTTGAATGTCCTTTTTCATATAAAATAAACTTACTTGACCACTAAAGTAATCCTTTAATTCATACAGGATACAATAAATGATTAACCCTTCAGAATGTTAAAACAAGGATAAGCTGATGAATTAAAGCAGAAATTTGTGCATATATAATTGTTCTAATTTGCTGATTATATACAAATTTGTGACATGTGGTAGAAAGCTTATCCATGCCGAAAAGTTTCTCTTTAAGCCTACCCGCACTTGACACCCGAGTTAATCCTCAAAACATAGGTATGACAATTACCAACCCGACTTCCTGTTCAGTGTATTGTGTTTCCACTTCAACCAATGATTATTTATCTGCCATTCCCATGCACACCACATCCAAGTAATGTAGCCCAAGGCTATTTGTGTGTATAAGATTACACAAAGCCAGAGCTGAATAATCAAGGCACTTTAGTGATTGAAATCAATCAATCGTGTTAGGTATCTTAGTGTGAAAAGTTTGTTTACAAACTGATGATAAGAATAGCTGTGTATCATAATGCTTGAGGTAATAATATGCATTACCTGTGAATGATTGACGGACCATTTCTCCTAAGGAAAGATATTGCTTCATGTCGCACAATTGTTACATAATTATTAATATTTCTTTCAGAAATTTCTGTTAATGCAAATGAAGAAAATTGTCCTTATACTTAAGGGGTAATGTACAAATCTGCTGCTATCCTATAAAGAATATCCTGGTACAGAACTATACATAACAACAGATTTAAATATTAAAAACAATACATCTGTTCAGTTATACATTTCTGATTTGCATATCAAAATCTGAAATTTCTAAAATGGCCAAAGTGGCATTTTACAAAAAGATCTCTTGCCTCTTTATAACCGTAACCGTTTACCAAGCAAGAGAGGCACAATTATAAAAAGGAATCAAAACAAGTTATTGCAAATTTGGCATGCCGGTTTTTTGCTGTTTGTGCTCAAAAACTCACCTCTTCCACAAATAGAAATACAAATTTACTTTACAAAGACCTTTAAAGTGAAAAGCTTCAATCAATCTTACTGTAAAGAGAGAATACATACGTATTTAACATATTTTACTTCAAAAATAACGCCCTGGGAAATTAGTATATCAGCAATACCATATACATGTATGTCATGCAAGTACATTGCAACTCATTTGATTTGTTAAATAGATATGGCCAAACAATTGCACCCAATTTATTGCTAACAATGGTTTAAAAAGATTTATCAAGAACTCCAAATTTGGGACATTGAAGATGAATACTTGGATAATATAAGAAAGACATGAAAAGAACTTTAAGGAGACAAAGTCTGACATAATCCTTAGTTCATAAGATGGGAATAAAAATAACAAATGTTTTGACCAAGTCTCATACCTCCCAAAGCACTCTAACAGATTTGTTGTAATTATCAAAAACTGCAATGCTGTTACTATGGAAGTCACCATTGTGATTTTAAAACGTGCAAGAAATGATGTCATCAGCCCATGGAATGCTTTGTATTTCTTTATAAATTATCTCAAGTTTTAAGCTCATGAAAAATAGATTTTCTTTTGTAAGGTCAAGGACATTTTTGTGTACACATGAAATTATCAAAACATGCTGTGAAAACTTTGTGTCACACCATTCTGCAAAAAAATAAAATACATTATAATCCTTATGCCCTTATTGTTTAAATTATGTCATCATACACAAGTTTGTGATACAAAATTGAACAAAATGGCAGCCTTCATGTGTCGACTTCAACATGAATAAGTTAAGAAGATAGGAATAAGATTTTGACTTGCTGCTTTTGGCAGTTGGTTAAGATTTTAACCCTCTATCATATGCAATAATGATTGTATCAGACTTTATGTCCCCTTAAAATTCATAATTTGGGAAAAACCAAAAACAGCTTATGCGATTGATTTGAGTATTAAGCACGCAGCAAAATTACATGTAAAGCATTATTATTTTACTAAACCCATCTTTATGTTAAATAATGACACATGTTCAACACACATAATGTTTAATAGATTATCTAAGTGATAATGATATTTAATGATAATGATCAGGTTATAGAAGAAGTAAAACAGAAACCAAGACAAGAAATGAAAGTATTTCGCCCAAAAGAGCAAAGAAAAGCCCAACAAACCAAAAGGAGGAACAGAGGAAATCATGCAGGAGGCTTTCTATATACGTGTTAGCTTGATCGGAAAGTTCTCAGAAATCAAATAATCATCTCGTAAGACAATGACCAAGTTGATTTCAAATTCTAAAAGAAAGAAAATTGCAATAAAATAAACAACAGCAATTAGAACATGCATCCCCTTCCCCTGATGTAGGGGCCTCCAAAAGTATAAACAAATATATATATATATATATAAAATGAAAACAGCTATAAGGATGTTTCAGCTGACATCAAGAGGTCACATGACTTTGTTTACATTGCCATTTTGTAGAACAGACTGTCGTCTGCTGTACACTTACATACATTTGCATGTTGTTATATAAGATTAATTTTGTAAGTAGCATGTCGAAAACTTGCTGTGCTGTTGGTTGCACTAACTAATAGACGGGTTTAGAATCAACTGATTAAGATTACTTGAAGTAATTGGAGAGTAACTTTTCCTTAAAATAACACTTAATTTTAAATAATTCATCAATCTGGCCAGTTCATTTCAACCAGTGCGTATTTATATGCCCAACACATGTTTTACATGCCCAGCGTGTGTTTTACATGCATAGCGCGTGTTTTTATCACCAGCGCGTGTTTTTATCACCAGCGCGTGCTAGCACATGTTTTAGATCGAGTCTGTTTGTTTTACGTGTGATGTGACTGAGCTGTGTAAAGATCACATGCGTGAAATATTCAACACACAAAGCTCTTCCCTGCAAAATGGCTCCCAGTTGAGTTGGAATCACGTTATAAAATCCCTCTATTTGGGGTTAGGGTGTTACTTGTATTTTAGGTAGCACTGGTACTAAGTTCAAATAATTTGTTTTTACAGTATATTTTAAGTATCGGTCTCCATCAATTTTAAAGAAAAACAAATTTTATGCAGAACCTTTTGTCAAAATCACAATTAAGGTGCAAAATGTTTAAATCCCTATTGATTATATTTCCAAGTAGAAACAATACTGTACCCTTAGGTCAAATTTCACTCAACTCAATTCAAAGGCAACTGGAATGTTTCACAGATTATTAGCAGAAATTTTATAACAGTGAATTTACTCAAGAAATTGAAGAATAATTATTTCTTCAACATCACAAACTTGTAAGTTTTTTTGACAATCAAAAATGGAACTACATTGTTATGCAATCAATTTGAGCAATTGCATCACTGTATCCTAAACAATGAGTGCCAGGAGGTTTCAGTTGTTTTCAAATAAAGAATGACTTTCTCCAAGTATCTGTCTCTATGCTATTAACTATTAAAAGCAATGCTTCAAAATAAGTCTTTAACAACATCATTTTTTTTTCTGGAGCACTATTTGTTATACACACAAGTTTAATGACAGAGCCTAAAACAGTTGTATTATTGGGGGAATAGACCAAAAAAGTTCCAACAAGTAAATGTTTTCTTGTGGAATGTGCAAATATGAACGCTTTGAAAAACATTGCTATATAAATTTTTCAGTGATTGAGATATAGAAAAGAAATTGAAAGAATCACATAAACATTTTGCGCTGTATTCCCAACCATTCATGAAAATCATTTCAGATCTAATCAGCCATAAATGGAATAGGCTTTATCCAAAATTGAGTCTGTCACGCCAAGTTGACATCTATTTTTGATAGGACATTCAACTTGTCCATAACAAGACAAAGCAGTGCTTTAAACTTTACTGGATTTCTACAGGAGAGTACATCAAAGATTCTGAGATAAACAAAATATCCTATAACTCAAACAGTCCCTTCATCTTGAATAATATATACCTAATATTAAATTACTATGTTCATTAAAATGTCACATGGCATCTGTACAATTTACAAAAGATATGGAACCAAGTATATTAAACTGTTTTAAAACGCTAAACATATCGTCTCCCTTTCCGCATACTGACGAATGTCTTATTTAGATTAAAATATCTTTATTGTAGGTACAACTGTTAAAAGATTAGCACTTTTTTCCAATGATATATAAAGCTATATAATACGTTTATCAACTTTTATTTCAAGCTTCAAAATTTTCTGAAGATTCGTCAGTATGCGGAATTAATAATTTTAAGTTGGACATTCATCACTGACACAAATGATATTCATTACTACATGAAAAGAGGAATGATATGTGCGTTATATATGAAGGTAATAATAAGTAATAAGATGCATTGCTGCTTATAACACTGCCTCAAGCAACTGCAGCTGATTGGTTGGGCAACAAAGGGAAAATTCACCCAGCAGTTGATGGTTGAGGTACTGAAATAATCACATTCAGCTAAAATCGGTTTGAAAAGTATAGTGCACAGGCTACTTCGAACTTACCTACTTATAATGCGAATCTCAGATTAACAAAACATGATTAGGGTGACCACAAGAAATCAAAACATGATTAGGGTGACCACAAGAAATCAAATCATGATTAGGGTGACCACAAGAAATCAAAACATGATTAGGGTGACCACAAGAAATCAAAACTTGATTAGGGTGACTACAAGAAATCAAAACATGATTAGGGTGACCACAAGAAATCAAATCATGATTAGGGTGACCACAAGAAATCAAAACATGATTAGGGTGATCACAACAAATCAAAACATGATTAGGGTGACCACAACAAATCAAAACATGATTAGGGTGACCACAACAAATCAAAACATGATTAGGGTGACCACAACAAATCAAAACATGATTAGGGTGACCACAACAAATCAAAACATGATTAGGGTGACCACAAGAAATCAAAACTTGATTAGGGTGACTACAAGAAATTAAAACATGATTAGGGTGACCACAACAAATCAAAACATGATTAGGGTGACCACAAGAAATCAAAACAGGATTAGGGTGACCACAACAAATCAAAACATGATTAGGGTGACCACAACAAATCAAAACATGATTAGGGTGACCACAACAAATCAAAACAGGATTAGGGTGACCACAACAAATCAAAACATGATTAGGGTGACCACAACAAATCAAAACATGATTAGGGTGACCACAAGAAATCAAAACATGACTAGGGTGATCACAAGAAATCAAAACATGATTAGGGTGACCACAAGGAATCAAACATGATTTGGGTGACCACAAGAAATCAAACATGACTAGGGTGACCACAAGAAATCAAAACATGATTAGGGTGACCACAAGAAATCAAAGCATGATTAGGGTGACCACAAGAATTCAAAACATGATTAGGGTGACCACAAGAAATCAAAACATGATTAGGGTGATCACAAGAAATCAAAACATGATTAGGGTGACCACAAGAAATCAAAACATGATTAGGGTGATCACAAGAAATCAAAACATGATTAGGGTGACCACCAGAAATCAAAACATGATTAGGGTGACCACACGAGATCAAAACATGATTAGGGTGACCACAAGCGATCAAAATATAATTAGGGTGACCACAAGCGATCAAAATATAATTAGGGTGACCACAAGCGATCAAAACATAATTAGGATGACCACAAGAAATCAAAATATGATTAGAGTGACCACACGAGATCAAAATATGATTAGGGTGACAACAAGAAATCTTCATACTTGACTATTAGTATACCCTGAATGCTGAATAAAACTAGAAATTTCAAAGTTGGAAGGCCTCACCTACTAAATTTTTGTTATGCAGAAAACCTGGTATTATGTTATAAAAGGTAGTTATCTTCATGTCGAAAAGTTTCTCTTAAAGCCTACCCACACCCGACACCTGAGTTAATCCTGAAAACTCAGGTATGGCAATTACCAACCCAACTTCTGGTGCAGTGTATTGTTTCCACTCCAAACAATGACTGTTTTTCTGCTATTCCCATGCACACCACAACTAAGTAGCCCAAGGTTATTTGTGTATAAGATTACAGAAGCCAGTGCTGAGTAATCAGGGCACTTTGGTGATTGAAATCACTCATCTGTGTTTAGTGTCTTAGTGGAAGAAATTTGTTTGCAAACTGGTGATACAAATAGTTGTGTATTATATGCTGGAAAAGATGTGTGCATTAACTGTGAATGATTGACCGACCATTTCTCCTAAGGAAAAATATTGCTTCACGTTATTTAAAACCATAAATTGTGTGCCCATCAGAAATCACTCTAATTAATTTTGAAGCATCTCGTCAGTATTTTATCTTTGGAGGTTATCCTAGTTGTTTCATTTCTTTTCAAGCCAGGTTTTATTATTCCAGCTGCTATTTATACCAGGAATCAATTTTTGGGGGGCAAACTTTCTATTGTTACCATTTTGTTTCAAGCGAAGTATAGACTGCTAATGAAACCAAGGTTTAATGTTTTTAGTTCTTTCAAGGTGAGGAATTTTGAAATACTAGCAACACAGGGTAAACTTATTTTGGATGACAATGCCACTAAAGATGACAGACGACAACAACAGAGTGATTGCTTTATCTCTTTCTCTTTTGGAGGTGAGACAAAAACTGTGAAATCCCACAAAAAATACTCACCGACTTTGAAATTACTGGTGGCAAGAGTTGGGCATGTAAATAATCTTGGAAAGACCATGTAGATCGGGATTGTTATTCCACGGCAGATGTCGCCCTCACCTATCTGAATGTTTTGTATTTCTGTGGCTGTGAAGAGAATATACACCTGGAATGAACATGTTCTTCGTTAGAATTAGTGCTGTCATGACATGGCTCTATTACGTATCGATTATCGTAGAGAAAAATATCGCAATATATAGTAGTATCGCGATACTTTTCAAGAAAACTGACCCAAGACACAAATTGTTAATATCACTAACGTTATATAATCATGGAGTTACAAGTTACTCCATGATATGATGAATGCAAGAACAAATGATTTGCAGATCTAGCAGACGACATGATCGTGTGATTATTACTTTCATCACGCATTACGCACATGTTTGGTAATTCAGCCAATGTAAAAATGAATCACCAAAGTGAGAGCCTGAGTGGCACATTCTAGACCAATTTTTCGTTCTTTTTGCCAACTTACATCGGCGCGTGCTAGTGTGTGGTGACGTAGCATGATTTTTAGTTAGTTGTTTTTTTTATGTTTCACGATTATTTTGCACATTTTTAATGGCCTAAACTTGATTTTAAGATTAAGTACCGTAATGTTAGAATTGTAATGTACGAGGTAGCCCAGCCTAGTTGCGCAAAAATTTCTTAGTTGAGTATTAGTTTTTGGTATTGCGATATGTCACAAGAGGCATATTTCATGTTCTGGAAAAAGAGATATCGCGATATCGTGATAATCGATATGTCATTACAGCACTAATTAGATTAGTGCAACAGTATCATTAAGACTATTTCCCCATTGTGTGCTCAAACAAATGCCAAAAGTAAGATTTTTGGCATCAATAGATTGGCTCAAAAAAAATGTGAAAGTGACCTGTGGATAAACAAAATCTGAGTTACCATCAGTTTCATTTATCCATGCAGAATATGCGCACCGACTGCATTAACTCACAGTGCATGAAATCATCCGATCACCAGCCAAGCAATGATAGCAAAGAAGTGTGCAGATAAATCTGCTCTTAGTTTACCTCAAAGTGTAAGCATTGTTCATAACAACATAAACGCATCTAAGGTGAAAAACTTTTAATTTTGGTTTCTGTGCATTTAAAAAATTGTTATTTCAACTTTCGTTGTTTAAATTTTGTTTACTGTCGATAAGCATCAGTTTGTACTGCATCAGTTTGTACTGCATCAGTTTGTACTGCATCAGTTTGTACTGCATCAGTTTGTACTGCATCAGTTTGTACTGCATCAGTTTGTACTGCATCAGTTTGTACTGCATCAGTTTGTACTGCATCAGTTTGTACTGCATCAGTTTGTACTGCATCAGTTTGTACTGCATCAGTTTGTACTGCATCAGTTTGTACTGCATCAGTTTGTACTGCATCAGTTTGTACTGCATCAGTTTGTACTGCATCAGTTTGTACTGCATCAGTTTGTACTGCATCAGTTTGTACTGCATCAGTTTGTACTGCATCAGTTTGTACTGCATCAGTTTGTACTGCATCAGTTTGTACTGCATCAGTTTGTACTGCATCAGTTTGTACTGCATCAGTTTGTACTGCATCAGTTTGTACTGCATCAGTTTGTACTGCATCAGTTTGTACTGCATCAGTTTGTACTGCATCAGTTTGTACTGCATCAGTTTGTACTGCATCAGTTTGTACTGCATCAGTTTGTACTGCATCAGTTTGTACTGCATCAGTTTGTACTGCATCAGTTTGTACTGCATCAGTTTGTACTGCATCAGTTTGTACTGCATCTACTGCATCAGTTTGTACTGCATCAGTTTGTACTGCATCAGTTTGTACTGCATCAGTTTGTACTGCATCAGTTTGTACTGCATCAGTTTGTACTGCATCAGTTTGTACTGCATCAGTTTGTACTGCATCACTGCATCAGTTTGTACTGCATCAGTTTGTACTGCATCAGTTTGTACTGCATCAGTTTGTACTGCATCAGTTTGTACTGCATCAGTTTGTACTGCATCAGTTTGTACTTCAGTTTGTACTGCATCAGTTTGTACTGCATCAGTTTGTACTGCATCAGTTTGTACTGCAGTTTGTACTGCATCAGTTTGTACTGCATCAGTTTGTACTGCATCAGTTTGTACTGCATCAGTTTGTACTGCATCAGTTTGTACTGCATCAGTTTGTACTGCATCAGTTTGTACTGCATCAGTTTGTACTGCATCAGTTTGTACTGCATCAGTTTGTACTGCATCAGTTTGTACTGCATCAGTTTGTACTGCATCAGTTTGTACTGCATCAGTTTGTACTGCATCAGTTTGTACTGCATCAGTTTGTACTGCATCAGTTTGTACTGCAGGTATCCACCCAGCTGATGTCAATCACATGTCCTCTGTACAATTTGACAATTATTTTCTGCCCCTGATGCTAACCAAAATAAAATTAATTTTCTCAAAATTAGATCAGTTTTCTCAAAAATGTAGTCAATTTTCTCAAAAATGAAGCCAAATTTCTCAAAAATGAAGTCAGTTTTCTCAAAAATAAAGACAAATTTCCCAAAAATGAAGTCAATTTTCTCAAAATGAGCTACTTGTGGGAAGCTCAGCATTGGTTGTAACCCTGTTAACAAAAGCTGCTCAAAACTGCTCAAACAGGAAAAGTTGAAGAATTTTCTTATTCTTCTTTTCAGAAATATCACACACCAACAGTCTTTAATTTTACGACATATGAATTATAAGTCTTATTACCAACAGGTCTAAGCTATGCTCATTGAACAGGAAACAAGTATGCTTCTATTCACTCAGTGGCGTATGCAGGGTATTTTTGTGGGGGAAATACGAAATTATGAGAAAAGGGGATTACCCAGAGGCATAGGAAGTGAGGGGGGACAGAATTTCACCTTCCATGTAAGTTGCATGGTTTCTTCTCAACTGGGAGGTCAAATTGGGAATTTATTCAAATAATCATTTTTAAATAAAGTAAAATGGTAAAATTACTGGAGAATTTTTTTTTGTGGAAACTTATTGGAAATTTGTGTAAAATCTAGTGACATTTTCCCAAAATTGACAAAATAAATCCCCAAAATTGCCTAAAATAAAGGAAACTGTCCCAAAAGGAAGGAAATTGAATAAAATTTCCCCCCTAATGAAAGAATTAGAGTTCTTATTCTCTACTTAATTCAAAACAAGTTACCATCTCTGGCATATCCCTCTGCGCATCCGCAAGTTTCAATTCGTACGAGCTGTATTTCCACTGATTTTATTGGTGCATCACACTGCTCAATAACCACATGACCAGTCAGAGGTTCCGTAAGGCAGCAAGTGGCCGAGTCTAATTTGCCCTTGATCTTAAACCTAGGAAGAGTACCTTTCTGTAAATAAATATTGATGAATAATATTATCAAGGACATACAGCACCCATGGTTAGTTACTTTTCATTAAATAGTACTGACATTAGCAGGGGAACATAAATACCTCTAATAAAGTGCAAACTCTGCCATGGTTAGTTACTTTTCATTGAATAGTACTGACATTAGCAGGGGAACATAAATACCTCTAATAAAGTGCAAACTCTGCCATGGTTAGTTACTTTTCATTGAATAGTACTGACATTAGCAGGGGAACATAAATACCTCTAATAAAGTGCAAACTCTGCCATGGTTAGTTACTTTTCATTAAATAGTACTGACATTAGCAGGGGAACATAAGTACCTCTAATAAAATGCAAACTCTGCCATGGTTAGTTACTTTTCATTGAATAGTACTGACATTAGCAGGGGAACATAAGTACCTCTAATGAAGTGCAAACTCTGCCATGGTTAGTTACTTTTCATTGAATAGTACTGACATTAGCAGGGGAACATAAGTACCTCTAATAAAGTGCAAACTCTGCCATGGTTAGTTACTTTTCATTGAATAGTACTGACATTAGCAGGGGAACATAAGTACCTCTAATAAAGTGCAAACTCTGCCATGGTTAGTTACTTTTCATTGAATAGTACTGACATTAGCAGGGGAACATAAGTACCTCTAATGAAGTGCAAACTCTGCCATGGTTAGTTACTTTTCATTGAATAGTACTGACATTAGCAGGGGAACATAAGTACCTCTAATAAAGTGCAAACTCTGCCATGGTTAGTTACTTTTCATTGAATAGTACTGACATTAGCAGGGGAACATAAGTACCTCTAATAAAGTGCAAACTCTGCCATTGTTAGTTACTTTTCATTGAATAGTACTGACATTAGCAGGGGAACATAAGTACCTCTAATAAAGTGCAAACTCTGCCATTACACTTGTAATGTGACACTAAACCTTTTATGGCAGACTTTTTGTTCTGTTCACCTGAAAAATTAGTTTTTATATTCTAATCAAAATCACTGGAATCAATCATTCCTACAGAACCAAAAGTTTGCATATATTTTGTTTTTCTAGCTTAAAAAATGGTTACAAAGGCAGCAAACTCACCGATAATTTGGAAAACTTCTTCAAATCTGTCAACTGCTTATATTCAATTCAAAATTTACCATCAAATAAATTTATATCACCAAAGGTAACAACTTTGTGAGGTGGTTGCTTTGATGCAGTAAGTCAATTAAAAATACTTCTTTAATGAACTGACAAGCAAGTATTTAGATTTATTTGAATTTTGATTTGATTCTTTCAAGTTTGTCTATTTGTAGTACAATTTATTTTGCCATAACCTCAACTACACTGGGAAATCTATATAACTGCTTGCTTTTGATATATCATACAGTACATCCCTACATAGTACATAAAAGCTCACAGACTCAGGAACTAAAACATCAATGACACACAGTCTGTATACAACAGTAGACTTAGAATTGTCGGAAGGACAGTTTGCTCGACTATTCAAAGCTAGTATAGAGAATGGGCTTATTGAGTGAAGTGTATTGGGTAGTAGGGGCAGATGATTTCAAATTACTTGAGCTTTGAAAGATGCACTAAGCATTTTTATTTGCTTTGTTAATTTTTACATATTACTACAAGTTTCAAAATATCTTTGAGTTTTCCCAGATATTTTAAGACAAAAAAAAAAAAAAAAGCTCAAGGTTACCTCACCCACGCAGTAACTCAGAAAACATGTAAAAGTTAGCAGTCTTTATAACTATAACACCTCTTTTAGTTTAATCAATTGAAGAAAAAAAAAGAGGCCGTAACTTGCCAATGTTATTGAAAGAATGTCATTAAGCCTTTCCAGCCTGTACCCTTCCCTAACCCTTAC
The DNA here is from genome assembly GCA_020152595.1 of Chiridota heheva. Taxonomy (NCBI): domain Eukaryota; kingdom Metazoa; phylum Echinodermata; class Holothuroidea; order Apodida; family Chiridotidae; genus Chiridota; species Chiridota heheva. Next base: position 126,611 of record JAIGNY010001204.1, read on the forward strand.
ACATTCCCAGAACTACATCTTGGATTGTAATACCGTTTACAATTTAAGAAAATATGTGTATCAAGCAAAGTAAAGCAACATGAAAAATGTACAACTACATTTAAGCAAAATTATGCGAAACGATATTGCTTAAAGTATGACAAACTAGACATTATCCATATGCATATTCCAGACTGTCCCACATTCCAGCCTGTCCCAAATGTCATCCCATGCCTATACTCAATACAATCACACATGAAAACAAGATAAATACTGTTTGTCATTCCACCACTTGCATGACCCACATGCCACCACAACTGAAATCCAGACACCGCACCACATGCCATTCCACCCTGTTCCACATGTCGACCCACCCTGTTCCACAAGCCAACCCACCCTCCTGTCCAACAAACCAATGCACCCTGATCCACACCCCACCCCACCTTGCCCTACATACAATTCCACCCGATCCCACATGAAATCCCACCCTCATCCTAATTCATTCAGCTACTTTATCATCAAGTCATCTTCTACCCCACATTCTGCTTATTGTTTATTTCCCAATCCCTAATTTAACATTCTTTAGAAGCAAGGAAACTTTTATTTGCTTAGAACTTTATTCGTGGCAAGACAAACATTTTGATTGCTATTTATATCAGGAATGTCAATATCATAACAAAACTAGAAATGTGAAGTTAGTAAGTCTTTTTGATCTCGGGTCAAATACTTTTTAGATCAAATATTTTTCATCTCAGGTCAAACATTTTGCAGCAAAGTCTATTGTTATGCAAATAACCTAACTAATATGCACATTATACCTCACCAATAGGTGTGATGCTCTTCACATATACTGTATGATCCATTTGTTAAAGCAAAATCCCCACACCCAATTTAATTCAAGAGATACCACAAATACAAATATTTTCATTGCTATGCAAATAAGCTAATTAGTAACCCCACCAATCATGCTCAACTGTACAGTACCAATGCCCTCTACCACTGTACCAAATACCAAGTTATTATCTTAGGTTAATTATTTTGTACGAAAGTCTGTTATGCAAATAAGTTAATTAATATGCACAGTACACCTCACCATAGACAATGCTCTTCACATATATAATCATTTGTGTAAACAACATCCCACTCCCACTTTAATTTAAGAGATATCATAGATAAAACTATTTTCATTGTTATGCAAATAAGCTAATTAGTATGCGCACACAACCCCTGATCATGCTCACTTGAACAGTAGCCCTACGTCAAGTTACATGAACGTACACCATTTATAACTTAACTTATGGAAACTTTAGCCCCCAAAAAATTTAACCAAAACTTTAATCTGAAAAATATTTTTATTGTTATGCAAATAAGCTAATTAGTATGCACACACAACCGCCAATTATGCTCATTTGAACAGTACCTATGTCCTCTACCCTATACCAAGTCACATGAATGCACACCATTCATATATTATAAAAACTTTAACCAAAACGTTAATCTGACAAATATTTTCATTGTTATGCAAATAAGCTAATAAGTATGCACACACAACCACCCTAAATCATGTTTATTTGATCAATACCCATGCCCTCTACCCCTATGCCAAGTCACATGAATGTACACCATTCATAACATAAGTTATGAAAAGTTTAACCAAAGCTCTAAACGGATGACGATGTCGGGGGTAGTAGAATAGCTCTACTATTCTTCAAATAGTCAAGACAAAAACTTTTGCAATCATTCTTTTATAAATGTGTTTTAAAAAATAATTGAATTCATTGTTCATTTGATGTTCACTCACTTCCTTTATATTTCCCAAAGACTCTGGTGTGATGGTGAATGGAACAGCTTTGGCCTCTGCTTTTTCAGATTTCTGGGAATATTCAATGATGAACTCTAACGTTTTGGCCAAATCTTTCGCTAATAAAGGGCGCTTCATGTCTGCTCTAATTGTATACTGTAAAGAAAAGAGCAAATTAATTTACAAAAATAACAGAAATAGTACGATATGGGGTGAGTTTATTCTTTTCAGGATTCAGAAGCATGATTCAAATTAATTACTGGTAACACAAAGGGAAGCAGGATTTTTTAAGGGTCTCACAATTACAAAAGTAAACTTTCTGCAACACCTTGGGAAGGAATAAAGGGATAAATCACTTTTAATTAAATATTTGGATTGATCCCTCATGTTTACGCTGAAAAATGTGGATTCCTTCATTTTCACATCTTCATAATTTGGTCATCACATGCTATCAAAAATGTAATTATTATGTCTATGACGAATGTATCAAGAGTATTTTCCAGTCAATGGTGGGGTGAGACATTTGTTTGAAGGAATCACAATTGGCAGCAGGAGACCTATGGAGGGGTCCATGGTCAAACTTCAATATGCCCATCATTTGCCAGAAATACAAAGGTAATGTAAAACTTGTAATAAATCATGTTTTTAAATGCATTTGAGTGTTAAGAAATTGGAAATTAGATTGAACAGAGGATTGGGAGAGGGGGCAGCAGAACACACAATTGGTCAATGATCTAAGCATGATCATCAGTAACTTCTTTACCATATACTTTTTACACTTACAGTTATGTTTCTAAATTGTGATTAAAATGGTAAAAAGTGGATCATCTTTTATTACCAGTGCCTTGACCTCATCTCGTCATTTCTATAGATCACACAGGGTTTGACAAATCACTTGTCCGGCTGTCCAGGATGACCAAAACTTTGTCAGGAAAACTATAATTTTTTTGGCGATAGCATCAGAAACCTATGCGGTCATGATGGCGTGTTTGTGTATGTATGTGCGTGTGTATGTGTGTGTGTGTGACGGCTAGCTCATAAACGTAATATCTCAAGAACTGTATGCTGGATTATTTCATATGTGGTACACAGAAAGCCCATGTGCCTTGTTTTTGATGATGTCAGGCATATTAATAAGTGGGCGGGGCTTAATGTAAAAATTTGGAAACGCTCATATTTAAAAATTGCATGTCTGTTTTCTCTTATATTTGGTACAATTCTGATGTTACCTGGTGTGTACTTACAAGGAGGTACCACTTTAGAACTCCTTGGTACATGTTCGTTATTTTAAAATGTTGAAAATCATTAATATGCATAGTGGGCGGGGCTTAATATGATTTTGCTGAGAAGGACTTGTAAACACAGTATTTCAAGAACGGTAAATTGGATTCATATCATATTTGGTACACAGATAGCCCATCGTCCATAGATGTGCTATATTGTCTTTGGTGGTGATGTCATGCACATTAATGAGTAGGCGGAGCTTAATGTAAAAATCAGAAAATGCTCATATTTTAACAATAGCATGTCTGTTTTGTTTCATATTTGGTATAACTATGATATTAGCTGGTGTGTACATGTTGAATTTCATTAGTGTGCATAATGGGCAGGGGAGTTTAATATGATTTTGCTGAAATAAGGTTATAAACACAGTATCTCAAAAACAGTATAATGGCTTCATGTCGTAGTTAGTACACAGATGGCCCATGATCCATAGATGTGCCCTATTGTTTTTGGTGGTGATGTCGTGCATATTACTGAGGCGGGCTTAAAGTAAAAATCTGGAAATGCTCATATTTTAACATTTACATTCTGTTTTGTTGCATATATAGTATAATAATGTTAGCTAGTTTGTATGTGTACATGGTATAAAAATGTTGACTTTTATTAATATACATAGTGGGCGAGGCTTGATATGATTTTATTAACAAAAAGCTTGTAAACATGAAATCTCAAGAACTATGAATTGGATTCACGTCATGTGTGGTACACAGATAGCCCATGGTCTATAGATGTACCCAATTGTTTTTAGTGGTGATGCCTAGCATATCAATAAGTTGGCCTAAACTTATTAATAAGGGGCTTAAAGTGAAAATGTTATAAAAGTGTCCGTTTTGCATCATACTGGGCATAATAATATTGTTGGTTATTGTGTACATGCTTATGTTATCAACAGAGGTCATTAATTAAAAAATACTTGATGGTGATGCTTGGATGATTTTCATACTACCAAAATTTTCTCACATTAATGTTGTTTAGAAGTCCCTTCACTGGTTACCAGTCAAACAAGTTTTCAAGTGTATTAAAGGGCTTGCTCCCAACTATTTATGTGAAATGGTAGTTAAAAAACCATCCCACTATGACTTTCGTTTCAAGTCCCGATTTGTTCACAAAATTAAGCATTAAACTCTTGGCGAAAGGGCTTTTGCTTAGAAGGTCCTTGGTTGTGGAATTCACTCCCAACTGAACTCAAATGTTTTGATAATGTATCCCTGACCTCCTTTAAAACTAAACTTAAAACTTTTTTGTTTAAAAATATATTCATCTCATGTGCAGCTTGATCCATTGTATTTCTATTTATGTTGTCATTTCTGTATTCTAATTTCTTTTTTCGTATCTAATTTCCTTGTATGTAAAGCGCTTTTGATTTTTTTTTACAAAATTAGTGCTATATAAATGTATACATTATTATTTATTATTATTATTGATATGCATGGTGGGTGTGGCTTAATCATATGTGAAAGTGTTAAATTATATAAACACCATATCTCATGAACGGTATATCCGATTATGCCATATGTGGTACACAGATGTCTTATGGTCTGTACATATGTTCTAATGCTGTGGTAGTGATTTCATGAATATTGCATAAGTAGGCGGGGCTTACTGAAAAATTCTTGTAATAGGATAAATGAGCAACTGTTGTTTGCATCATACTTGCTATGATAATGATGTTAATTAATGTTGTCAACCTTTTTATTGATCTGCATGGTGGATGTAGTTTATGAATGAATATCATGGAACAATTGTTGTTGTTTTTTCAAAATATGCAATGACATGACAGGTAATACAAAACTTACAAATCAATCAGCATATGAAAAAAGCATTGGAACCACAAAACCTTTTGGTTCTCGTTAACAGAAAATGTATTATACATATACATGTACACAGGGCAACCTTATTTTCTTCCAGGACAACCATAAATTTAGGTAACATATAAGTTGATCTCAGGTTGATTTGTCGATCCCTGCTTTCACACGTGATCACGGACCTACAGAATGAGTTTGTGTTACCTTTCAATTGCAACATATTTGCGGAGCCTTGATCACATCCCCACTTATTTCCCCATACATAGGTTCCTTGTTCTTCTTCAATAAAAAAACAAAGTTCTTAGTTTGATATACTTATCATTATATGTTGTACAAATGTCCAGCCAAAACATTTGGACCCCTTTGGTTTCTGCACATTGGTGTTGGGCTCATGCATCAACTGAACAGGTGCTCAATTCAAATTGTCATAGCCATCTCCATTTTGTCACATATCAATAAGGAAGTTTTATGATTAAATTTTCTCCCAACATTAATCCCAGACTATTCGTCAAACAATTTCTTAATCTTCTAGTTGTCTCCTTCAATAACAACAATCTCTTCAAATTATTAATGCCAATCCACTGTTTTTTATTCTTCTGCCAAAACAAATGGTTGAGTTCTAAGGAATAATATGAAAGGTTGTCCTAAATTCAATGCATCACAAATTGGGCATAAATAAAATATTTTCTTGCAAATAAAAAAAACCTGTAAAGTTATCATTCACCCATGATTGCCATTACTACTTAAATTATACACTTTCCTCACCTGTATATTAACATATACTCCATGATATGTTTCAAACATCTTCTTGGACCCTTTGGCTTTCAATGGGAACTCAAAAGCAAGCTCTGTTTTCCCAGCAGGTATCTTGCCAGGCTTAGCTACCACCAGACTGTTTGTAATCAGCTGGATTGGCTATGAATTGGGAACAAAAGTATTTTAAGAAGAGGTGTCATGGTAACAGAAGAAATTCAACAGATGTACTATTTATAGAACTGAGAACCCCTATTTTATTTCTACA